>CM040400.1:34695310-35237297 GCA_022702515.1 Ilyophis sp. 1 JC-2022
GTGGGGCACCGGCCCACTGTCTTAGGTCTCAGGTTCTCCAATGGGGCCACGCCTCCCAACTTACCGGTCACCTCGGTGTTCATCGTACTAGGGACTTCTTATCCCAACGTTTCTGGTGGCCCAGTCTGGAGAAGGACGTACGCTTGTTTGTCGTGGCTTCGTCCCCTACCTATTTCCACCCGCCCCTGGTGTCACATTTCTCTTGATTTCGTCACAGGTTTGCCTCTCTCCTTGGGCAATACGATGATTTTAGTGATGGTCGACCGCTTCTCTAAAGTGGCCCATTTCATTGCGCTGCCCAAGCTGCCTTCAGCACCAGAGAAAGCGCAGCTCATGATCGATCACGTGTTTCGGCCGCACGGTCTTCCCTCAGATGTGGTATCCGATCGCGGTCCTCAGTTCGCCGCCAAGTTTTGGCATGCGTTCTGCTCTCTGCTCTCTGCTAGGGGCCTCTGTCAGTCTGGCTTCTGGTTTTCACCCGGAGACTAATGGCCAGACAGAGCGCACTAATCAGACACTGGAGAGTACTCTTCGCTGCCTAGCCATGTCCAAACCTACCTCCTGGAGCCATCACCTCGCCTGGGCGGAGTATGCTCATAACACTCTGCGTAATGCCTCCACCGGTCTCTCCCCCTTTGAAGCTCAGCTGGGATATCAACCACCTTTCCTCAGCTTGAGGTGGAGGTGCCCTCCACTGGCTCCTCTGTTCTGAGGTGTCATTCGGTTTGGAGACGTGTGCGTTCGTCTCTTTTACGTGCGTCGGCAAAACAAAAAGCCACAGCTGATAGGCATCGTCGAGCTACTACACCATCCTATTGAGTTGGACAGCGGGTTTGGCTCACTACTCGTGATCTTCCGTTGCGGGTCGAGTCCACGCTTCATGCAACTGCAACTGCCACGCTTCATGCACATCCACCCCATGTTTCACGTCTCCCATCTGAAACCGGTACTTGTCAGCCCTCTCGCCCCGGTGGAAAGACCACCTCCGCCTCCCAGACTCATAATAATAATAATAATAATAACTTTAATTTATATAGCGCCTTTCATAAAACCCAAGGTCGCTTCACAAGAGTGGGATGCAGATAGGGGAGAGAGGGGGAGGAGAAAAACAAACAGAACAAACAAAACAAACAACAGGGATGGTTGAACTAAACTGAATTAACTAATGTGGAAAGGCCATGGAAAAGAGGTGTGTCTTGAGATGTGTTTTGAAACTGTCCAGGGTCGGGGCATTACAGATTTCGGCTGGGAGAGCGTTCCAGAGGGTGGGGGCAGCCACGCTAAAGGCTCTGTCCCCAAAGGTTTTGAGTCTAGTACGGGGGATGGATAGCAGACCCGCGTCTGAAGACCGCAGGTTCCGGGATGGAGTGTGTTGGTGAAGGAGGTCGGACAGGTATTGGGGGGCAAGTGCGTGAAGGGATTTGTAGGTGAGAAGGAGGAGTTTGTACAGGATGCGGAACTTGACCGGGAGCCAGTGGAGGTGGATGAGGGTGGGGGTGATGTGCTGCCAGGGCTTGGTGTGAGTGAGAACCCTGGCAGCTGAGTTCTGCACGTATTGGAGCCTGTCCAGGGCTTTGCTTGGAACCCCGAACAGGACTCCATTACAGTAGTCGAGCCGGGAGGTGATGAAAACGTGAATGAGGGTTTCTGCAACGGAGTCTGAGAGTGAGGGACGGAGACGGGAAATGTTTTTGAGGTGGTAGAAGGCGGACTTGGTGATGGATTTGATGTGGGACTGGAAGGAAAGGGTGGAGTCAATGATGACGCCCAGGTTGCGAACTTCGGGAGATGGTTTGATGGAACAGCCCTCGACGTGGAGGAGGAGATCTCCAACCTTCCGGAGCAGTGGCTTGGGGGCCACAACCATGAGCTCAGTTTTACTACTGTTGAGTTTGAGTAGGTTGGTTGTCATCCAGGTTTTTATGGCATGGAGGCAGTTGACCAGAGACTGGGGGGAGCTGAGTGGATGGTGAGGTGCTGAGATAGAGCTGAGTATCGTCAGCGTAGCAGTGGAAGTTGAGACCGTGGTGACGTATGATCTGGCCGAGGGGGAGCAGGTAGATGATGAAGAGTATGGGAGGGGTCCGGCATATACCCTTCACCGCATTGTGGCTGAGAGACGTGTGGGGAGAGGATGGCAGTTCCTTGTGGACTGGGAGGGCTACGGCCCAGAGGAATGTTGCTGGGTTCCATCGAGGAACATCCTGGACCCACAGTTAATTACCGACTTCCGCAGAGATAGGTTTGTGGAGGGGGCATCCTGTCATGAATCGCTCCTTCCTTCCCTTATCTCCGCGTTTAGTATTCCTTTTTTCCATTTACCTGTAATCTATCTGAGTTTTCTGTGTTCCGCTATGGGTTTTGCTTTCGCCTCTGTGATTAGTGAGTTCACCTGTCCTGCATTTCTGCTCACTGTTTATAGCCCGCTTCCTCCTTTTCTCGTTGCTTCCATGTTATTTCATGTAACATTCTAGCTGGTAAAGGTATAGGAGTTGTGCGTGCTATCGACCGCTTTGCTTCTCAACGCGGGACTTGTTAGCAGTACAATTTAGAAAAAGTAAAGCGCGCTCTTTCGCTCTCTTATTTCAGAGCAGAGGTTTTTGATTATTTGTTTCCCACTCTAACCTACGTGTGCTCTCACCCTAAGGTTTAGGGTTCATTAATTTTTTCTCCTTCCTTTCTTTTGTTCACTCCACTACGGGTGTTAGTTAAGTGTAACATTCTAGCCGGTAAAGGTATAGGAAGTTGTGCTGCTATCGACCGCTTTCCTTCTCAACGCGGGACTTGATAGCAGTACAATTTAGAAAAAGTAAAGTTTCCCACTCTTACCTATGAGTGCTCTCGCCCTAAGGTTTAGGTTTCTTTTATTTTTTTCTCCTTCCTTTTTTTTGTTCACTCGGGAGTTAGATAAGTGTAACTGCTTATTTCAGTTAATTTTGTTTTGCTGGGATATCGAGTTCCTCGCTTATTATCGCAAGGTTATTTGTGTTCTCCCTATTTTCCCTGTCCACTACGGATTATTGTCCGTCTTAGTGGTGTTCGTTTAAAACACTTTTAGAGTCCTCATCTGTCACACCTGGACCTCCAATATTTCCTCCATGTCTCTGGGCATAGAAATCCCCTACAGTTTTAAATAGTAGATTTGGTAAAGATTTATTTGGACACCATACAGTATGTTTATTTGAACCATTATGCTATTTCTTTATCCTATTCTATTATACAAAATTGTATTTATCTGTTCGCTATTGTGTTGGTCACTAGTTCTAAAATACAAATGCCACCACTTTAAATAAGAAGTACCCTATTTGCTGAACACAATCGCATATTAATTATGTTTTATGCTGCAATTCGGTTGCAAACAGCCACATATAATAATTTTGTAATAAAAAGTAGGCATCTCGGAGTATGATGAGATATAACAGAATACTTTAGACAATGTTTCTGGTTGATCCGACGCTGAGTAGGCTAAACCCGATTGTTAATCGTGTAGGCCGCAGCATTTGCTCTCTGTTAAAACTTGAAAGGACTTTGGTTTGTGTCATGGCTCTGGAGTCGTGGGATATTTCTGCGGTTCAGAGTTGAGTAGGAGGCAACTGTAGGTACATCTTTTAACCATTAGCAGTAGCCTAGTAATAATCACTTCGGAACGAGCTGGGGCGATTATCTAGTTCACAAAAATGTGTGCAATATTGTTAGATAAAATTAAAATGTATTCTTAAATGATTATGAAACAGATTTGTGCAACCTATTTTGGTGGGCGCATCACTACTGCAGCTCAACCTACGTTACAACTAGTGACATGGCTCCCGGCTCTAGTAGAAAGCAGGCAGAGTCAGAGCCAGAGCCGTTGTTAAGCACGATTCCCTCGAACTGTCGAGTCGACTCAGCATAAAGAGTCGTTCAAAAATACCAATTCCTTCGCAAACTGCACATCACTAGATTAGACGTGGTTAGTATGTTTGTGAAAGTTAAACCCTCTGGTAGCCTACACTATAATGGATTTATTGTTAAAGCATCATGTGAGCCAAGCTCTCGACTGTGTTACGATATTAATTTTGCATAAGCTAATGTAACAACTTTGTAAAACGGCTATAAAACATTTTAGTCACAACTAAGCTAATGTTATCTCGCTTGCTAACTTGAGAAGCAAAACTAAATAAAATATATACTAGTTTATGTATATTGTAGTATCTCGTGGAAGATAATAGACATTATTCAAATGAGATATCAGCACAATGTAACACAACCGGTTGTGTTCAGGACAAGGTTTCCCCATTTTCCTTCAGTGCAGTTTCTAAATAGAAATCCTCTTTTCACAAAAAAAATCCTTGTTTCTAAATGTAAATCCTTGTTTCTAAAACACAATCCTCGTTTCTAAAACACAATCCTCGTTTCTAAAACACAATCCTCATTGCGAAAAGAAAATCCTTGTTTCTAAAACAAAATCCTTGTTTCTTAATATAAATCTTAGTTTCCAAAATAAAATCCATAATTCTAAATAGAAATCCTCATTTCTAATACAAAATCCTTATTTCTAAATTAAATCCTTGTTTCTAAAAGTTAATCCGAGTTTCTAAATTGAAATCCGAGTTTCTAAATTGAAATCCGAGTTTCTAAATTGAAATCCGAGTTTCTAAATTGAAATCCTTGTTTCTATTAAGCCTGAAAGCTAAATGCTACAGTTAGCCTGTGCGCAAAGCATACTGGGACCAGATGACGTATGCACGAGTGAGTGAGAGTGCAATTTGCATAGCAAGTTTAACGAGAAGCTGGTCTCCTGGCATAACAACTATCACAAAATTGCCGAACAAATTAAAGTTGAGTTTTCTTGCAGACATATTAACATAAAGCCTGTTAACAAGTCCAATAATTTCAGGAATATAACGGAAACTCGTTCTTATACGGAACTGCAGCTTGATTACAGTAGCCTACATTAAGCCAATCGTGTGGTTCACTGTTTGTCACCTACAAAAAACAGGCTTATCATTTCCCATTCATTGTAGGCTACGTTGCCTACAGTATGGTACACACTAATTAGCTGTTATTTGGTGTAAAACAAAATTGATCTCTCGCCAAAGCAAAATGAACTCCATGTAGGCTAACTTAGCCTGCATGTGGTCCTGACAAATTGCTAACTAGGCTACTAATTGTAGTAAGTTTAGATTCTTTTAAAAAATAATAAAGTCAACACTTTTTATGGACATGATAATGGCTTGACCAATTAATATTATCGTGAGTGGTAGCTTAACTGTCGGGTAGCTATATAAAAATACTGTAAATCGTTGAAAATAGCTACTGTATTAGCCATGATTCACCCAGTAGAGCGGGACTGGTAGCAGCATGACGCTAACTGCACAACAAATTAGCTATTCAAGTGTATAGGGCAGGCTAATTCATAACGCTTTCGTTAACCTTAATTTGTGACTTTATTTATGGAGGGGGCACACTCGGCTAATTGTGAGATTTAAAAAATCAGGCCGTAGCTACATAAAAAGGAAACAATGTTTGTTTCTTAATTAGCTACGTTGTCTAAATTAAACGCGTGAAAGGTAGGCTGTAGGCGAGCCGATGGCTCAGATCACAAACACCGCTTTTGAAAGTGGAACAGCAAAGTTTCCAGTTTGTGGAAAGTGCTCTCTGGTAAATAGAGTGATATTATTTTTAAGTTAACGTGCATACGGATAAATGTTCTGCAAAATGACGTTAGCACTACCGCATTCCTGTGGTTTTCCCTGCCTCGATTACTCGCGATTAAAAAGTAAAACCGACATCGGCATGTCAAAATTGGAAATTAAATTCTATTATGTGAAATTTTACTGTGTAGGCAAATTTCAGATATCAAGAGGCAGCCTTCTAATGGATTTCATAATGATTAGAATTGCCTAATAGGTATATCAGTACAGCAAGAATATGAAACACAAGGCTGATATTATAGTATTGTAGCGAGCGCGGAGAATGAGGGAGGGAGACAGCGGCTTGCAGTTCCGAATCGCTCAGCCGAGCTTCGTTTTATTAGCGCTACCTTACCAGCTCTCAAAAGAGCCGTTGGAATTTCTGCACAACAATCGGCTCAGCTCAGCTTGGAAACACTTCTTCACACTAACAACTGAATCGCTTCAGACACTGCTTATATAGGAACTATATAGGCTGTGATTGGCGCACACACTTACCGATTCCTAGCCAATCACAGCCACACATAACAGACAGTTAAAATTGACAGTTACGTTTAAAACAAAACGGTTAACACAAGACGCAGCTAACAAGTTAACGACACAATTTAAACACACACAGCACGTTATTTACAATTATGTACACCTTGACCGGGTAGCGGCTCACTCCCCGGTCCTAGCTGGCCAGTTGACAATCCACAGGTCGCCACATTATGTAGATTGCTTTATTATTACTTAAACCAAGAGGACATGACATTTGTTGCTTTATGGGCCAGGTTCCTTCGGTAAAAATGTTATACATTTCCCGCAGTGATTGCAGAACGACTGCAGAACTGAAAGGACCGTGCCACAAAATGGACAAAACATAATAAAAAAATACGACACGGAAAAAAATGTTTTACGCGAGTATTGGAGGCTAACTAAGTTAATTATCAAGCAATATACCTTGCTTGGCAACGTTAAGCAAGCAAGGCCAGCGAATAACTTGGCTTGTGTAAAAAATTATGTATAGTACACCGTACTAACAAATGGGTAAATAGCTTTTCAAGTCCACGAAGCACGCGTTAGGTTAAACTTTCCGTTAGCAGTGGCACGACTTGAGTGAGCAACGTTACGTAGAACGGGGAGTCCTGGGCGCGGATTGGCCGAGTTTCTGTGGTTTAGAGCAGAAGTGTGGCTGTGTTCGAAACTGCATTAATAGACGAAATATTGTACGGTTTCGAACACAGCCTTTTTCGACAGTGTATGGTTAGTCTGCATGCTGGTTTTTGTTCCAATCACATTGGTTTTTAGTTTTATAGCAGCTCTATGAAATATACTGGTTCAATTCTGAACTTGAGCACGGCAACATTTTTGTGATGCTCTTGCAGACTGCGTCTGTAGCTGGCGGTTATACAAATATCAGTTCGAGGATAGATGGGGGGGTTCCCATAGCGCCATATCGTGCTGCCAGCCTCGGGCCGCCATCTACTGGGTGAATCATGGCCCTGCAGTATTTTCACGAATTTACAGTATTTTTTGTAATGTACAGCTAACGTTATCTGAAAGTTAGCGTACAACTCACAATTCATTATGATCATCATAAAATAATTAACAACCTTTCTGTCAAAGCATCAAAGTTTACCACAATTGGTAGGGTGTCTGGACCACATGCAGGCTAAATTGAGTTAGTTTGGCGAGAGATCAATTTCGTTTTACATCAAATAACTTAGCTAGTTAGTGTGTACCGTACTGTAGGCAACGTAGCCTACAGTGCAACAATGAACGGGAAACAATAAGCCTGTTTTTTGTAGGTGACAAACAGTGAACCACACGATTGGCTTAATGTAGGCTACTGTAATCAAGCTGCAGTTCCGTATAAGAGCGAGTTTCCGTTATATTCCTGAAATTATTGGACTTCTTAACAGGCTTTATGTTAATATTGTCATATACGGTAGCAAAATGTACCTGCGGCCCAGACCAGGCATTACGGTAAAAACAAGGCGCGAAGCAGGAGGGACTTCCTGTTGGGACCTTTTACATGTAGACACAGAGACGTAACCAGCTAACTGTATCACCAACCTGTTTGTGAATAAACAACACGTTCGTATTGTTTAAAGAGGACTCCGTCCATCTTTTGTATTGTTTAAAGAGGACTCCGTCCATCTTTTACATGGTGTCAGAAGTGATCCGGACAAGAGGACAAGCACAGAATGGCTAAGTTTAATCCTCCAGCGAACTTTGCTTTTGAAAAGCCAGCGGAATGGCCCGACTGGAAACAGCGGTTTGAAAGGTACAGAATCGCTACTAAACTGAACAAAGATGACGGACCTGTGCAAGTTAGCTGCTTAATATACGCCATGGGAAGCGAAGCAGAGAATGTATTCAGGTCGTTCGTCTTTGCTGCAGAGAAAGAGAAAGAGGATTATGGTATCGTGCTTAAGAAGTTTGACGAGTACTTCGTTCCGAGGAGGAATATCATTCACGAACGAGCGTGTTTTCATCAGCGTGTTCAGAAGCCGGGAGAGAAAGCAGAGAGCTTCATAAGGGCTTTATATGACATGTCGGAACACTGTGACTTCGGTGCAAGCCGGGAAGAGAATATCCGGGACCGGATTGTCGTTGGGATACTGGACAAAGAAGTCTCACGTAAGCTGCAATTGATGCAAGATTTGAAGTTAGCCCAGACGGTACAGACAGTCCGACAGGCTGAAGAAGTGGCTACGCACGTCAACATGCAGGGAGAAGCAGTGGGGGCAGTGCATGAAGTTACTCAGCAGAGCCACAGGTACCCAAAGTCTAAACCACAGAGTGGGCCAAAATTAAGAAAATGGGGAAATGAAAAGAAATGTTTTAAATGTGGCAAAATACAACATAGTAAAGATGAAAGCTGCCCTGCTAAAAAATCCACCTGTCATGTTTGTCACAAATCTGGACATTGGGCCAGAGTGTGCAGGAATAAGAAGCAAGTGAGTGAGGTTACTGAGCAAACAGAGCAGCCAGAGCAGTCAGCTTACTTTCTTGGTGCTGTGACAAACGTAGGCAAGGAAAGTGAACAGTGGTCAGTTGAGCTACTTTTGGACAAGAGGCCAATACTGTTCAAAATAGACACAGGGGCTGATGTGAATGTAGTCAGTGAGGAGACATACCACACATACACCCCAGAGAGTGTACTAGAGCCACCAGACATTCCACTGGACAGCCCAGGTGGAGAGCTAAAATGTCTCGGGCGGTTTCAGACCACTGTAACCTACAAAGGAAAAGCATACCCACTCACAGCATATGTAGTAAGGGGCCACACTGTTAATAACCTACTCAGCCGCTCCATGTCAGTGACAATGAACCTAGTGAGGAGAGTAGATGAAATCAGTCTGAACAGTGAGCAGCAACCGGCCTATGGGACACTGAAAACTGAACCTGTGAAGATACAGCTAAAAGACAATGCCCAGCCGTATGCAGTATATACAGCACGCCGAGTACCCCTCCCAATGCTCCAGAAGGTGAAGGAAGAGCTACAGAGAATGGAGAGTAATGGCATCATTGAGCCTGTGACACAACCTACTGAGTGGTGTGCACCCATGGTGCCTGTCTTGAAGAAGAACACAGGCAAAGCCCGCATCTGTGTTGATCTGAAAAGACTTAATGAGTCAGTCAAAAGAGAGCAGTACATCCTGCCTACTGTAGATGAGATAACAGCCAAGCTAAGTGGTGCTACTGTCTTTTCCTCACTTGATGCTGCTAGTGGATTTTGGCAAATTCCACTGCACCCAGATAGCTGTAGGCTCACCACATTTATTACTCCATTTGGCAGATACAGTTTCAAACGTTTGCCATTTGGAATTACTAGTGCACCGGAGATATTCCAGAGGAAGATGATGGAGACTCTACAGGGGCTGGAAGGTGTCGAGGTCTTCATGGACGACATCTTGGTTTATGGGACCACTATGGAACAACATAACAGCCGCCTCAACAAAGTTATGCACCGCATACAGTCAGCTGGTCTTAAGCTGAATGCGGAGAAGTGTTCTTTCCGGCAGAGTCAACTGCGGTTCCTGGGTCATCTCATCGACCAGTCAGGGGTCCGACCTGATCCAGAAAAGGGCGCAGCCATTCACCAGATGCCACCACCAGGAAATGTCACAGAGTTAAAAAGAATTCTGGGCATGGTGAATTTCCTAGGGAGATACATTCCCAACCTATCAACAGTGGGGCAGCCGCTCCATGAGTTGTTGAAGAGTAAGAATGACTGGACATGGTGTCATGCACAACAGACAGCCTTTGAAAACATAAAAGAGCTGCTGACAACTGCACCAGTTTTAGCCTATTATGATGTCACTAGACCCACTGCAGTGTCAGCTGATGCCAGCAGTTATGGACTGGGGGGTGTGTTACTACAACTCCACGGAGAGCAGTGGAAACCCGTGGCATATTGCTCCAGACGACTCTCAGATGCTGAAACACGCTATGCCCAGATAGAAAAGGAGTGTCTGGCCGGGGTGTGGGCATGCGAAAAGTTTGACAGGTACCTAAACGGCCTAGAACAGTTCAGGTTAGTGACAGACCACAAGCCACTAGTGCCTCTCATTAACAGTCAGAGCTTGGAGAAGGTCCCTATCAGATGTCAGCGTCTACTCATGAGGCTCATGAGATTCAGCCCAGTGGCGGAGTATGCACCAGGAAAGACTCTTGTTGTAGCAGATACACTGTCACGCAGCCCACTGACATGCAGTAAAGGTGGGATAGATTCACACAGTGATGTAGCCTGCTACGTAGCCACAGTAGTGGGAGGGATCCCAGCATCACCAAGTAAACTTGACAGCATCAGGAAGGTCACTGAAACTGACAAGGAGTTACAGTTAGTCAGTAAGCTCATCAGGTCAGGTTGGCCCGAACACACTAGTAGCATCCCTATGGATGCCAGGGAGTTCATTAAAGTGAGGTCGGAGCTCTCAGTAGAAAATGGCCTAGTCTTAAGAGGGTGCAGGATTGTAGTGCCAAGGTCAATGAGAGGCGAAATCCTAGAGAAACTACACCAGGGGCATCAAGGCCTGATTAAATGTAGAGAGAGAGCCAAATCATCAGTATGGTGGCCAGGGCTGTCTAAGGAGTTAAAGAACACAGTGATGTCATGCCAGGTGTGTCGTGAACTGAAGAGGACGCAACTAAAGGAACCTCTTATCTCCACACCACTGCCTGACCGCCCTTGGCAGAGAATCGCATTAGACCTGTGCGAACACAAACACCACAACTATCTGATAATATCTGACTACTACTCCAGATTCCTGGAAATACTGCACCTGTCCTCAACCACCAGTGCACACGTTATTCAGAAACTGAGAACCGTGTTTGCCAGATTCGGAATAGTGGAGGAGGCCGTAACTGATAACGGGCCTCAATTCTCAAGTGCAGAGTTCCAGAAACTAGCAAAGGAGCTAGATTTCAAACATATCACATCTAGCCCACATCATCCTCAGGGCAACGGACATGCGGAAAGAGCAGTACAGGCAGCTAAGAAAATCCTTAAGCAGGAAGATCCGCTGCTAGCCCTGATGGTCTACAGATCCACTCCTTGTTCCACCACAGGCTTCAGTCCAGCTGAGCTGTTAATGGGGAGAAAGATCAGGACAACGGTCCCGACCTTGGAGAAAAATCTCCTGCCTAAATGGCCCAGCAGGAAAGCAGTGAGAGAGAACGATGTGAGACAGAAAGCAGTGCAGGCTCACTATTTCAACCGCCGTCATGGAGCCAGATCCCTGCCTGCTCTACACCCAGGAGAAACAGTCTTCGCCAAACTAGATCATGAAAAGAAGTTGTCTACACCAGCGGTGGTCTCAGGAGAGGCTGCCACACAGAGATCCTACATCATCACCACCCAGGAAGGTGCAGTGCTGCGGCGGAACCGTCGTCACCTCCTGGCAACACCAGTTTCCCACCACACTCCACCAACTTCTACTGAGGGAGCGGAGATGGATGTACAGTCTGCAGTGACTGCCCCACCAGAGACTGTCGCTGCAAACCAGACTGTGACCACAACCAGCACACGTCTGCCTAGCCAGACCGTGACCAGGTCTGGAAGGATGTGTAAACCAGTTGACAGGCTTGACCTGTGAATGAGTGAAACTCATTATGGCCTTTGGGGGGAGGGTGAATGGAAAATTGACACACACAAGGGACTAATTGTTGTTGCACAATTGTTAAAAAAAAATAAAAAAAAGAACCCAGAAAATGTGTTGTGACCAAATGTTGAGTGCTTGAGATATGCACATTGTTTGCACTTTTGTGATTGCGCTTTTCTTGACAGCCAAGAGCAGTTTTGAATTGAATTGCGTGTTTTGAGTGATGTTTCTCTGAAATGTTGACAATAGACAGTGTTATTGGGTTTATTGTTATTGCAAATTTTCCTCTGCTAAGGTAATGTCTGATTTGTTTATTGGCTATATTCTAGTACAGCCTGTGTGAGATGCTGTTGTTTTTTGTTCCCTTTAAAAAAAAAAAATTTTTAAAATAAAAAGGGGAAGATGTCATATACGGTAGCAAAATGTGCCTGCGGCCCAGACCAGGCATTACGGTAAAAACAAGGCGCGAAGCAGGAGGGACTTCCTGTTGGGAACTTTTACATGTAGACACAGAGACGTACCCAGCTAACTGTATCACCAACCTGTTTGTGAATAAACAACACGTTCGTATTGTTTAAAGAGGACTCCGTCCATCTTTTACAAATATGTCTGCAAGAAAACTCAACTTTAGTTTGTTCGGCAATTTTGTGATAGTTATTATGCCAGGAGACCAGCTGCTCGTTAGACTTGCTATGCAAATTGCACTCTCAGACTCATTCGTGCATACGTCATCTGGTCCCAGTATGCTTTGCGCACAGGCTAACTGTAGCATTTAGCTTTCAGGCTTAATAGAAACAAGGATTTCAATTTAGAAACTCGGATTTCAATTTAGAAATGAGGATTTAGATTTAGAAATTAGGATTTCAATTTAGAAACTCGGATTAACTTTTAGAAACAAGGATTTCATTTAGAAATAAGGATTTTGTTTTAGAAAGGAAGATTTACATTTAGAAATAAGGATTTTGTATTAGAAATGAGGATTTACATTTAGAAACAAGGATTTAATTTTAGAAACAAGGATTTAATTTAGCAATATGGATTTCTATTTAGAAATAAGGATTTTGTTTTAGAAACGAGGATTGTGTTTTAGAAACAAGGATTGTGTTTTAGAAACGAGGATTTACATTTAGAAACAAGGATTTATTTTTAGAAACAAGGATTTAATTTAGCAATAAGTATTTCTATTTTGAAATAAGGATTTTTTTTTAGAAACGAGGATTGTGTTTTAGAAACAAGGATTTCTTTTTAGAAAAGAGGATTTCTATTTAGAAACAAAGATTGCTTTTTAGAAATGTGGATTGCACCTCTGGGCCACCGTAGTTGCCCCACTCATTTGACTTCTATGTCATATAACAGGATCTACCTTTTTAAACTTTACAAAGAAAAGACACAGCCTAGAGGAGGTAGTAAACATTTAATAGCCAGCCAATCCGATTCAGAGGCTTTCTTGTAAAGTATTTATTGGACTTTATTTATGTCTTTTTATTGTAGGCTAGTAAGTTCAGTCCCACTTAAGACATGGGCTGAGGATTGGGGCAGAACAGGTTAACATGCATTGTGGTAGTTTCTGTATAGTCGTGTACGCTGACCATAAGTTTATGAAAATTTTTCATTAGACTACATTTGTGCATGTTAGCTAACTGTCTATCCCAAAAAGTCAGCTAACCAAAATTGTATTTATTTCATATGTTCTATTCTCCATGTTCCAATAAGAAAAAAATTAGTCTTAAAATTTGAATCTCAAAGAGCATTTAGCTGTTGAAATTAACAAAAATGTCTTCCGGGGGGGGGGGGGGGGACAGTTTAGTGTCCACCCACCACCGTTTCAGAAAATCCTGTGGGAAACACCGAAGCTAATGGAAATACTTTCCTGTTTTCCCATTATTACCAGGAACCCATGCCGGTGTTAAACCCTAATGTTGTAGATTATTAGTGTGTATATGAAAACTGTAGGGACCACAGACATTTTCCTTCATTCCACAGGAAACCCAAAGGACATCCGTTTTAGTGATTCAATCGTCTCACTTGGAAATAGACACTAAGGGTCATAAAACTAAAACAGATAAAACTGAGGACATTCCAGTCTGTCGCCCCCATTTGCACAACTGCACAAGAGGCAGCACTCCATTTTGTCTTCCCCTTTTACTAGCTACACAGCTACGAAGGTGGGGCACGGAGTGAGGCGCAAGGAACGAGTTAGCTTGCATACGGCATCTAACCAGAGTACTGAATTAACGCAACTCTGACTGTTCCTGCCACGGACAAAGACGCAAACCAGGCGGTAACCAGACGACGTCGGAGAAACTCCAACCAGGAGAAATCCCAACCGGGATAAAGGCCAAAGGAGACGCCCTGGCCACCCACCTCACGGACAAAGCCAGCTGTAATCAACTCAGTAATCGACTTCAGTAAAACTGATCAATAGCCCAGGCATAGTTTAGGATTTTAGTCTGAATTGTTTATTGGTAATTTGATTGTATCTCGATTTTGTGCGATAATAATAGCTGTATAAACTTATCATTTTATAGCTAATGTGGTAGTACTGTTAACTAACCAAAGCATGCCTCATGGTTTGCTCCTCTTCTTTAACATTTACTAACATTTGTGTGATATGATCTAATTTTAGCTTACTGTAGATGGTTAACAGTATTTCCTGACCAAAGTGCGTGAACTTATTGATAATAACGTCAGATTTGAGATCAATAACCAGCATCGTGCTGCGACACAGTCAGTTCACTCCACACTCCTTTGTTCTCTGAGCACATGTGGCACGCAGACACACACACACACCTACGCACGCACACACGTACACATACCCACACAAATACTCCAATAGGCACACAACACAATATGTCTATTTAGTAGAATGTGATATTCCTGTTTTTCCTTGTTTAATAAATCTATTTTTGTTAAACCTGGTGTCTGTTTTGATATCATATGAACATGAGGGCTGAGTCAACCTAATCATTAGAACGTAATACCTTCAACCCTTATGAGTAATTAGTTATTAGTGCTTTGATGGTAAATTGAAGTAGTAGTAATTATAATCCATAATAATCAAAATGAGACTGATTTCATTTTAACCTAACTTAAGAATAATAAGGGTAAACCTCATTATTCCAGTTATTGCCTATATTTCTGGCATCCCATGTAAGAGTTTATATATACAGAGGCATATTCCTTACATTTATTGGCGCCCCATCCGAGGATATTCCCTACATAATTGGTGCCGCGCGAGGACTCTGATGATTCAGAAATAAAATTACTAATCATCTTGCTCACTGCTACCAGATTCATACGTATTCTCTACATTAGTTGGTGCCCGGTTGAAGACTGGTAAGACGGACATGTTTTATTTGTCTATCACCACTATTGCTAAATGTAGCCATTTTTGCATTTATACATTACATTACATTACATTATAGGCATTTAGCAGACGCTCTTATCCAGAGCGACGTACACAACTTCTACATCTTATTACATTTATCCATTCATACAGCTGGATATATACTGAAGCAATTCAGGTTAAGCACCTTGCTCAAGGGTACAACAGCAGTGTCCTACCTGGGAATCGAACCTACAACCTTTCGGTTACAAGTCAAGTTCCTTAACCACTGTACTACACTGCCGCACTGTACTCCACATGTAAGAATATAGAGGCATGTTCCTTACAAAACACATCATAGTGGTTAGTCCAAATAATATTGATCTTAATATTGATTCATATATTCCTTGCTCGCACACTTTAACACACTAGCACAAACAGGTTTCCCCAGCTGTAAATCGCTCTTTTTGCAGTGTTATTAAATCCGCCAAGGTCCCCGAATGCAGGTGGCTTTTAAGGGGAATGGGAGATAACACTCTGATTGGTTTACTGCATGTTATGCCCAAGACATACCTATAATTGATGAAGAGGTTATGAAGAAGTTCAGCCCACTTGCGTCTTACTATGACTTACTCTAACTAGCAGAAGTGGAGTTGTACGGGACTGGCGAAATGTAACAAGATAAACTCTTCAGTGTTAATCAGAAAACAGCTGTAGCTGAAATATATACCTACTGGTAAGTACTTGGTTTCTTAAACATATTTATACGAGAGATTTTGGAGAATATTTTTGTGTTTTCTAAACCGAAAGTGCATTGGGTACTGTATATAGCTAGTACAATAAGCAAGGGAAATGGTGAATGCTCATTTGTACAACGTTTTTAAAAATATATTATTGTTTCTATATGTGAACATGATTTTCTTAGCATATATAAACGGTGCATTTTACAGTCTGTGGCTGTGGCGAGAGAAGGGTCGTAAGTGCTTTTGGCTATTAATAGCTCCCTCCTAATTTATTGTTCTGCATTGTAACTGGAGAAGCTGAGGTTTTCGCAAGCGGTTACCCTTCCCTTTTAAAAAATAGCTACTGCGTCAAAAGTTACGGTGTTTTCTTAAAGCTGTAGTTTAAAATTTCAGACAAACATGAATACTGTAATTGAGACGGATACGTCTCAATCACTAGGGGTGAAGTTCATAGAGTGAATTTAGAAAGGGGCAGCAGCAGACAAAGGAGTCCAGAGTAAGTGCAACTGGGATTGGGAGTACATCAGGACAAATCTAGGCATCAAAGAATAGGCCTACAACTATTAACATAGTATATTTTCAAATATGGTTTCATATACCCCACCCCCCTACAAAAAAAAAATGTGTAAGTGTCCCGGTTTTTCACAAATCAAAAGGTGGCAACCCTAGCTGTTGGAGGAGTTGGCACATTGCGTCTTTTGGAGAGAACGCATCTTTAGGAGTGCGCATATTTGTTGGCTGAGAGTGATGAATGGCTGGTTAGTTGCTTTTGGGTTTTTATGAAATTGCCAACCTGCCAAATGTTATTGGTTCCTTAGACTGTATACTGCACACACGTATAGCCTCAAGGCTCCATCGGAAGATAAGTTTGCATATGTGACAGGTGCTGGTAAAGGGAAGATGAGGAAAGAGGATTCTTGGCAGAACAATATATAAGACATACATACTACAGCTACCTAGATATTTATACAGACGGTTCTAAAGATGAAGATGGCAAAGTAGGCATAGGTATATATATACCAAAAATGAAAGCAAAGATTGGGAAACGGATATCCAATCATCTATCGGTTTTTACAGCAGAAATGATGGCAGTAATAATAGGCCTGCAGTGGGTCGAAGATGTTATGCCTGACAGAGTGGTATTCTGTGTGGACTCTCTTGCTGTGCTCCTCAGCATTAAATCTCTGAAATCAGTAAGAGAAGATCTCATGCTAGAAATTCACCAGAGCCTTTTTAGACTTCACAGAGTAGGGAAAGACATACGATTCTGCTGGGTGCCTGCCCATGTAGGCATTAAAGGGAACGAAGGAGCAGACACAATTGCTAAAAAAGCAATAAAGAGAGAAGAAATTCTACATATACCATTTGGTAAAGGGGAAGGAAAAGCAATAATTAAAAAAGGGGTGATGAGGAAATGGCAGGAAAGATGGGACGGGGACAGTAAAGGGCGAACATACTACAAAATACAGAAATCTATATGTACACAAGATATTAGGAAGGGAAATAGGAGGGAAGAAGTCAAGTTAAGTAGGTTAAGGTTTGATCACACAGGACTCAATAAAACACTATTCATGATAGGAAAAAGTATGTCAGTAGAATGTGCTTATTGCAATAATACAGAAAATGTTGAACATATACTCATGGAATGCAATAAGTACACTGAAGAGAGGGAACAACTCTGCAGTAGGATTAGAGAGGCAGGTAGAGCATGGAGCCTAAAGGGAATATTGGGGATTGATGGAAGGGGGGTAATGGATGCCCAGAAGGCTGTGATAGAATTTTTGAAAGTTACAAAATTATATAATAGAATATAGTAAATAGATAGATATATAATTGTATGTAGTATTAATATATATGGATTGTAATATTATACAGTATTAAGGTATAGGGATTTGATTAAAAATAAATAATTCTCCATTCTGTATGTTGTATTAAATAAATCATGACTGCATACTCCGGTACAGTAGGTGGCGGTATGCACCTTCAAAGTAAAATAATGCAATCCGCCATTAAACAAAAAGAAGAAGAAGAAGAAGAAGAAGAAGGTGCTGGTAAAATGTTCCACAAGTACCATGGGGTAATTTTTCTGTTCTGACTCCAGTCAGTGTTTGAGTAATGTTAGTGACACCCAGTGGTGATTGTGGTACTGCACCTTTAAGGAAAGTTTGCATCCATGTTGTGATTCAGGCAACACAAGCACAGCTGACCAGTGCTCTACCTCAGAGTTGTTTGTTTGCTCCTTGGAGTAGATCCATCAGTGAGTATGGTCACTATAGCTTTATTTACCGTGGTCCTAATGTTATGTGCTTCAGAATATTGTGGCGAGCCATGGAGTCGGAGTCAGGTTTGCTTGAGGGTATAATAATTTATTGAAGAGCACAATCTCTTATTACTTCCTTCTCAGCGTACAGGCAGAACAGACAACGCGCGCTGGACTGTAGCCAGCTTTATAGCCTCTGATATGCAAATGAGCATGCTAACAAAGGCGACCTCTAATAGGTGCCCTGCAGCTCACCTTAACCAATCACACGTAATCCCCTCAGTCATACTCAAAAACAACCGTTGGCTTCGCTCGAACATTCTCTAGAGCGGACCTGGTTGAGCGCATGCTATCACATTTAGCTGAACTGTATACGACTGTTGTTTATCACAACAGTCGCCGTTCTGGCGGGAGGTTGTATTCAAATGTTAACCGCCATTGTTACTGTACACGTCAGAGCTTTTGAACACGCTCTGATCATGTGATTACATCAACCATCACTCGTGCACTTGGTCTGCACAGCACAAGTACACATACACAATTCGATATACACAATAATTTACATCACTCGTAATCGCCCCGGATCGCCACACTGCCCCCACCTAAGGGGTCAGCAGTCCCCTGCGACCCCTTAAACTGTCCGCACTCACGCACAAAGTCCCGGAAACGGGCAGGAGTTCTCCGTTGGCGAGAAGGGCGATTCGGGCCCTCAGCTGCCGCTGGGTTTTCTGGTGGAGGAGGGGTGGGCGCACGTAAAGCGGGCTGATCCTCGCCGACGCCCATCCCCTCCTCAACACCATCCAACAGCGGCCGGTAAGGAGCTAGACGGTCCCGGTGAAGCACCACCAGTTTCCTTCGGCCGGGCATGCGCACTCGATAGACCACCTCGCTAAGCCGGCCCACCACTTCACCAGGGCCCCGCCAATGCGACTGCAATTTCGGGGACAGACCCTTCTTACGGATCGGACAGTAGATCCATACCTTGTCTCCGCTGGTGAAGGGCTGCCCCCGACAGCGCACATCATACGCTCGCTTCTGCTTAACACTTGCGGTGGATTGGGCCTGGCGGGTAAAGCTGTGGGCGGTCTCCAGGCGCTCGATCAAGGCCCGTGCGTACCCGGCCTCTGACTGGTGGTGCTCCGTTGGTCCGGGCGGGGCTCCGAACACCAAGTCGACGGGCGTCCTCAGCTCGCGCCGCTCGGCTCCAGTGCAAGTTCGGCAGTGTTTGGGGGGTACCCCAGGGCATCTAGTTCGGCGGGCTGCTTTTAATTCACAATTCGATCGGAGGCCCAGCGTTTCGGTACCAATAGTTATAGTTTCGGCTATCACATTTATGCTAGCTCCCCACAAGGCTAACAAATCTAAACCGATAATGCATGCATCTTTTATATCTGCTAACCAAAACTCGTGTTTCACTCGCTGGGCTCCTGCACACACTTGTAATTGTTTACTACCACGCATGCCCATCTTCTGCCCAGTGACGGAGGTTAGCTGGGTAGAGGTAGGGGTCCATGCACCCGAAAGCAGCCCGCTAGTACCCCGAAGTACCCCCGGCCTTAACAGGGAAATAGTGGCTCCGGTGTCGACCAGCGCCCAGCAGGCTTGTCCGTCCAAACTGCAAGGCAAGTACAGCCCGGTCTTCGTCCCCAGTCTGCCAATACGGGGCTCGGCCCCGTGGGCCTGTTCCTCTGCTCTTAAAAGAGCATCAAACGGAACTTTTGCTCTTGGTGCAGGGGCGGGGCAGTCGCGGGCGAGGTGCCCCGGTTCGTCGCACCGGAAGCAGCGTCGCTCCCGTTCCTGTCGTTGCCGCGGTCGATCGGGGTTCCGCTGGACCCATCTCACCCCCTCGCAATCGGCAGCTCGGACCCGGGGCTCGTTAGCCGGGGTCCCGTTGGGTGTGGTGCCCAGAATGAGCTCCAGTCGCTCGGCCTCGCGAAGCGCTGCGTCCAGGGACGCCGGTTTGGCGATGCGGACCTGTTGTTGTAGGCGCTCCGGAGTGAGGGCCTGCATGAAGGTCTGGCAGGCTAGCTCCTGCTGGCCTGCGTTGTCGAGTTGGGGGTAACCGCGGCGAGCTAACAGCCTGATGTCGGCGGCGAGGACGCTGAGGCTCTCTGCTCCGGTCCGCCGTCGCGTGGTGAGCTTCTCCCGGCTCACCTCCAGGAATTGCCGCTGTCCGAACCGGCGCTCCAGCGCTGTCATCAGTGCCGGTAGCGTCAGTGGTTCGGCGCTGTCCAGGTCTAAAAGCACCTGGCAGGCCTCGCCCTCCAGGGCTAACGCTAAGTGGGTGGCTGTCTGGCCCTCGTCCCAGCCGTTGTAGCTAGCCGCGAGTCGTACCTGGATTTGGTACGACTCTAGCTCACCCTTTCCCGTGTAGCGGGGTAGCTTTATCACCGCCTTTAACGGTGTGGTCGGTCGCTGCACCAGCACCGCCGTTTGGTTCGGCCTGGAAGCAGGGGCATCCTCGTTGGCTTCCAGCCGACCTACTTGTGCTCCGTTCCCGGCTGCGGGGTCAGCCACCAGCGCGTGCACCTCCGCCTGGTCTCCAATGGGCATTCCTCGCTCCGGTCTTGCTGCGCTGGCTCCTTCGGGGAGCCCACCGGGTCTGCTCTTGGGCCGCTTTGCAGATGCTCCTGCCATAACGTCCATCTGTTCTGTAACCTGACGTTCCAATTCGCGGATCTGTTCCCAGATCATCTCCGGGGCAGCCATCCCACTTCTGACACCATTGTGGCGAGCCATGGAGTCGGAGTCAGGTTTGCTTGAGGGTATAATAATTTATTGAAGAGCACAATCTCTTATTACTTCCTTCTCAGCGTACAGGCAGAACAGACAACGCGCGCTGGACTGTAGCCAGCTTTATAGCCTCTGATATGCAAATGAGCATGCTAACAAAGGCGACCTCTAATAGGTGCCCTGCAGCTCACCTTAACCAATCACACGTAATCCCCTCAGTCATACTCAAAAACAACCGTTGGCTTCGCTCGAACATTCTCTAGAGCGGACCTGGTTGAGCGCATGCTATCACATTTAGCTGAACTGTATACGACTGTTGTTTATCACAACAGTCGCCGTTCTGGCGGGAGGTTGTATTCAAATGTTAACCGCCATTGTTACTGTACACGTCAGAGCTTTTGAACACGCTCTGATCATGTGATTACATCAACCATCACTCGTGCACTTGGTCTGCACAGCACAAGTACACATACACAATTCGATATACACAATAATTTACATCACTCGTAATCGCCCCGGATCGCCACAATATGTTAAAAGCATTTGTTTTCTGTTAAAAACCGAACTATTTAGATGCTAATGCTAATCGGGAAGCTAACGATTAGCATAGGCTAATAAACTAAGCTAAGCTACATTGTTGAGCCTCATTCATGTTGGTTGGTATATTGTTATGTGGATTGCTGACATTTACTGCATTCTATACATCATTTGCTTACCTGGGGATGAATCCTGTTATAAATAATCTGTTTGTTTATCATACTTACCTTAGTTACCTACCTCATTTGCAAACCTGTAAAGGAAGTTTATATGTTTACCGCAGTCTGAAACCTGTGAAGAAAAATACCTACCTCTGTTTGATACCTGTAAAAAGAGAGAAATAATTAGTAATGTTTGTTACACATTTTATTTGATTATGACTGTAACATGGTGTGTATTGTCATTTTTGTGTTGCAGTTTTACAAAAACAAGATTTCAGTAAATCACACTCAACTTGGAGTCAAGCCTACTGAGTCTTCTGTTCGCTATCTGTTTAACAATACTAGTGACGTATCTGCCAGGACAGAATATTTTCTGTTTTATAGTTTATGAAAGTACAGCTCTTGAGCTTTCAAATTATGTTTCATACACTGCAATATGCACATATTTGAAGAAGATATGCTTCTTTGAATGTTGATACACCTTTATCCACTTTCCTGAGAAAACAGTTCTCAAAGATTTGCAAAGATTCACACCTCAGGTTGGCAAACTTAATGGGCATGAACAGTAGCTGGCTAACTCCACCCCCAACCACTCCCTCACTAGAGTATCTGTCAGTGTCACTAGCTGTACCTAAGGCAAATACAGCCTCCAAGCATAATTGTTCAATTGCAAAACCATACTTTTTTTATTAATTAGGAGCTTTTCATGGTTAAGCCACATTAAGTCAGAAATAGCTATGCATGCCGTGAAGATAAAAGTACCATGTTCACATTGTGCTATATTACAAACTATTACATAAAGAGGTAAAAATTGTAACTGATCAAAATAAAGGCTGAGGTGAATCAATAGGCTCCTAATTGGTGGCTATGGTGTGGACACATAGCCACTAAAACTAACCATTTGGTAGAAAATGAAGAATTCAAAGATAATGCAAGTGACAACATTAAAATAAAACATTAACATAAACTATAATGGTGTATTTAAAGTCCAAAGGTGTGCAATATCAGGGTCCTACTCTGGTCAGTGTTCAATGTTCAGCTCTATAATGTCCAATGCAGCTGGGGAGATACATTCGAAGTCAATCTACAAACAGAGAGTCAGTCTTGTTCTGAGCTGTAATGGAGTTTGAATACCATGAGTAAACCTGGGGGGTATTTCACAAAGCAGAATTATTGAGTTAGCTGGATAACTACATTATCCAGCTAACTGAGTAATCTTGCCATGGGAAATACCCCCCAAGCCTTTGTAGCCAAGCTCGCTAACAGTGGCTTTGTATGATATGTTATTTGCACATGCAGCTTATGTTATCTTAGCCAGCAATGGCTTGGTTTGTATGATAGATAGACAGATAGATATCACAACAAAAATGCTTGCAAATTATACGCTACATTGTTTGAGCATGCGGCTAGCTAGATAGCTAACTGTTAGCTCAGCCAGAAAAGGGTTCCCAGATAGCAGGGAAACATTGAATCAACATTGAATGAACATCAGATGAAGCATTGATTCAATGTGGATCTCTAATGTTGATTCTGCATCCAGGTGCTCATCGAGTTTAAGTTGAATCAATGTATTGAAATAACTTGGAAACAATGTTGAAGTTAACAATGGAAATCAACGTAACTGACGTTAAATCAATTTATTATCAATGTAATCTATCATAGCTAATGATAAATCATTTTATGACTACATTTTACAAATTCTTGCTCAAAGTAGTCAAAATCTACAAAAACAACTCAAAATACTTCTGAGTTACTAAAATAGATAACACATTGACATTGATTTAAAAAATGTAAACATCTTTATTAATTTTAAACCTCTGCTGAATGGACACAATGCATGCAAAACAGTAGAAAATACTGTATCATGTACATATAAAAAAATGTGTTTAGGAAGCAAGTGGCTCAGGTATGTTCAGGCATAGTTCAGGCAATCCAAGAATGAGTTTCTGGACACATCTTGAGTCTTCATCCCCATCTGGCTATCAAGCATGGATAGGGATATGCATCTGTTATGTCTAGGTAAATTCAACTTCAGTTGGAAAATGTATGGTTGTCTTTATATCTGAAGGAAACAAAATAAGAATGTTTATGTTAACATAAATACAACAAAAGGCTAAAAAGAAAAACATCAAATTAAAATCAACACCAAAATAAAGACTTGCTTACACAGAGAGGGGAGCGCCGCAGTATTTTAAACCATTAAACACAAAGCGCCAGTTGCTCTTGCAGCATTGAAAGCAATGAGCTCACAATATAAACTGTCTGTCCCATTGGCCAGTAAGACAGATGTTTTGTCTCAAAAACAATGTCATTAATTTGATTAACGTTAATCCTCAAATGTGCACGCAGAGGGAGGGAGAGAGTTTGCATAAGTACGTACACCTTTTTTATGTCAACAAGAAAACATGACACTCACCTCCATGACCCAGCTAGTCAGCTCACTCACAGCATTTTCTCAGAAATAAAGAGAGATATTACAAGGTGCCTGCGCACACATAGCAAAGACTTTAACAGAACTCCAGTGAATTCAGAAATTTTGACTTTGAGCAGCAGCCTCCAAAACTGACACATACAGTACTTACCAACAGCTGGGTATACAGGTATATCTCAACAAATAAACGTTTTCAGCATTTAAAAAAATACTCACGCATAGCCTACAAAGCACTGTCTGTAAGTCCTTAATTCTAACTTGCAAAAACTAGGCCTGCCTTTAAAAGTATTGATATCAAAATATGGCCAAGTTACAACAAACAATATTGCCTATCATAGCTCACACTAATTAAACTACCTCTATTCCAAAGCAATGCTATCCGAACTTTCCTAATTTATTTAATGCAACTTGGCCCTGTGTTTTTTTATTTTGCCATCTCAAGAAAATGTGGTCAATGAAACTGTATGGGCCACATCAAACTGTGAAAGGGGAATAATTTATAGTGGAAATAATTTAGATGTGTAGCACTTAGAAATTAAAAAGAAAAATTACTCCACTATAGGGTACGTTTGAACAATGGTCGCATCCAGTGCTTTTGGTCTATGGAAAGCACAGCATGACGTAGCTGCACATACATGGATGTTTTTTTTCCCGGTAGGATACTGTCCTGTCTATTGCTACATTCCAGGTAGCCTACATCGGAAACTCGTAATTACGACCTTACAACCAGGAAAAATACACTGGAATGGCCTGATAACTCGGAATAACAAGTGGGAAACTCTGTGTCATTTCACAGCTCCTGCTTGCCGAGTAGGAGGAAAGTGACATCATTCAAAGTTGATGAATCTGTATTTTAATTTAACAGTTTAATTGAGTGGTAGTTTCAATGTTTATGCGTGCCCACATCCTTCACTTGATAACACGCATAGGAAATATAGCCAATCTACGGGGTTACAGCCTAAATAGTTTGCATAAGTAAAATATAGAAATACAGTTTTAAAATAGGCCTATTAGTTTTATATAGAAATACATGTAACGTTAGGCTATTCAACAGTGGCTTGCCGTGTGCGTATTTTCTCTTCTATGTGACAAAGTAGCTGTGATCCTTTTGGCGTTAGTGACAGCTTCTAGCCTTCAGCTATGGCTGCTATGAAGTGACAACTGAAACTAATTGTTTTACAGTCTATGACTGGAACACTCCGAGCTCGTACCTCCGAGCTTCCTTGTCAGGGCTACGAGCTGCCGAGTTAATAATGAACACTGCATTGCCTAAGTCCAGCGCAGTTTCAGTGTAATTTTTTCTGGTAGTGTAATTTTACCTGTGGGAAATATTTTGGTACCGGACCATGTAGCTAGATTAAGATTAGTTTTCTGTACTGCAATGGCCGTCTAAGGCATTTTGATTTGCTTTGTAGTAGCCTAGTTCTGCTTCCTGACAAGCAGCTGACTGACGTTTCTCTGGCAAAACGGTTAACAAAAGCTTAATTGGACAATGCATATTTCCCAGGAATTTGCCAGAAAGAAGACAATAGCTACTACTAAGAAATTAGCCTACCACAAATTTTTATTCTGATTATTATTATAATTAAAAGTGTTTGCAGTAGGGTACATTGTCTGCAGAGTAGCCTAGACTAGAGCCATGATTGTAATTTTTTTTAAGTGACTAACCGTGACTAACCTTGACGGTGTATAAACCCGATCTCTTAAGGGCTTGCAGGTTATAGTAGGCTATCATAAATTCTTAATATATTATCGTGAATTCTTAATTTTCTTTGTAGATAATTTGTATGGTCACATTGTGTTATGTGTGAAAAGCACAAATTGAACAGACCTGAAATCACATAGGTAGGTGTACACATAGATGGATGTTTTTTCAGGTAGGCTGTAACTATGTTCAGTGGTAGCGGTAGCCTACGGAACTATGTATTATGTTTTGTGTAATGACCATCTAAAACTTTTTTCTCTGCTTGACAAATGGCCATGGGATATCTGTTCCCATAACGCGACTGGATAATTGCCATGGTGTCCGGTGACTTTCTCTGTTTCACTTGTTTAAGTAACTTAGCAAGTGAACAGTTAATATTGTAAACATGTCTTTGCCTTTGCAATAAAAAGACATTCTTTAATGTGGGAAAAATATTCTTGTATGAGAAAACCATAACATGTTCACACTGTTTTAGTCGACGAGGCAATTTTAAACAGAGCTTCTAATAGGCGGATTAAAGGTGGTTGTCCAATGGGGAGAATTATTCTTTGAGGGTATATAGGCAGGAAAAATAAGAAGAATTGGAAGAAGAAGAAAAAAAACTGGCAAAATAACCCAAGTTTGGGGCTTTATTGTGTGGATGTGTGAAGTCCTACCTGAATTATGTGCAGTTACATGAGGTCAGAACATGCAAAAGTTAATCTTTTTAACAGCTGAGAGTCTGTGGTCATTGTGGTATTTCTGTAGGAGACCCTGAAAAGTGTCAAACTCTCAGTGCTGTATAGGTATGGGGCATACACCACCAAGCCGTAGCTTGGCGGATGGCATACCTGCCATCCCAATAGGTGGATGAGTGGTAGAAATGGTTCTTGACATAACTGAAAGAGAGACAGAGAAAGGAATAGAAAATATATAAGAAGGTTAGAACCATTAGGACAGGAGAATAGCATGATCAGAATTGTGTTCATGCAGGATTGATTCACACAATAGCACAATCCCAGCTAATGAAATCACGTTCTAGGAAAGTTCCCTGTTTGTTATTAAGGTTGCTCTAAATGTTCTCTGGTTGATGCAATGTTGAGTTTTTTTCAGGTTCTAAAAACTTTCACACAATGTTTCTGAGAAACGTCCCTTTAACATTCCAGGAAGCATTCTTCTTAGGTTCAAGGCACATTCTATGTAACATAGCATCTCCTGAGATCACAAAAATCTAGTCCACTGGAAGTCAAAATGTTGAATTCTTTAGGTCCAGAGAATGTTCCGACAACATCTTTGTAGAATTTCCGCTAAATGTTTCACTAAAATTACAGGAATTCTTTATGCAACATAACAATGACATTCTAGGACAGGGGTTTTCAAAGTGGGGGCCGCCAGACCATCACTCTGTTGCCAGATATGGAGTAGATGTGGATGGATCACTGCAAGGGTTATTTCTCCTGACTCATTTTCCTATAGAACTCTATGGGGGAAAAAGTCAGGAGAAACAACCCTTAAAGGGATCCATCCACATCTACTCCATATCTGGCAACAGAGTGATGGTTTGGGGCTCGTTTGATACCTTAGACCCTTGATGACGTACAGCCATTTCGCCAGTCATGTGTTCCATACTGTACCAGCGTAATTTACAGCTGAATCTAGTCTTACCCCACAATTCTCATAGTGATCAGTTCAAATGCAGAGAGGTTATAGTATCGCTTGTAACAGTACCTGAAAATAAGATATTGAGTCTTTTGATGTTGATTGGTCACAGACTTCAGGAAGTAACAGCATGCAAAGGATATGCGACCAAATATTAAATATGATACTTTAAAAATATGTTAAAGCAAAAATATTCAAATTTTCTGAGACACTGAATTTTGGGTTTCATTAGCTGTAAGCCATAATCATCAAAATTACAAGAAATAAAGGCTTGAAATATTTCACTCTATGTGTAATGAATCTATATAATATATGAGTTTCACTTTCTGAAATGAGTGACAAAAAATATTGAACTTTTTCACGATATTCTGATTTTTTGAGCTGCACCTGTATATTCTTCAACTGGTTAAGTTGTAGAAGTTACATATATAGGCTACTTAATAATATTGTATTCAACCACCGTAAATGATTTCATGAGGTAAATCGTTAAAAAAAAAAATGTTTTTATTTGTTTCCTTAATGATATTGCATGTAACCACTATCCAACAATAAGTTTTTTGATTGTGTGATGGATATATCACAGTCATCAATATCTAGGAGTTATGATCATTTAATCAATACGACATATTAATATGTTCACTGCCTTCCACGCCACGCAAGTCCAACTACGATGCACAAAGGCAGGATTTTACAAAGGCTAATGCAGTCAAAGAAACTGTCACTCACACTTAAAAAATTCATACCCCCACAAACATTTTTTTAGTATAAAGGTAGCAACCCAGGGGGTAGGTACAAGAAACAGCTCATTAGAATATCATGCCACCCACATTTTGAGATAATCAATCGCGGAGCTTGAGTTAGAATTCGGCGTAGATCAACTGGCGTTAAAAGAGGCAGGAGAGGCACTTATGTGCATGGCTTAAGTTGGCCATCTGTGAATCTGCTTGAATCATGTCATTTTCTGTAGTTAGTGGGTTATCTACACATATTTTGTATGCTAGAAAAATGTTCAAGCAAGTTCTGTCATATTTTGGAAATTGGGCAAGTGAGCTAGTTAGCTGGTAGTAGGCCTAGTTGTTTCTCACATAACTAACTAGGTAGTGGTGTAACCCTTTCTTTCATTTATTTTAAGGTTACAATGTATTGCCCATTTTGCGGCTGTGAGCTGGGGACAGTCGGTTCTTTTTGTAGTGCTTGTGGGAAAGTGGTAGAATTCCTGCCAAGGCCAGGTGCATCATCCGTCAATGAAGCATCTCAACTTGCCCCTGCAACTGCTTTACAGAGTAAGTCAAACTTCTAATGAACAGTACTCACCTCAATTTGGAATTTCAGAGCCACGGCTTATCTTTCATTGTGAGATAATGATCACACAGCAGAATATTATGTATAAAATTACAGAAACAAATAAAATTTAAGCATGATATGCAGGTATCTAGGTGGTATAAATAATATAGCCTAGTATACAATAGCGTATTGAGACTTTATGTAAAATGACCTGTAATACTAAATGGTAACTTAAGTGCAGAGTGCAAGTAAACATTATAGTGACTATTTTGTGGAACTAGCTTTGTCTCACTTGTTTTTCTACTGTGTTATTTGTATTTGTAATTCTCATTAGGTACGAGTGGCACAAAGTCACAAAGTTTGGAGAACTTTTTAAAATTCAGGAATGAAAAAAAACAGGAGAAAGAGAAATTCTCTACAGGGAAAAAGAAAAGGCATGAAAAGAAAAGGTCTGTTCAGGTAAATTATCAGCATATCTTCTGTGTGGTATATCAGGCTGTTCGGTATGTTTCGATTTATAAATGTTTTTGAAATTTCACTTCTGCTGCTCTCAATACAGATATCAGTTGGAATCATGTCACGTGGTGTTCAAGGATTAAAGCCCCAAAGAGGGAAGGCCCTTCCCCTTATGGTTGGCACTTGCTGCTCAGCCCAACAGCTATTGTCAGAAGCTGTAAAAAAGCTTCAGGATTTCAATCAGGATTTGTCTGATGGCCAGTATGTTCTGCTTTATCCGGATGGAAGGGAAGTTCGTAATATTCCAGGGACTGATGAGCCATTTACTCTCAGTTGCTATAAGGAGGCAATTGGAAAGCCCTATACACGGATCACGCTCTACATATGTGCATCTGAAGAGTTCAACATTGACAGTATGTTGTTAAATATAAACGCTCATAAATTATTTGTGTTATAATGGGCAATTCCATGATGGGGTGTAACATCCATAATGCAGAAATGTATGTCCATAATGTTTTTGATTTAAAACTTTTGTTCTGGTTGTATGTAAAAACTATTTATTTGGAGAAGCCAGTCCACAAAAATGTAAAATATGGACATTTTGGCATGGATTTTCTCCAAAGAAGGCGTTATGGATGTTACATAATCATGGAATTCTGTGTGTATGTGTATATATATATATATATATATCCAGATGCAGCTCAAAAAATTAGAATATCGTGAAAAAGTTCAATATTTTTTGTCACTCATTTCAGAATGTGAAACTCATATATTATATAGATTCATTACACATAGAGTGAAATATTTCAAGCCATTATTTATTGTAATTTTGATGATTATGGCTTACAGCTAATAAAAACCCAAATTCAGTGTCTCAGAAAATTTGAATATTGTGAAAAAGTTGGAATATTGGAAACTCATGGTGTCACACTCTAATCAGCTAATTAACTCAAAACACCTGCAAAGGTTTCCTGAGCCTTTAAATGGTCTCTCAGTCTGGTTCAGTAGGCTACACAATCATGGGGAAGACTGCTGACTTGACAGATATCCAGAAGACAGTCATTGACACCCTCCACAAGGAGGGTAAGCCACAAAAGGTCATTGCTAAAGAAGCTGGTTGTTCACAGAGTGCTGTATCCAAGCATATTCATAGAAAGTTGAGTGGAAGGAAAAAGTATGGTAGGAAAAGGTGCACAAGCAACAGGGATAACCGCAGCCTTGAGAGGATTGTCAAGCAAAATCCATTGAAGAATTTGGGGGAACTTCACAAGGAGTGGACTGAGGCTGGAGTCAGTGCATCAAGAGCCACCATGCACAGACAAATCCAGGACATGGGCTACAAATGTTGCATTCCTCGTGTCAAGCCACTCCTGAACCAGAGACAACGTCAGAAGCATCTTACCTGGGCTAAGGAGAAAAAGAACTGGACTGTTGCGCAGTGGTCCAAAGTCCTCTTTTCAGATGAAAGTAAATTTTGCATTTAATTTGGAAATCAAGGTCCCAGAGTCTGGAGGAAGATTGGAGAGGCACAGAATCCACGTTGCTTGAAGTCCAGTGTGAAGTTTCCACAGTCAATGATGATTTGGGGTGCCATGTCCACTGTGTTTTCTGAGGTCCACAGTCAATGCAGCCATCTACCAGGAAATTTTAGAGCACTTCATGCTTCCTTCTGCTGACAAGCTTTATGGAGATGCTGATTTCATTTTCCAGCAGGACTTGGCACCTGCCCACACTGCCAAAAGTACCAAAAGCTGGTTCAATGATCATGGTATTACTGTGCTTGATTGGCCAGCAAACTCGCCTGACCTGAACCCCATAGAGAATCTATGGGGTATTGTCAAGAGGAAGATGAGAGACACCAGACCCAACAATGCAGACGACCTGAAGGCCGCTATCAAAGCAACCTGGGCTTCCATTACACCTCAGCAGTGCCACAAGCTGATCGCCTCCATGCCACGCCGCATTGATGCAGTAATTCATGCAAAAGGAGCCCCAACCAAGTATTGAGTGCATAGAAATGAACATACTTTTCAGAAGGCTGACATTTCTGTTTTAAATATCCTTTTTTATTGATCTTATGTAATATTCAAATTTTCTGAGACACTGAATTTGGGTTTTCATTAGCTGTAAGCCATAATCATCAAAATTACAAGAAATAAAGGCTTGAAATATTTCACTCTATGTGTAATAAATCTATATAATACATGAGTTTCACTTTCTGACATGAGTGACAAAAAATATTGAATTTTTTCCACGATATTCAAATTTTTTGAGCTGCACCTGTATATAATAAAATTACACAGATGAGCCAAAACAGTATGACCACTCACAGATGAAGCTGTCACATTTGGAACAAATTTGTTGGCTAAATGGCTTTAAGTTTGCAAGAGTCTGACGTTTCAAACAATCCTCAAATCATCATGCTGCTACCAGATATGCAGTAGATATGGAAGAAAACCTTCAAGGGTTGTTTTTCTGGACTCATTTTCTTCTTGAACTTGTAAATCTGGGAATTAGCAACTGAAATCATGTCGAGTTCTCCGAATTGTAAAATCTGGAAACATCAACTAAAATCATGTTACAAACCAAATTGTAAAACTCTGCGCGGCTAGACCAATGAGGGAATAGCTCGGAGCAAAGGTTTAAGCGTGATGTATTCCGCTATTGCTGTGGGAAAAGGGAAAAGTTATGAAAGTTAATAAAGTAATATTAATATTCTTGCAACCGGGTTAGACTGCTCTTTAGATTAACGGGATTAGCTAATAAGGGACCACAAATCAAAGGTACTCGTACCACGTTACCTTCCGCTTTTAGTCTGGTCTACCTTGACCCCAGTTTATCCAAAGAACAGCCTGTGTATATTACAGTAAATCATCAGCCACCAACGCTGATTCTGTACTCGTTTATCTGACTCCATTTAATATTATAATTTAGAATGTATGCTTGATTGCGAGTGGAATTGTGTTCGGTTGAAATTACCTATACCGGGGACGCTGATAGCCCCGGATATGGGAGGCAGACTGACACACTGAATCGGTCTGACAAGCTAAATAGAAACTCAGAGGTTTTTAACATATCACCATCACAGGTGCTCAGAGGTTTTGAACATAGAATCTACCAAATACTAAGAAACAGAAACTCAGAGGTTTTGAACATATCACCATCACAGGTGCTCAGAGGTTTTGAACATAGAATCCTCATAATAAATAGAAACTCAGAGGTTTTTAACATATCACCATCACAGGTGCTCAGAGGTTTTGAACATAGAATCTACCAAATACTAAGAAACAGAAACTCAGAGGTTTTGAACATATCACCATCACAGGTGCTCAGAGGTTTTGAACATAGAATCCTCCTAGTACTGGCTACGGCCTAGCAGAGCAGTCACATTATCACAGTCAGTGTGAAATCCAGTAATAGAGACACAATTCACAGAAACCACACAAATCAAGTTTAACTAATTTATTACCAGGTAGGTTACTTACTTAAATTATCAATACATAGTTACAGATTGAACATTCCAAATTCAAATACAGTACAGAGAAAAATACTTAGTCATACCTGGCAATTTGCTACACACAATGACCTGAAGTAGGATGTGCGGAAAGACTGGTTACAGCCTTCCTCGAATATCCCTTTGGGATCTCCTTAAATGCAGTACAGCGCCGGTATGCACACTCCACAAGTCCCTTTGTTTTTCCAAATAAGGTCTGGCAGGAAGAGAAGTTTCAACACCCAGGGACCCCCCTCCAGGGAGAGAAACAGAGTCTACCTCTCCCAATCTAGTGACAGTAATAAGACTCTTTGAACGACGGCGCGTGATCTTATGATCTTCTCTATCATGTCTAGATATCAGGTTTAGAGTAGAAAATGGCGGCGCGTGTAGACGCAGCGACCTCTCTCTGTCCCAACCGTGCGGTGTTTCGTTCGTTTAATACGTGTTTGTCCGAAAGTTTTTCGTCTTCGTCTCGTCTGCCTACGTCGGAACACAAGTACAGTCGACAGGCTTTGCTAGACATCAGTCAAAGCAAGTTTTACAACTTTTTGGACTATTCAACTGAGACGCTAAGGGAGCTCGGATTACTTCGTCGGCCTGCGACAACAGCGGACTCGCCTGCTACTCCTCCCCCGGAAAAGAGGCGCCGGAAGCGGTGTGCGAGGAAGCAGAAGAGGGGAAAGCGCGGAGGTATCCGGGCTAGGCTAGCGGCTAGCCCAACTCGCCCGGCCATACCATCCATACTCCTGGCTAACGTACGATCACTGGACAACAAAATGGATCATATACGACTGCTGAGGTCAGCAAACCGGACAGTGAGTAACTGCTGTGTGCTTGTTTTCACTGAAACATGGCTAAATGACAACATTCCCGACTCTGCCGTACAACTGGAGCAGTTAGCATGCTATCGAGCGGACAGGGCCCTCGTAAACGGAGGAAAGACTCGCGGCGGCGGGGTCTGTGTTTACATCCGTGATACGTGGTGCCGGGATGCTGTGGTAGTATGCAAACACTGTTCACCACTGGCGGAGTTTATTATCATAAAGTGCCGTCCTTTCTATCTGCCCAGGGAGTTTACTGCGATCTTGCTAGTTGCGGTTTACATCCCCCCCACCAACAACTGCAGTGATAGGAATGCAGCACTTAACGAACTGTACCAGGCTATCAATGAACAACAAACAGCACACCCAGACGGTTTTATCATCCTCGCCGGAGATTTTAATCATGCAAATCTCAAGACTGTTCTCCCAAAACTTCACCAGCATGTTGATTTCCCAACAAGGGGGGACAACATTTTAGACCTGGTCTACACTACCCATAAAGGAGCATACAAAGCCACCCCCCTCCCCCACATCGGACTCTCTGACCACATCACTGTTATGCTAATGCCAGCATACAGACAGAGAGTGAAAGTCACAAAACCGGTTCAGAAGCAGGTAAGAGTGTGGCCAGAGGGGGCCTCCTCTGCTCTTCAAGACTGCTTTGCAACAACAGACTGGGAAATGTTTCAGCAGGCAGCCACCTACAACAACCATACAGACATTGAGGAGTACACAGACACTGTGATCTCTTACATCACAAAGTGCATCGATGATGTGACCCACACAAAAAGCATCATCACTCGGGCAAACCGGAAGCCATGGCTGACGGGGGACATCCACAAGCTGCTGAGGGCCAGAGACAACGCCTTCAGAGCTGGGGATGAATCTGGCCTGAGAACAGCGAGAGCCAACCTGTCCCACGGCATCAGGAAAGCAAAACGGGAATACACAAACAAGATAACCTCCCACTTCAAAGACAGCAGAGACGCACGGAGCCTATGGCAGGGCATTCAGGCCATCACGGACTACAAGCCTGCGCCACAGAGCTGCGAGAGCAACACCTCTCTGCTAAATAACCTAAACAGCTTCTTTGCGCGCTTTGATGCACAAAACAACACGCGCCCACAGAAGACCCCACCCCCTCCCCACGATCAGACTCTGTGTCTGTCTGCCGACAGCGTGAAGAGGACACTCTCTGCCATCAACCCCCGCAAAGCAACAGGCCCAGACAACATCCCTGGTCGTGTGTTGAAGGACTGCGCAGAGGAGCTTAAGGACGTCTTCAGGGACATTTTTAACACTTCTCTGAGGCAAGCCATTGTTCCATCTCGTTTCAAGGCCGCCATCATCATACCTGTGCCGAAGAAATCTGCGCCATCCTGCTTCAATGACTACCGCCCTGTGGCACTGACACCCAACATCATGAAGTGCTTCGAACGACTAGTCATGTCACACATCAAATCCATCCTTCCCCCCACCCTGGACCCCTCGCAGTTCGCATATCGAGCCAAACGATCCACAGATGATGCAATCTGCTCTGCCCTTCACCCAGCCCTCACCCACCTGGATAAAAAAGACTCATATGTGAGAATGCTGTTCATAGACTTCAGTTCAGCATTCAATACCATAATACCACAACAACTCATCTGCAAACTCGACAAACTGGGACTCAACACCTCCCTCTGCAACTGGCTGCTGGACTTCCTCAGCCAGAGGCCACAAGCAGTACGTGTCGGCAACAACACCTCGAGCAGCATCACACTAAGCACAGGGGCCCCACAAGGCTGTGTGCTCAGCCCTCTGCTCTTCACCCTGCTGACACATGACTGCACAGCAACATACAGCACAAATCACATAGTGAAGTTTGCGGACGACACAACTCTGGTGGGTCTCATCACCCAGGATGATGAGACTCACTACAGGAAAGAGGTCAACCTACTGACCACGTGGTGCAGAAACAACAACCTCCTGCTGAATGTCAGCAAGACCAAGGAGATTGTTGTTGACTTCAGGAGAGGCCACACTGAACACCCGCCACTGACCATCGATGGTGCTGCTGTGGAGAGAGTGAGCAGCACCAAATTCCTGGGGGTGCACATCAGTGAAGACCTTACCTGGACCATCAACACCGCATCACTAGCGAAGAAAGCCCAGCGGCGCCTCTACTTCCTGCGCAAACTCAAACGGGCAAGTGCTCCATCACCCATCATGAGCACATTCTACAGAGGCACCATTGAGAGCATCCTTTCCAGCTGCATCACCGTGTGGGGCGGGAGCTGCACGAACTACAACAGGAAAGCCCTGCAGCGCATAGTGAACACGGCTGGAAGGATCATTGGTGCCCCACTCCCTTCCCTGCAAGACATATACACCACCCGCCTCACCCGGAAAACTATCACGATTGTGAGCGATGCAACCCACCCCGCACACAATCTGTTTAGCCCCTTGCCCTCTGGGAGGAGGTATAGGAGCCTCCGTTCCCGTACCACCAGACTCACCAACAGCTTCATCCACCAGGCTGTTAGGATGTTAAACTCTCTCCCCTCACTACCCCCAGCTCCATCCAACAGGCTGCCAGGAAACTAAAAACTAAAAACTCTCCCCCCCCTCTGCCCCCCCCCCCCCCCTGCCCCCCCTCCAAAGAACACTCTGAACTCTGAACCCTTGACCACATTATATTACTATGCCACTTGCACTACCGCTATGCCACTTTTTTTGCTGCTATTACTGACTGTTGCACTAACTCCTAACTTATCAAACTGTGAGCACTGTGAACTCTGTTTTATTTAAGTATTGTAAATGTCTCTTCATGTCTGTCTTTTCTTGTTGTGCCGGTGCACTTGCACTTTTACTTTTACTGTTTATTTTCCTTTTTACAGTTTTTTACCTTCTTTTGAAATGTCTTGTCTTGTCTTCACCGTAGGATAGTGAGAAACGTAATTTCGATTCCTTTGTATGTCTGGTACATGTGAAGAATTGACAATAAAACTGACTTTGACTTTTTGACTTTGAGGTGAGGTCCCGGTGATGGCCACTCTAGCTTCCAGACACTTATATGGACAAGCGCATCCCTGATAACCTATACAATCCTCCTTTCACATTCACATACCACACACTTCAATTAGTATTATCCAGGTTCACCACATTTATCACATTATCCACAATTACTTTATACTTCCACAATTACCAATTTGCATGCACATACATATGATTCAATATACATATACAGCTTTGTTTAATATGTTCACCATTCAGTCCAGAATCTAGGCCGTAAAAGCCCTGTGAGCAGGCCTGAGTTCCCAGCGTCATTCGGATGCCGTTTCCTTCTGATGTCCAGTTGTAAGCTCAACCCCAGCTGTAGTTTACGAGGCCGTGAGAGGTCAGAGGAACAGGTTCTCAGGCCACCAGGTAAATTGTTTTATTGCACCCTCAAGGAAATCACCACCAGCTGCAAGGGTTTATGACTGATAACACCTTTTCCAGCCTTACAAACTCAATGGAAAAATTATTCAGGAGAAATTAGTGCTTAAGTAATCTATCCTTATCCACTGCATATCTGGTTGCAGCTTGATGGTTTGAGGCTTGTTTGATACCTCAGATGCTTGACAATTTAAAGCCATTTAGCCAACAAATGTGTTCCATACTGTATGAGCATAATTTACAGCAGAATATAATCCCCCCCAATTCCCATAAAATCCATTCAAATGAAAAAAAGGTGGTAATATCTGGTAAGGGTACCTGAAAATAAGAGTCTGCGGTGATATCTATGGGTTGCAGACTTCAGACAGTCATTGAGTGCAACGGACTTGCAACCAAATATTAAATACGGCAACTTTATTTTGGTTAAAGTTAATTTGTCCAATTTCTTTTGACCCCTTAAGATAGGGGGACTATGCATAATAAGGGCTATAAATGCCAAACTGTTTGCCTGACAGGGATGTTAATACTATCAAATTAAAGCTGAAAGGTTGCACTTTGAGCTCATATTCATTATTTAATTTAAACTCCAATATGCTGTGGTAGACAGCTTCATCTGTGAGTGATCATACTCTTTTGGCTGATCAATGTTTATTAGTTGACAGTTAATAAGGTGAAATGGAAAATTTGCTCTTCAATGTACGGTGCCTCAGTTTCCCAGAGCAGTAGGTTAATAATTATGACAGATGCATAACCCAGTCATATCAAGTTACTCATTTGAGAGAATAAAGTGCTGATGTTGTTGAGCTGCTTTTCTTAACAGTTTTACAGGAACTGTAGTAAATTAAATCACTCCTACACTAATACATTAATAACAAATCATTGGACTTAATATTTCTAATTCCCAAAAACAACTATATTAAATTGTATATGATGTGATTTCACAGATGATGTTCAGGAGGACGAGGATAGTAGTGACTCTGAAGTTATTGTAAATAAAAGGCGTCAGTCAGATGAGTTCACATCTTCAGACACTCTGGTATGTTTGTTGTATAATCATGTGCAAATCATAAAATTTGCTCTAGGGAAAGGCTATGTAAAACATTTTGGATGATTCTAGTAATCTTATAAAATACTTATTTGTTGATTTTGCATTTATTATTAGCTTACCATGTCCATTTAGTACGAGATGGTTGCCTTCATACCTTCTGTACACTGCCTGAGACAGGATTTTTGGAGGGTAAACCTTTATTAGTAACACAATATGCGGTGGTTTAGGCCTATGCAGGTTGTTTTTGTTTAGCTTCATATAATCCTTTGTCATTATTGTTACATGTTTTAATTTTAAAGAAGTAATTTTCTTTAATCCATGTGTACAAACCATGTGTTAACTCTTAAACATTTGTAAGACTGAAATTGTGATTCCAGGACACCTGGACACACAACACCGGGGGTGGAAGTCTGTGTACTCTAGGATGTAATAAACAAGAACTTCAATGCCGTAAAGTCTGCTGGGACCATCTGGCGTGAAGGACATTATACACTCTTTCCAGAGAGATAATTATGTATTGTTCAGTTTTTGAGTGTTACATTAGTAAATACATCAAGTTAATGTACCTACATTAACAGGGACAACTAGGGTGTAAATGTAATATTCTCAACAGGAATTCTGGGACATTTGTGGCATTAATATCAATCACATCTGAAAAACTATATAGAGATGGAGATTTTCATGGCAACACAAACTTAGACCTATTCATGTTTGATATCATTTTGATGGTCTCGGTGTGAGTGGTGCAATGGTCTACATGTCCTAAATGTGCAACATGGATGGAAGGTATATTTCATAAACACTGGCGTAAGCTGCCGTTGTTAAATTGCCCTTACAGAAAACCATCCTGTGAAACCCCCTAGAAAAGTGCTGACCAGTTTATGGTTTTACGACCGTCTGCAGCCAGATCAAACCCAGAATTTCAACATTTAAGGAAAGGGAACAAAGCCATTGGGGAAGCTGTAATCCAGACGTTCCCACACATCTAACCTCAGGTCACTGTGTGTAGCGATTGCCAGGTATGACTAAGTATTTCTTCTGTACTGTATTTGAATTTGGACTGTTCAATCTGTAACTGTATATTGATAATTTAAGTAAGTAACCTACCTGGTAATAAATTAGTTAAACTTGATTTGTGTGGTTTCTGTGAATTGTGTCTCTATTACTGGATTTCACACTGACTGTGATAATGTGACTGCTCTGCTAGGCCGTAGCCAGTACTAGGAGGATTCTATGTTCAAAACCTCTGAGCACCTGTGATGGTGATATGTTAAAAACCTCTGAGTTTCTATTTCCTAGTATTTGAGCTAGTATTAAGAGGATTCTATGTTCAAAACCTCTGAGCACCTGTGATGGTGATATGTTCAAAACCTCTGAGTTTCTGTTTCTTAGTATTTGGTAGATTCTATGTTCAAAACCTCTGAGCACCTGTGATGGTGATATGTTAAAAACCTCTGAGTTTCTATTTAGCTTGTCAGACCGATTCAGTGTGTGTCTGCCTCCCATATCCGGGGCTATCAGCATCCCCGGTATAGGTCATTTCAACAGAACACAATTCCACTCGCAATCAAGCATATATTCTAAATTATAATATTAAATGGAGTCAGATAAACGAGTACAGAATCAGCGTTGGTGGCTGATGATTTACTGTAATACACACAGGCTGTTCTATGAATAAACTGGGGTCAAGGTAGACCAGACTTAAAGCGGAAGGTAACGTGGTACGAGTACCTTTGATTTGTGGTCCCTTATTAGCTAATCCCGTGAATCTAAAGAGCAGTCTAACCCGGTTGCAAGAACCTTAATACTACTTTATTAACTTTCCTAACTTTTCCCTTTTCCCACAGCAATAGCGGAATACATCACGCTTAAACCTTCGCTCCGAGCTATTCCCTCATTGGTCTAGCCGCGCGGAGTTTTACAATTTGGTTTGTAACATGATTTCAGTTGCTGTTTCCAGATTTTACAATTTGGAGAACTTGACATGATTTCAGTTGTAATTTCCAGATTTACACATTTATATTTTTAAGCCATTAGAAAATCCACAAGATTTATATTTATTCCAAGTTGTATGAAATTAAAGTGGAATATCATCTGTCTTTGAAAATGTGCCAGCAGTATTCATTTGAAAAGGGTATTTACAGTTAATTCAGCAAACAAGTTTAAAATTAATATTAAGTTATTAAATAAATATTTAACTAAGATACAACTACCAAAATGTTAATGCTGATCTTGTTCTAATATGGCTAATCTAATTTGGGAAAGATGAAATATGCATCTTGAATTGACCTCAATTTTAAATGTTTTTGCTCAATTAATTTCTGCTTTACAGAGAATACACAGATCTGTATGCACCAATTGTGATAGACAGCAGCAGTTGGGATGAGATTGAACAAGCTACTGCAAAAGGGTATTCAACTATAACCACTAACCATATGTATTTGTTCTCAGAGGGTCATATATATATTTTTAAACTATGCTATTACTAGAAAATTGTTGTTTAAAAAAATAAATAGAAATGAATACAAATAAAGACAGCACTAAGTAGAATATAAGAATTCTTAAGCATGCCATAAAAAATCTGTTACAAAGTGCTTCTGAAGTAATTGTGTTACTTTTACAGAACTGATGAATACTCTGCTGCAGACATCATTTCAAACCTTTCAGCAAATATTGTGAAGACCTCCTGCAGCAGGTTCAACATTAAAAGAGCAAATGTTTGGGATGGAGCTTTGCGCGGCTTTAAACGCTCCTCATTTGATCCTACAGTGGAAATGTTGGTCAAATTTAGTGATGATGCCGAAACTGAGGAGGCAGTTGATACTGGTGGCCCCAAGAGGGAATTTTGTCTCTCCTTATGGAGTGCCTGAAAAGACGACGGATATTTGATGGCCCAGAAAACCGCAAATACCTCACATTTGACAGTGACGGTATATTTTCTCACTTTGCCATCATCGTTCTTAATAAGAGAACTGCTTTGTATGTTGTATGGTATTTTAACCTTTTTATATAAGCATATAGTTGTCATACATTTAGTTTTATTATTATTTTTTTTTTTTTACCAATGTTACATTTTACAAAAATGTGGGGAGAAACTTGTTTGAATTTATGTTCAAGCATTAAATTGTTACTAATGAGAGTATGTTCGTGTGTTTACTGTACAGCTGCTAGGGATGATGAGTATTGCCAAGTTGGGAAGATGATTGCAGTCTCTGTTGTACATGGGGGCCCAGGACCACGCTTCCTTTCAAGAGATCTTTTCCACTACATTGCTGGTGAGGCACATTTTGAAGCTAGCATTGAAGATATCATTGATGAAGACATCAAGGCACAGCTGTTTCAGGTAGGATGCATAGTACATTTAACATATTAGTGTATAATCTATACTTTTTTTTATCAACGGTGAAAGACTTGTGAATACATAGCATTTAAACCTCTATATTGTTGCTTACAAAATTAGTATTTGCCACAGTGCATTATAACCAAGTTCTTCTGTCTACTGTAGATCAGTGGTGCTGAATCTTTGAATGACTTAAGAGCTTTGGTGGAGAGACACAGTACAATGTTGCAGACAGCTGGATGCTTCCAATATCCAAAGAGCATGGATGACAAAGACAGGATTGTGAAAGACTATTTGCAGTGGTACATCATTTACAGAAATAATTTCTCAGTGCAAAGGTAGACAGCTTTTTACTATTAATGCTTAATACTAATGACTCACTTAACATGCATTTAAAGGATCATAACTGTTTTAATTAGAATTTGAGTCTGTCTATATGAGATTGTATGGCATCGTGTTTGTTTACCTTTATAAGCTGCATTGGTGTCCATTCTATTTTATACGATGCCTAATCCATGTGAAAACAAACGTCCAGACACTTGAGGTTGTCAATCAAGGTTGTTCCAGCTTGTAATTGGCTGTCTAGGTTGTCTATTCTCAAAATAATCTGAATATGCAATTTTGTCAAGATATAATGCTATATACACCGCTTTAAACTGATAAAAAAAACAAGTTATGGGAAAATCAAGTAACTTTGAGGATATAAATGACAACGACGTGTTCATTTTCAAGTGTCTGGACGTTTGTTTTCATGTGGATTTGTCATCATATAAAAATGAATGGACACCAATGGCACTTATAAAGGTAAACAAACATGATGTACGATCTCATATAAACACAGGGTTTAAACACACACAACCAGGGTAATGTAATATGTAATATATGTGTGCTGTGTAGTAAACTGACTAAGTCTCATTAAAACTGTTATGATCCTTGAAGTTTTAAGTTCTTGGAAACAAATCATCTGTGTTGTTTTTTTAAGATTCAGTGAAGGATTAGCAACACTGGATTTTGCCCATGCCCTGGAACAGCACCCATCTAAATTTGCAGATGTCATGTGCTACAGTGAGGAGAAATTGACAGGACCAGGGTTAGAGAGTCTCTTTCGTGTGCAATTAAGTGCAGTGGGTAGCAACAGACGCCAGGAAGAAACTAGGATCTTAGGATACTGGAGCGACTACCTGCTAGACTCTGAAGGTTACTTTTGATTGTTTGGACAGTGCATACACATGAATAAATATGCAATTCCCAGTGCCAGCGTTATAAGAAGCAGATAATTTTATTTTGTGTAAGTCCGAGTTAGTAAAATTCATAATGGCTGATACCACTATTCAATGATTATCTACCCTTAAGTTTATATGTGACATGTACAGTTATACTTCATTTGGTTAATATTGTGAGAACTGATCATTTTTCAAAGATGTCTGTTTGTTTTATTTTGAATTAGTGCAATATAGTAAAGTAGCAATAGGTCAGTTTAGTTTCTAATCAAGTTGTTTCACTTCCAGAACAAGACTGTGGTGCGTCACTCCAAGACATCCTGATGTTTCCCACAGGGCTGCGGTCACTACCACCAGCTGGAATTCAGCCTCATCCTTGTGTGCAGTTTCACTCTTCACCATTCCCTATGGCAAACACATGCGCAAACCAGATCATCCTGCCTGCATCTGCGTCATATGAGGAGTTCAAAGAGAAGATGGACTTTGGCATCCACAATTCACCAGGATTTGGTCGGGCATAATTTGTTACAGCTTTGGTTAGAATGTACTTAATTTTTTTTGGGTTCCATTGTTATTTTCAGCAATCGGTGGCGGTGCGGCTGTGAGGGTGTACAGTACATTCTTTGGTCAAAACCTGGTAGGTTACAGAATAAGGTAATGTGGTTATTTGTTTAGTATATGTGGGTGATTACACGGTAAACATGTATGGGGTGTTTTTGATGTCACCCTTTGTTGAGATTAAGCTTGCGAGTTTTGTTAGGGATTTGTGCATTGTTTGTTTCTAGTTGGTAGCCTGTGCTTGTATGGCATTTACAGACCTGCCAACCCTGGACAATTTGTTCGAGTACCACATCGGTGGTGTAAGCCAAAGACGCCAACCGTTGTTGCACGTGCAGCGCAGAACATTCAGTAAACGACCCGTCAACCAGAAAACACGTGTGAAGTGCCAGTAAAAGGTTTAATGAATAAATGACAACAGTCTTTGCATCTACCTGAAAATAAAAAGATCCAGCTCTTTACGGTTTATATTAGCTCTCAACATAAAATGACAGTAAAAGGTTTAATGAATAACAATGTAAACAGTAAAGAGCTGGATATCTTTTAATTTTCAGGTAGATGCAGAGGCTCTGTTTTTATTCAGTCACTTTTTGTTCAGAGCTAATATAAATAGTCAAGTCAGAGGCTCTGTTTCAGGGATTTGATACATCAATAAATTAGTTATTTATCCAAAGTATATGCATATACTGTTGTTTTCTGGTTGACTGGTCATTTGCTGAATGTTCCGGATGTGCTGTATGGTTGCAAGAGTAATATGCATTGCTACACGTTAGTTTTTGTGGTCTATATTCCCAACAGTCCAAGCAAACCAACCACAATTCTCTATTTAAAACATAGTTGGTCATTATCTGCGACACGCCGAAAACTTTATGAAAGTTAACGTTAGCTAGTGGTGCTTTGCTAGTGTGATGGCGAACTCCCACGTTTGGCTACCTAGCTAGCGTGCTAACGTAGCCAACAGCTTGCGTTCATGAGGGCTGGTATGAAAAAACAGAGCGCGTCCAGGCTACGAGTCGTTTTTCCTCCATTCCCATAGCGGCGGTCGACGGTGGGGGGCCCGCAGGCATGTTTACGGCGCTCTTTTATCAAGACGGCGCGGCCGACCGTTCGCCGCGAAGGGAAACTAAACTTTTGGCTCCCGCCCTCATTTCGGGAGGACGTGAAGGAGTTTGGGCCACGCTGCGCGAGAACTTTTCTGCAGAGCCGGGGCTGAACGCATCCCTGCAGTGCTGGGCTCGGTCTGCTGTGAAAGCCTTCAAACAATGCGCACACACCATTTGTGTTTCCCCCACAATAGCTAACTTACTATTATACCAAGCAAACTGCAACGTCACTGATAAAGTGCTTCATAATGTAAGGGATCTCTGTCAGAGACACGGAGGGAATATTGGAGATCCAGATGCGATAGCTGGGAAATCTTAAAGTGTTCCTAAGAACACCACTGGAACGGACAATGATCCGTAGTGGAGAAACAAATAAAATAAAAGAACACAAACCTCGCAATAAAAACGAGGAGCTCGATAATCGAGCAAAATAAAGAAATAAGCAATAACGCTTATCTAACTCCCGTTTGTGGAGTGAAACAAAAGAAACAGAGAACTGAAAAGACCCCAAAAACTTTGGGTGAGACACTCGTAGGTTAGTACGGAGCCCCTAAGGGGACATGGGGGAGAAAAAAAAAATAAGAAAAGTTTCTCGTGAGCACCAGAAACTATCTCGTGAGTACGAGATAGTTTCTCGTGAGCACCAGAAACTTTCTCGTGAGCACCAGAAACTATCTCGTGAGCACGAGATAGTTTCTCGTGAGCACCAGAAACTTTCTCGTGAGCACGAGATAGTTTCTCGTGAGCACCAGAAACTTTCTCGTGCTCACGAGATAGTTTCTGGTGAGCACCAGAAAGTAGCCTATTGCTTGCGCGCATATCTGGCGAGACCATCCAGACCATTTCGCTTGTGTTTCTGTGAGAAAATGACAGTGCAGGAGTTAGTTCGGCTATATTTTAACCTGGGACTTCATTATAAGGATATTGTTACTTTACTTGCAAGTCGTCACCGTTATATTGTCTCCGAAAGGCATTTAAAACGAATTTTGAAGTCTTGTGGTTTGTTTCGGCGCAAGGGATACACCAGTTTGGATCAGGTAGTTAATTTCATTCATGAACAATTACAAACATCTGGCCAACTCTGCGGGTATAGGTGGATGTACACAAAATGCAAGGAGAACGGATTACACGTCAAGAAAGAAGACATACGCTTAATTCTAAAAGAACTAGATCCAAGCGGTGTTGAACTCAGAGGAAGGAGACGGCTGCATCGCCGAAGCTACTTTGCAAAAGGGCCCAATTATATTTGGCACTTGGACTCTTATGACAAACTGAAACCATTTGGTATCTGTATCAACGGCTGCATTGACGGGTTTTCCCGAAAAATCATCTGGATGAATACGTTTACAACCAGTAGTGACCCAAAAATCATTGGAGGCTACTACATGGAGGCGGTCGAGAGATTGGGTGGTTGTCCAAGGATTGTCAGAGGCGACCGGGGTACAGAGAATGTTAAAGTCAGAGACTTTCAGCGTTTTCTCCGTCGTAACATTCACGACGGCTCTGTTATTGACAGCTACATCGAAGGAGCAAGCACAGCAAATCAGCGAATAGAAAGTTGGTGGGGCTTCCTCAGAAGGGAATCAATGGAGTTCTACATCTCTCTGTTTGTTGATCTGAAGGACCGGGGTTTGTTCGATGGTACATATTTGGACAGAAGTCTAATTCAGTTCTGCTTCATGAGTATTATTCAGGTAAGCTTATTGTTATGTTAAACCTACTTTCGTCTTAAATTGTGGCCCGCAAATGTTTGTTTACATTCCCCAATGAGCAGACACTGGTTGTTAATAGCCTACTGTATGCCACTCATGTGTCTCATCATGTCCACCTGTCTTAATCACTGTCATCCATGTGGTGTCCTATAACAATAATAATTCATAACGAAAAGCGAAAATTAGTCTAACAGGGTTTTTTTGAGCATGAAGGCGGCGTAGGCCTAACGGTCTGCCAGGCTATAATTTAATTATTTGTGTTCGCAAGCACGTCAATAATGAATTTGTTAGATGAAGTTACTAGAAATTAGGCTATAGGAAATAAACAAAATATCGCAGAACAGAGAGCAGGATCAACAACCTTCTCCATGTTAAATGTGACATTTTCCTGCTCTGGATGAGCGCAGATGCGCTTCTTCAGGTATTAGGCTAGGAGTTATTTTGGCTTCGTCAGAACTGCCATTCTACTTAAAGATAAACTTCCAAAAAACACTCCAAATTATTTATCTTTATTCAATTAATCCAAAAAGTCTTCAAAAGGTACAGAAACAGTTCTTATAATTTCTGATAGATTTTCATTTCCTTCAGGCGTCCTCACCGCTCCTAATTGTTTGGCCACGTCATATTAAATTGAAAAATAAGAGATCACAGTCCATTAACACAAAAATCTGCAGTGAAATTCGTTTTTGGCAACTTCGGACATTTCCAAACAAACAATCCTTCCAAAACGTTTGTTTTGAGGGTACAGACGTCCCCTGAAGTGTTTCCTCGTTTACCTCAGCGTCAGACCAGCGTTTCTTTTGTCGGCATTTTGAGGAATATTTTAATCATTTTTATTTATTTAACATGATGTGATCATGCAACACAACAAAAGTAGGCTACCATGGATAGCGCCACTTGGCCAGCCATGCCAAAACACTTAAAACTTCAATATTAAACAGAAAATAATCTCGTATAGTGAGCGAACTTTCCACATCAGCACCGTGGACAGCTCGTTTGTCACAGTTCTTTGACGACAAAATGCTCTGAGTGCAAGTCGGTCCCCATATCTTACGATATACTGTCCTAACTCCTCATCAGTCATAACATTTATGACGTTGATGTCGATCTGTAAGAAGCAGGGCAAATGTTAAAAACGTTTGAAAAACATTAACAGCAGGTAGAGAAAGCTAGCGACATTAGGCTACAGTAACGTTATATTGCTAACTTTATGTGACTAAAGTTAACATTTATCTTAAAAGCATGCAATGAGTTAATGGCTTGGTCGTTTACCTTATCATCTTTTAGCTGGTTGATGATACTATCAGGTATATTTCGCGTTTTCAGGAAAGAAAATAAATCCACTTCTGCAGCCATTCTTTGAGCTTAATGGTCTCTGGAGTCTGAAGCACAGGAAAGCACAACTAACGTTGCAATTTATGAAAGAAAGAGGGAAGCGCTGCGTGGAGTCTCAAACTCAGACAAACGTTAATTTCCTGTGTTTCGGAGACAAAATATAACGGTGACGACTTGCAAGTAAAGCAGCAATGTCCTTATAATGAAATTCCAGGTTCAAATATAGCCGAACTGATTGCTGTAATGTCGTTTTTCACACAGAAACACTTACCAAAATGCACTACAGGTCTCGCCAGGTATCATGCGCACGCGCAGTACGTTCTCGTGCTCGCGAGAAAGTATCTCGTGCTCGCGAGAAAGTATCTCGTGCTCGCGAGAAAGTATCTCGTGCTCGCGAGAAAGTATCTCGTGCTCGCGAGAAAGTATCTCGTGAGCACGAGATACTTTTAATTTTTTTTCCCCACCCCATGTCCCTTTAGGGGTTCCGTAGGTTAGAGTAGAAAACAAAAGAAAACGAAAACCTCTGCTCTGAAATAAGAGCGTATTAAAGAGAACTGCTTTCTTTCTAAGGTTGTACTGCTAACAAGTCCCGCGTTGCTAATCAAAGCGGTCGATAGCAATACAACTTCCTATACCCTTTTTTACCGGCTCGAATGTTATGTGAAATAACATGGACGCAATGAGAGAGGCCGGAAGCGGGGTATAAATAGTGAGCGGAAATAAATGCCAGGTGAACTCACTAATGACGAGGCGAAAGCAAAACCCGTGGCGGAACACAGGAAAATCCGATAGATTACCGGTAAACGATAAAAACTAATAAAGCGACGCGGAGATAAGGGAAGAAAGGTAAGATCCATGACACATAATGTATAAAAGCATGACATGCTTTTTCACGTGTAATACATTCAACACACTGTTTGTTCGTTCTCCCAATTTAGCTCGGCACTGTACACAGGGGTATCTCCGTATCAACGCGGGCGCTGCCAACTCGAGGGAGAACAGAAACAGCCATTGGTGCCGGGTGACAGTGTGTGGGGTAGGAGAGGGAGGAGGGATCTTGCCTGGGCTGGGAAAGTAGTGACGTTACGAGATAGTCAATCATCCCTGCTGCGTGCCTGGATTGGGTCTGCTCCAGTTTTGTATCGGCTGCACCAAAAACTGTAGTGTGCACAACTAAAGGTTTCTTTTTGCGTATTTCAGTGTAACAATTCATACCGGCGTACTTTGTCATAGGTTGGCAGGCCTACATTTAGGTTTACAGTAACCCCTTAGTGCAGATGGCATATTTGGTAAATCATGGGGGTACTCTGTTTAAGGCTTTTATAACAGGGTGTGAGCATACATAAAAACTTGTAAAAATTAAATGAAAAAAAAAAAAACCGGTGTTTTTTTTTTTAACTTAGATTTTTTTTTTTTTTTTTTTTTAAGTCAAAAAAAAAAATCGGAAATGCAAAGCAAAAAAAAAAAAAAAAAAAAAAAAAAAAAAACAAAAAAAAAAAAAAAACTGAATACTATAGAAGTGAAACAAAAAAACAACAAATTTTCCATCATCAACCTCTTGTGTCCCAAAATTCAATAATCGCAAGGGGTAATATACACAACTACTAAAGAACTATATGACACGAAATGTAAGCATGTAGCCTGATGTACTCCAAGTCTCCCCAAAAACCCAAAAAAATCCAAAAAAATAAAAATGTGAAATAAAAAAAAAATAATCAACATTTCAACATTCATCAATTTATTTCAACTTTTTTTTTTTTTTTTTTTTTTTTTTTTTTTTTTATTTATTTTGGGGGGGTGGAGGGGGGGGTGGGGGATAACCTACCAAAAAAACTCTGAGAAACTTAAAAAAAAAAACCTTAAAAAATTTAAAAAAAATAAAGTTTTTTTAAGCATATACATTTTTACCTTAAATAAATTAAAATGATATTGCACAGTTTCAGCAGTTCAGTTTTTTGTGCCATTTTTTTTTTTTTTTTTCATTTTTTTTTTCATCATCATATCATGCTTTGCGCTGTGCCCTTGGGCAACCATCAATGGCAACATGGCGGTGGTGTGTATGGATCTGTGGTCATGTCTTGCAGACTCTCTGGTCCTGAACAGTAGAGGAGTGGCAGTGAGTGGCAGAGGTTGGGAGGTAAGAGGCATAAATTACATAATGCAGAAGCATATAAAACAGTATTACTACAGTACAAACAACAACATCATTCACTATCATACACTAGTAACTTTCTCTTCTGTAATTTTCTTCTGTATGCTATTTTGTGTTTGTATTTTGTTTGCATTATTATCTTGTTGGTGTTTCACTTGTGTTTTACTATTTATTTTATTTTTTTTTATTTTTTTATTTTATTTTTTTTTATTTATTTATTTTTCATCACATCATTTCATTTACCTAAGTTTACATTTTTACACATTATCTATTACCATAACTAATATAATAATAGATCACCAATACATACACATTATATAAAATAATATACATATAAATAAACAATATTACAAACAAATAAAAAAAAAATCAATAAACTAAAAAAAAAACAAAAAAAAAAAAAAAAAAAAAAAAAAAAAAAAAAAAAACCAAAAATCTTATTAAATTCCAATTATTTTATTATTTTTTATTATAAAATTATATTATATTTTTTTATTACGTTTTACATTTAACCCTTATCTTTACAACGATGAAATGTGTAAACAATATCGTCGTGCGTGGGTAGAAACCCAAAAAAAAGCCAAAAAAAAAAAAAAAAAAAAAAAAATCCCCTTCAAAACTGCCTGTTTCTAAAATCTGTTGCAATATTTCTCTGTTGGTGGTGGTGTGTGGCAGCTGTGTATGTGTGGTGCACCTGTGGCCCATGAGAACAGCGAGTGATTGGATGGCATGTGATGTTGTGAGAGGAGGAGGAGCATGATGGTTGTGGCTGGTGACCAGATGCACCACCAAGGACTGATCTTCCACCATGTGAAATGAGATGACTGAGTAAAATGCCAATGTAAAATGTTGTTTTTTGTGTTATGTTGTGAGAGTGTTTTTTTTCCCAGTTGTGAAAGCAATTCAAAACGAGAGTGCAAAAAAGTGAGAGAATACAGCAGTGAATTGGGGAGAGTTTTTTAACGGAGTTTTTTTTGGCACTTTTGGTTTTGGGCCAATACCAACACGAATTTATCACTACAAGTTTTTGTACGTTGTTTTTGATGTTCTATGAACCGTATTACCAGTAAAATACAATAATAACGATATTTATTAAAGGGGAAATTATATACAAAAAAAATAAACGAATTAATAATTTTTTTGATTTATATAACTTTTTTTTTTTTCGATTTTTATAAAAAATAACTTTTTTTTACTTTTTTTTTTTATTTTAAACGAGCAATACTTAAAACGAAACAAATTTAAACTAAGCAAACACAAGCGATGAATTCTAAAATACGATCACAACGCACGATACGGGAACGGATTAACACGATTATTATTTTTTTTTTATCAAATATAATACGACAAGTGCAAATCGAAGCGAAGCAAGCAACAATCAAGTGCAACAGTCACGAAAGAGCTAGAAGCGTTCCATCAACTAGCTACAAGTAGCTATACATCTAGAACTATGCTATCAACAAAGCAAATAAAAGAAAATAATACATAAAAAGCTAAATAGAAAATAAAAAATAATAAAAAAGAAAAATACTATAAAAATACGAAACTATAAAATTTGCCTTTTATTTATAGTAATACATAATAAATATCTAAAAAAAAGTGTGTTTAAAAAAATTTCAATATTTAGCAATTACTAGAATAACAAAAAAAAAATAAATAAAAAATAAAAAAAAATATTAAACAATAAATAAAAATAAAAAAAACGAAAATATAAATAATAAATACATACACATATACATATAAAATGTCGAGGAGATATCTAAAATCATATAATCTGCAACTTCTTCTAAAATCTCTCTGAAAAATCTCTAGAAGAAGTGATGTTGTTGTCTTCTTTGTCTTCCGGGTGAAAACTACTAAAAAGTAAAAAAAAAAAAACGCGTAAAAAATGTGCGTAATAAAAATGCGTCATACCGTTAAAAAAAAATCAAACCAAAACAACGCGTAAATGTGTGCGTAAAAGTAATCAAAATAAATGAAGTTACAAAATTACTGTGATATAAAAATAGTTTATTATAAGCGTGTTTTTACGTTTGTAAATTATTTTCACAAAAAATCTTTGCCTTTGATTTGGATAAAAAAATTATTGATGATCAACCAATTAAATTTGAAAGCGTTCAAAAATTTTAAATTTCAAAATGGGGGATTTAATGCGGGGTAAAGTTTTGTTTTAGTTTGGTTTGTAAAAAAGTGTCCAATTTTTTTGTTGAACGGTTTTTCCAATGGAAATTGAACAATCAAATGGACATTAAATATCTTTATTTTATATTACGGACATTTTGAATTGTATAGAATTTAATTTAGCAGATATGTATTGTATATGGCATTGTTGATTTTGAATAATTTTTTTGTTGGTTTTCTTATTTATGTCGCAGCAGTTTTTGATGCTGTGTGTTGATTTATTAATTATGTTTTATATGGAATTATATTATTTATGGTTATTCTATGAACCATGGATAGGTATATTTATGAATTTATATGATTACATATCGTGGGATAAGCCCACATATATACGCTTGCCATACGGAAAGCGCTGACACTTAGGTATAGCTGGAAAGGGGAATGCTTGCTATGGATTTTTAGTGATTGGAAGAAAATCACACTTAACAGCTATACCAAGTGGAAAATCGTCTACCAATTAAAATAAATAATAAAAAAAAAAATCCGCGTTTTTAATTGTTTGCAACTATTTTCAATGCAGGGAGCACTAAGCGTTAAAGCTCTCTGTAGAGTTTAAGAGAGAAGTCGTTTTATTTAAATTTCATTTAAAGAGAGCTAAGCCATTTTATTGGGCTGCACACTCCTCTTGGGACTTAGAGAACTCCTGCCATTCAGACGCTGTGCCTCATCTGCTTTAGATCTGATCGAGGGCCTGTCTGCTGTTCGGACTGCAGACAGGCCCGAGAACGAGAGAAAGAAGTCAACTGTATGCTGATTATTTTATTTTATTTTGTCTATAAATAAATTGTTCATTTCTATTTAAAAAAAAGTCTCTGCTCAATTAATTGTCATCGCCTTGGTGAAGATGTTTTCTGTTATTTTATCTCAAAACCACTATACAATCACGGTCAAGAAATAATGGCAAGAGATCCAACAAGGTCCCACAAATAAAAAAATTAATACAAGGCAAATGGATGTGTACACAACTGTTGTTGTGCTCTTTAAAAAAAAAATCTACAACCCTGCAATTTCCTTAAGCTTAATGTACAAATCAACAGCCTCTTCCCATGTATTTGGAAACTGATAGTTATTGTCCACGATGATCTGCTGAAGGTAGTCTTGTATTTCTGGGTCTCCACACAAATCCATTGTCTGGCCAGTCTCAAAGATAGCAAGCTCTTGTTCTTCAACTGGAAATCCGCAGTCCCGGGATGCATACCTGCAATGAAGTGTGACAAGTTACGTAAAATCTTTCGGTAAGCACAGTCCCCATTTACCAAACACTAGGCAACTGTGGACATGCATGAACTTCTCCAAAAACATTATAATCTAAGCTGCTAATAATCATGATCCATCAGCTCAAACACAGCTTCACCTTGACTGGGTCAATACTGAACCAACCCCCTCCCCTACCACCTTAATTCATTCCTATGCTATGCCAATACAATTTTAACTAGCTAACTTGATGTCATCAACACCATACCTGTGAGGTAAAGCATAAAGCTCATCTGGAATTCCTCCAGGACTGGCTGAATCTGGATGGGTGTATTCGATGAAGGTTCCATTGTTGCATGCATTCCTTCATGTCATGAAGGAATTGATTGATTGATTGAGTTGATTGAAATAAAAGTGCAGGAGACACTTATGCTGATGGCTCCCATTGAACAAGCCATGTTCTTGCAGGTCACTGAATAAGTCCATCCAAAACTGCGCTCTAAAATAAACAGTGTAGTCTGTTATAAAGAGTGCTTTATTTAGTTTATAGACCTGTAACTTGCTCATTGATTCCATCAGGTTCAGCAAAGAGATCCATTTCATAACAGTATAATATTTGTCCAAATATAACCTTTTATTTCATCTACTGTAAGTAGCAAGGTTCTACATCAGTGTTTTCAAATCTTGATCCTGGGGACCCACTGTTCACACATTGTCAAAACATTTGTGCTGTCAATAAGGTCTAACTGTCATTAGCTGTGAATGCATAAAACGAGGCAAAAAGACTGCTCAAATAATGAGTAGTGTTCATCTAAAATTAAAAAACCAGCACACACAGGACCAAGACTGGAAACACTGCTCTACAGATTAACATGCTGTCTGAGAACATTTAGAATTAATGAAATACTTTAATGAAATCCAGCATTTAAAGTCCCCATGTTATCTCATTCAACGAACACCACTAAAACGGACAATAATCCGTAGTGGAGGGAGAAAATAAGGAGAACACAAATAACCTCGCGATAAAAGGCGAGGAGCTCTATATCCGAGCAAAACAAAAGAAATAAGCAGTCACGCTTATCTAACTCCTGTTTGTGGAGCGAACAAACAGAAAGAAAAGAGAAACTCAAAAGACCCCTAAGACTTAGGGTGAGAGCACTCGTAGGTATGAGTAGAAAACAAAGAAACGAAAACCCTAAGCTCTGAGATAAGAGCGAAAAAAAGATCACTTTGCTTTTTCGAAATTGTACTGCTAACAAGTCCCGCATTGAGAAGCAAAGCGGTCGATAGCAGCACAACTTCCTATACCTTTTTACCGGCACGAATGTTACGTGAAATAACATGGAAGCGACGAGAAAAGGAGAAAGCGGGGTATAAGTAGTGAGCGGAAATGCAGGACAGGTGAACTCACTAATTACCGAGATGAAAGCGAAACCCGTAGCGGAACACAGAAAAATCAGATAGATTACCGGTAAAAGAAACACGGAGATAAGGAAAGAAAGGCATGATCCATGACAGGACCCCCCCTCTAAGGAACGGCACCAGACGTTTCCACGACCTTATTTCTGCGGAAGTCATGATTAACTGAGGGTCCAGGATGTTTCTCCTAGGAACCCAGCAACGTTCCTCCGGGCCGTAGCCCTCCCAGTCCACAAGGAACTGCCACCCTCTGACCACACGTCTCTCGGCCACAATGCGGCGAACGGTATAAGCCGGACCCCCCTCTATGAGTCGGGGAGGCGGAGGTGGTCTTTCAACCGGGGCGAGAGGGCTGACAAGTACCGGTTTCAGACGGGAGACATGAAACGTGGGGTGGATGCGCATCGAGCGCGGCAGTTGCAGTCGAAATGTGACTGGGTTGATCTTTTTTATAATTTTAAAAGGTCCCACAAAACGAGCGGCAAGTTTGCGGGACTCGACACACAATGGAAGATCACGAGTAGTGAGCCAAACCCGCTGTCCAACTCTATAGGATGGTGCAGCCCGACGATGCCTATCAGCCGTGGCTTTTTGTTTAGCCGACGCACGTATAAGAGATGAACGCACTTGTCTCCAAACCGAACGACACCTCCGAACGAAAGAACCTGCAGAGGGCACCTCCATCTCGAGCTCAGGAAAGAGAGGTGGTTGATATCCCAGCTGAGCTTCGAAGGGGGAGAGACCGGTGGAGGCGTTACGCAGTGTGTTATGAGCGTACTCCGCCCAGGCGAGGTGATGGCTCCAGGAGGTAGGTTTAGATGCGGCTAGGCAACGAAGAGTACTCTCTAGTGTCTGATTAATGCGCTCTGTCTGGCCGTTAGTCTCCGGGTGAAAACCGGAAGACAGACTGACAGAGGCACCTAGCAGAGAGCAAAACGCACGCCAAAACTTGGCAGCAAACTGAGGACCACGATCGGATACACATCCGTGGGAAGACCGTGCGGCCGAAATACGTGATCAATCATAAGTTACGCTGTCTCAGGTGCTGAAGGCAGCTTGGGCAGCGCAATGAAATGGGCCACTTTAGAGAAGCGGTCAACCACCACCAAAATTGTAGTATTGCCTGCATATAGAGGCAAACCCGTGCCAAAGTCAAGGAAAATATGACTCCAGGGGCGGGTGGGAATAGGTAACGGACAAAGGAGACCTGAGGGAGGAAGGTGAGAGGCCTTGCTGTGAGCGCAAACCGAACAAGCTGCGACAAATGAGCGTACATCCTTCTCCAGACTGGGCCACCAGAAATGTTGAGTTAAAAAATCCCTAGTACGATGAACACCGGGGTAACCGGCGAGTTGGGAGGCATGATCCCATTGGAGAACCCGAGACCTAAGACGAGGAGGCACGAAAAGACAGTTAGCCCCACCTGGGCCTGGGTCCGAGCATAAGGCTCTCTGCACCGCTGCCTCAACTTCCCATATAACTGGGGCAACAATGAAGTCAGTGGCGATAATAGGCTCGGGAACAGTCTGTCTCAGAGCGGTCATAAATCCGTGAAAGGGCGTCAGGTTTTACGTTCTTAGATCCAGGGCGATACGTGATAATAAAATTGAATCGTTAAAAAAAACAGCGCCCACCGGGCTTGTCGTGAATTACGCCTCTTAGCCAGCTGAACATATTCCAGGTTTTTATGGTCTGTCCATACTGTAAACGGATGTTCCGCTCCTTCGAGCCAATGGCGCCACTCCTCCAAAGCCAACTTGACTGCAAGCAATTCTCGATGCCCTACATCATAATTTCTCTCCGCCGATGTTAGGACATGAGAGAAATACACGCAGGGGTGCATTTTGTGGTCAAGTGGCGAGCGTTGGGACAGAATGGCTCTGGCGCCTAGTTCGGAGGCATCCACCTCTACCACAAAGGGAAGGGAGGGGTTTGGTGTAACTAGAATGGGCTCGGAAGTGAACGCCGCTTCAATTCAGTGAACGCCGCCTCCGCCTTAGAACTCTATTGGAACTGGCCGACGAGGTTCTTCTTCGTAAGTGCAGTAATGGCCGCTGCTACCGCACTAAAATTGCGAATAAATCTGCAATAAAAATGAGCAAAACCTAAAAAGCGTTGCACCTGTTTTATGGAAGATGGCGTGGGCCAATTCTTTACAGCGGATACCTTCTCCGGATCCATCTGTACCTTACCCTCCGCAATGATAAAACCCAAAAATGAAACTAACGCACTTCTCTGCTTTAACAAATAATTGGGCCTTGATAAGAGCAGAACGTACCTGACGAACTTGACCAATGTGTGTGGGAAGATCGGGCGAAAATATTAAAATATCGTCAAGATAAACAAAGACGAATTTCTCCAGCATCTCCCTCAGCACATCGTTAATTAACGCCTGGAAGACAGAGGGGGCGCAAGTGAGCCCGAACGGCATGTCGAGATATTCGTAGTGCCCGCTGTGTGTGTTAAAAGCTGTCTTCCACTCGTCGCCCTCGCGAATGCGAACGAGGTTATAGGCATTACGTAAGTCTAGTTTCGTGAAAAGAGAAGCCCCCTGAAGACGCTCGAAGGCGGAGTTCATAAGGGGAAGGGGATATCTGTTCTTAACTGTGATGTTGTTAAGAGACCTGTAATCGATACAGGGTCTGAGACCTCCGTCTTTCTTTTTAACAAAAAAAATACCCGCCCCTGCAGGTGAGGTGGAAGGTCTAATAAACCTGTTGTCATGGATCTTGCCTTCCTTCCCTTATCTCCGCGTCTCTTTATTCTTTTTTGTCATTTACCGGTAATCTATTGGATTTTCCTGTGTTCCGCTATGGGTTTTGCTTTCGCCTCGTTATTAGTGAGTTCACCTGTCATTTATTTCCGCTCACTATTTATACCCCGCTTCCTGCCTCTCTCGTTGCTTCCATGTTATTTCACGTAACATTCGAGCCGGTAAAAAGGGTATAGGAAGTTGTGCTGCTATCGACCGCTTTGCTTATCAACGCGGGACTTGTTAGCAGTACAATTTAGAAAGAAAGCAAGTTCTCTTTACGCTCTTATTTCAGAGCAGAGGTTTTTTTGTTTCTTTTGTTTTCCACTCATACCTACGAGTGCTCTTACCCAAAGTCTTTGGGATCTTTTGAGTTCTCTGTTCTTTCTTTTGTTTCGCTCCACAAACGGGAGTTAGATAAGCGATACTGCTTATTTCTTTGTTTTGCTCGGAGATCGAGTTCCTCATTTTTATCGCAAGGTTATTTGTGTTCTTTTTATTTTCTCCTATTCCACTACGGATTATTGTCTGTCTCAGTGGTGTTCTTTGGAACACTTTAAGTTTCCACAGCTATCGCATCTGGACTTCCAATATTTCCTCCGTGTCTCTGACATAGAGATCCCCCACACCTGTTAGCCAAAGCCTCCTCAATGTTTTCCCGCATAGCTACTCTCTGGAATGGACAGGGAATAAAGAGACCCTCTAGAGCAGGGGTGTCAAACTCAAACTCACCCCGGCCAAATTAGCATTATGGTTGCCCTCAAAGGGCCGGTTGTAACTCTAAGACTATAAATATAACCATACTTGGGATTTTTGCGGACCTCGATTGTAATTGTTGACGGGGGGGGGGGGGGGGTTGTGCGCAATCAATCATTTTTGTTGAGGGGGGGGTGCAATCAATAATTTCTGTTGACGGGGGGGGGTGCAATCGCCTTTTTTTTATTTTTATACAAACTTCGTTTAACATTTTATTTAACGTATGTACCGCTTCTGCGTTTGTCCGTTATATCGTAAAAGTCAATCCCCGTTAACCAGCCACGTAGATACACGCGTCAGATACTTAAGTTCTCGCGGGCCGCATAAAATTACGTGGCGGGCCGGATTACGCGTCAGATAATTAAGTTCTCGCGGGCCACAAAAAATGACGTGGCGGGCCGGATTTGGCCCGCGGGCCGGGAGTTTGACACCTATGCTCTAGAGGGAATAGTGCCCGGGTATAGCTCTATGGCACAGTCATAGGGTCTGTGAGGCGGTAGCGCATTGGAACGTTGTTTACTAAACGCCTCCGCGAGGTCAGCGTACTGTTTAGGGACATTAGCCGGCAGCTGGAATTCAAGCGCCCCTCCCACTTCAGCACCCTCAGTGTCTGAGACAGAGTGAATCTCCCAATCAATTTCTGAATCGGACGTCAGCTCCTGCCACGCAGGAGGTTGCTCAGCAGAGTGATCCCAGGCTAGACTCTCCTCTCTGTTCTCAGAGGAAACACGAGAGGACTCCTGATTGACGGAGTAATTCTCCTCATCACTCTCTGAATCGAATTCGGCATAATCCTCAACCCCTCCTCCCGACAGAAAAGGACTGGAGGAGGAACAGTGATGTTTGCATTGGGAACCCCACTGGCGAATGACGGAACTGGGCCCCTCCCAATTAATATGTGGGTTATGGCGGGTAAGCCAGGAATGACCTAAGATAAGCCGGGGACTCAACTAAAAAAAACAGAATCTCCTCCGTATGATCTTGATATGAAAGGCGCATGTGTATGGCGGCAGTAACCCGAGAGATGGTGCCTGTGCCCAACGGGCAGCCGTCCAGCGCTGTAACAAGATGAGGAAGAGGCAAAGGGTGGGTGGGAATTTTGTGGGATTTAGCCCAGTCAGAATCAATAAAACACTCAACTGCGTTGTAGTGGAGCTGGCAATCGTTCCAGGAGAGGCCGAGGGTAATTGAAATGCACTCCCGCTAGGCGATTCGGTTTCCTTAGCGAGGCCCCTCTTTTACCCAAAAGCTTGGGACACTGGTCCTTTAAGTGACCCCGCCTCTTACAGTACCTACACCACAATTCACGAGACTTAGCGTCCCCTGTTACACACATGGAGGACCCATCGCAATGTGCACTGAATTGCGACCATGGTCCCATCCTCGGTCCCACAGTCTGTTCTCAAACGCTGTGGCACCACCCCCACAGACTTAACACAATCCACAAAGTTTTTTGCAATTACTGCCGGGTTGCTGTTAGTCGGCCCACAGGAAAGCCACATGATCTTTCTAGAAAAACCATCAATGCAACCACTTATAGCAAAACCAAAAGGTTTAAGCTTATCATAGCGATCCGCATGCCATTGATAATTTGGGCCAAGTGAGTGGTAGGTGTGGCGGGTGAATCTCTTCCGACTTCTTGCCTTTGTACCCGATGGGTTAATCTCTGCCAGTAGTCTCATTACATCAGGTCTCTTAGAATTTACTCTTGCCATATTGTGCGATATCCAAAAAGCTGACCTGGTCCTTGCAACTCTCGTACAACGGATCTTCTTACATCCTCAGATTGCGAGTATTTCCTTCTGAACAGACCCAGGCTTGATAATCTGGATTTCACTGTTCATAAACTGACACAAATGCCATGTTCAGCATTTAGTAAATCCACAATAGCCTTGTATGTGTGGCCTGCATGAAAGTATTGTTCAATTAAATATTCTTGTGAAGCAATAGCGGATGACGCAGTGTCTTCATTCTGGGCTTGTTCCAAAGATACGTCATGTTCCGTTCCTTGATTTCTGCCACAATGTGCACAGAAATGCCCACCATGCACAAGTTGTTCACCGCAGAAAACACAATACATTATACCTGTTGGAAAAAAGGTTTATAAAACGTTAACCATCTTCATGGACTTTTTTGGTTAAAATGTAGGTAGGTCACAGTGCCGTGGAAGCTTAATGGAATTCTATGATGAGTAGACTTGTGTGATGAAAATTCACGCGCACAATTTCGACCTACCTATACTGTAGTGACAATGGCCCCAAAATTTCGATATACACAGCAATGTTTTTTCACATCCTTAAGGTCTCCCATATACATACAGTGCCTTCGGAAAGTATTCAGACCGATACACTTTCCACATTTTGTTGTGTTACAGACTTAATTTATAATGGATCTTTTTTTGCCATCAATCTACACAATACCCCATAATGACTAAATAAAAACACATTTTTGGACACTTTTGCAAATGTATAAAAAATAAAAAACTGAAATCTCTCATTTACATAAGTATCCAGACCCTTTGCTGTAAAGCCTTAAAATAAGCTCAGATGCATCCAATTTCCCTGAGATCACACTAAAGCTTAAGAGTCCACCTGTGTTCAACTGTATTTCAGAATAAAATCAGCCGTCCCTGGGTATAAAAGGAGGCAACACATGTAAGAAACCCATTATATGTGTATATGTGCTTTTTAAAGTATCTTTCAACATTGTAAGAATACGGACAATTATTTTACATTGTACTGTGCTCGTTGGTGTTTCGAAGATGGAAAATACTAAACTAAATGAATACATTCAGAATAAGTCGTAGTAATAAACGATAAGAAATAAATAGATCATTAAAAAATATATATTCCTTATTGAATGTGTTTATATAGGTCTATTTCCTAAGTACAAAGGTATTCACATTCGGCTTTTTGTCTGTGTAGAGACACCTTTTGCCTACTAGCATGCCAGGTCTGAAAGGCATCACAGCTTGCAGTATTAATTTACACAAGTTTGTGTGTCCCAACTCCTATTCAGACTGGCTTTATTTAGCACTTTTTGTAATGGGGTGTGTCACAATATCTATCAACTTAACCACTTTTGGAGTAAAATATTTTCATACATGAATCCATATCATATATGGGAGACCTTAGGGATGTGTAAAAATGCTGTGTTTTGTTCTACCTGAAGTGGGGTATCTCGAAAACTAAAGGCCTTTTGGGCGTTTGTCACAGCACTACTAATCTTACCATAAAATAGCTAGTTAATTTTGATGAAAATCCCTAGCTAGTAGCCCTGTTCATTACCAAATGAGATCTCAATTCGAGGTGAACTTACTCTGAATCAGTTGCAGGGGCACGAAGAGCAGCGTCAAAGACTGATGTCATCTCTGTCCAGGCAGAACTACGATACCATTTTCCAGCACTAAAATGAATGGTCCACAGCTCACAGTAGCAAAATAGGCACTGTAAAATAAATGAAGCAAACAGTGGCGGCTGGTGAGTTCTAAAATTGGGGAGGACGGGAGAGACCTTCTATCCTCAATTTGAAAAAAACTAAATTTGAAAAGCTATTTCCACCACCTGAGTGACCCACCACCTACAACTCTCAATTTGAAAAAAAAAATACTAAATTTGAACAACTATTTTACACTAGGCTATCTATTACATTCAACTGTCTCTCTCAATGTATCAATGTCAAGCTCAACTCGATGTGAGCCAGCCAGGGCCAGGTACCATGGTTGCCAGATAATTTGTATGTTTCCAGACCAACAGCAGTAAGTGGTTAAAAGCTGCACTAATTGATAAAAACCAGACAAAATATTATATTCTATAATATAATGATACATATTCAACCCACACAAAGCCATTTTTTCAATCTACAATGCAACCAGCCAAATTGTCTATGAAATCTACAAATAATGCAACCCTGTTGTGTAGGGACTCTCCAGGGAATATAAAGCACTCTCAACAGTAAAACCCTACAGCTCTGGCTAGGAAACTCCGATTCACTCACTTTAAAAACTGGGGATGATCAGGGATACGTGCTCTACGGAATGAACATCTCAGATTTTCATTTCCGATCATGGTATATATTTTTAGATTCGCGATCTTTTGCTCATCAAAATAACCATGATCGGAAATTAAAATCTGAGATGAGAATTCCGTAGAGCACGTATCCCTGACCATCCCCAGTTTTTAAAGTGAGTGAATCGGAGTTTCCTAGCCAGAGCTGTAGGGTTTTACTCTTTTTACCTGTTTTTTAATACCTCCATGGTTTTACTGCGTGTTTAGAGTCCTCTGTTGGCACAGCGAGCGTCATGCTCTGTCTGCAATGACCCGCCTCTTCTCATTTTCTATTGGATGAACAGGACGTCATTCTTTTGTTCTGACCATTTTTGGCTTAGGGAGGACGTCCTCCCTAGCAAGTTAGTTTTAACATGGAAAATATAGGAGAGGATAAAAACACCGGGTTAGGTTGCATTTTAATGGAAGTTTATGGAGCTGTAGGGAGGATGGAGAAATATTTCCTCCCTCATCCTCCCTACTCTTTGTTTTTATGCAGGTAGGGGGCGCTGTTGAGACTTTAACATTGGCAATAGGGTTTTGTGCACTGTAAGCTAAATGCTTTGAAATGGATTTGAAAGAGATTTTTTTTAAATATTTTTTTTAATAGAATCTTTTCTTTTTCTTTTTTTCCTTCAAATTATTGGGGAGAACTATCCTCCCTATCCTCTATGGACGAGCCTCCACTGGAAGCAAAGAGTTACACCACTAGCTAGTTATGTGAGACAAACAACTAGTCTACCAGCTAACTAGCTCACTCGCCCAATTTAAAAAATATGACCAAATGTAGCAACAAATATTCAAACTTTAGAACGTTAGGTAACGTTAACGTAAGCAAGTCTGGTAACGTAGAGAAACGATTGGAAAATAACTAGCTGGGTACACCGTTCAGTACTAACTGTTACATGAAGTCCCATATCACGTGTCCCTGTAGATTAAAAGTTGTACTTCGCTAACGTTCTATCAATGAATTAAACATACACTAGTAGCAAGTCATAAGACAACCAACTAGTCTCCAGCTAACTAACGTTAGCTAACGTTAGCTCACTCACGCGATTTCTAAAATATGACATTAACGTTAGCTAACGTAAGGCATGTAACATCTGGTTTAGATGCTACAATAGGCTACGTTAACATTAAGCTAGCTACAACTCAGCTGCAACACCCAGGAACTAACTTTATTATAACATAGTAACATTAGCTTAGAAAGATGCTACGAAAGGCTACGTTAAGCTAGCTAGCTGCATCGCTCTGCAATATCCAGCTAACGTTAACTAAGTTTAGTTCGCTCACTCACACTACTTCTCAAATATGATCCAATCTAGCAATCATGTTACAGATTTTTACGTTGTCTAAATAAGGTAACGTTTCAAATTAATTCAACATAATTTACCGAATCAAACAGCAATCCGAAGTTGCGACAGTGGAGCAAACGGCTCAGTTCTTCTTCTGTGGTAATGTAAAGTCCTCCGCTTAACTCAAACTATGCCAAAGCTGATGAGGTATTTCCGTAATGGTGTGTTCCGCATTTGCACTTCAGGGCCAAACTTTTTTGTTGCTGTGTTTTTCCTTTTGTGTGTTTGTGTTTTGCACTTCAGGGCTGCAAGTTTTTTATTTTTTGTGTTTTGCACTTCAGGGCCGAAAGTTTTTGTTGTTGTGTTTTTCTTTTTGTGTGTTTGTGTTTTGCACTTCAGGGCTGCAAGTTTTTGTTTTTGTGTTTTGCACTTCAGGGCCGAAAGTTTTTGTTGTTGTGTTTTTCTTTTTGTGTGTTTGTGTACCAAAATTGCAGCTCCGACTCTTCAAACTCAATGCTACGAATAGAGCCGACTCAAAAAAAAGAGCCGAACTGCCCATCACTAATTTCTGACTCTGTCCTCCAATCACAGTGCTGCTGTAAGACCAGCTGGGCTAAACCAAAAAACGATGGAGGAGGGCGTCGTGCTGGGGCGCCACTAACTTTTATTGATCAAATTCTCAAAACATACAAATTTGGATCTGAAAGGGGGACGGGGACGGACCAACTTTAAAATATTTTGTATTCTATGAAATATATATAAATATATCCCCCCCACAAAAAAAAAAAAAAAATCCTGGCTTAGCGCCCCCTGGCGGGATGGTGCCCTAGGCGGCCGCCTATACCGCCAATGCTTAGGACCAGCCCTGGTACTAACTAGTTTTGTACGCAAATGTATGTAGAAAATTAGGAACGTTTCATGAATGAGGCCCATTCTTATTATTAATTGTAAATTATAATGCCAATGTTGATAGGCTGTACCATGCAGCAAGCATCTTTAACTTCATTGCTCCGTTACCTTCATTGCTTCACTGGGCCACAGAATGTATAGGATTTTAAATTCTAAGTAGTGTAAGTCGGCCCGTATAAAGACTTGCATTTAGCAAATAAATAATCTAATGTAAGTCACAACACAACACTTTCTTTCTGTGTTTGTACATACCCTGTATATTGGGAAAGTAAGAACTTTTCCCCCTTCTCACACTGGATCTGAGCTGCATTTTAGTACTCTTTCATGACGTTCATTTGAAAAAAGTTCTATAATCTTGGCCTAATGAATGCTGTTACTTGAAAGTCAGGGGGGTTGGTGGGTTCTACAGATGAGAGAATGTGAAATCACCCCTCCTCGCCATTTCTCTGGGAAATTTAATAGGAAATACCGTATTTTAATTTTGAAAATCCTATAGGGTTTCAAAATGTTATTAATTCTCCTTTTACTGCACAGAAAAATAACATTTCCTCACAAAACATACTATTTTGCTGAAATATGTTTAAATATATATATATATTTTTAAAAAAAATATTTTTTAAATGGTGCATTTCAAGGGAGGGGTCCTGGTTCTGGTCCTGGAGAGCCACAGGATCTGCTGCTTTTTGTTGTTACTAAGCACTTAACAGCCGGTACAGAATTTTAAAAATTGGTTGCTGATTGTATGGTGAAAACAAAAACAGGCATACCCTGTGACTCTCCAGCTTTGGGTTTGGGAGGTCCCTTTACAATGTGTTCTCTATTGTATTCTCATAGACAGTAGATATACAATAGTGACATTGTAAGAGGTGAACATGTGAAGGCTGTTATATCAGTGACACCTCCATTCTATGCAGATGATTCTCTTCCTGTTCCTCTGTCATTGATATCGTCATTACAAATTGATTGAAAAATAGCTAACAATAATAATTAAATCATTCAATTCCGGTCTGTGCTTCAGAAAATAGGTGAGAAAATGTACTTCCCACCAACCTCATTTTATTTTTTTTTCCTGAACATGAAATAATGATTTCCTGCCAGTCTAATTACAAAGCCAACATCTGATCAAGCCAGCATCCAGAGGGGATTATCACAGGCGTGAGTATTAGACCTCATTACCAGCCTGAGTGCAAAATTATTACATCTTGTAATTGGATGGTGAGATTTATATACAGATCTGGCTGGTTTCTGTAAGATTGTAATTACAAGCTTCGTTGGTTAGCTACTTATCACGCAGCACTGGAGAGCGGGAAATAAGCAAAAGAGAGAGCATTTCATTAACCCCCTAACCCTATCTGGGGGAAAGCGCTGTACCTTCCATGTCTGCATTAAAGAGAACAGCTAAACTCTCAGATGAAACAATTTATTACTCTTGAACAAATAAGGTTTTATTTCCTTTAACCCCACATGGGCTGTATTTGTAAATTGCATAAATAGCCCATCCGTTTTATTGCTGCTATGCTCCGTTTTCTAATTGTCAGGACTAATTGTCTGGAATAAATACTCATCTGCTTAGAGCTGGCTTATTGTATATAGCGTTGCGGAGTGAAGCCTGGTTAGTTACGGAGTGGCTTAAACATATTTCTCTGATTACTCACTAAAGACCCAATAAGTGTTCTCCTGTTCTGCTAACCTCTTACAGCTGGGCAGCTCACAGACTCCACTCACCCCCTAACAGGCTGCCCTGACAAATCTACCAGAAATTGCCCTTTTAAAGCAGCCTTTAGCTCGCTAAATTATTAACCTCATCTTTGGAATTAATTAGCGGGTGCTATTTAAATGCTCCAATTTCATGACAAAAATCCTTCAGCCATGATTAGAAAGGGATCCTATATTTTACATCATTACATAATCTTTCAATTGCTTCAGTCTCCTATTGCTTTTATTGGTCATAATCTAAAATAAATACTAGATCAATTTAAACAACTGATGCACTAGATAATATACTCTACCATAACAGCCTAGTAAATTAATTACATTAATAAAAATTTGTTTAAAAAGTGATATTTGTAAACAGAAGTCTGGAAAAGCTGTGAACAATTCCCACAGGAAATACAGATTCAGGAAATCACTGACGCAGTGAGGACCTGGAACTACACCTGTAATTAGTTGTTTTTTTGTGAAATTTAGCAGGAAGGCCTAGATTGGAACGTTTCCTGTCAACATGTAGAAAAAGAATCAGTTGCTCCTCAGATTAAACACCATTACTACTCTAGCTTCTGCACATACCAAGCCGACAATCAATACAGACCTACACTTTATGAGACAAGGAGTTAACTTGTTCAATTATGCTGCAGACAGCTCTATTCTTTTGTAGCAAGTAATCTGGGTAGTAAATCAATACTGACAGGCCCACTGCATGCTGGCTTATTTCATATTACTTCCAGCCAATGACTGAGCCTTCGGTAATGGAGTTGCAGTCCTAGTTCATTAATGGGGAGGATCAATAGCAGAACAACCAGGGGCCTGGTGATGATGCTATTACCATGGGTCCTGAAAAGAGGGTGTAAGGAAATAACCCTTCCCCAACCAATCCCATCAGCAGTTGTGACACTGTAGAGGACCTGGCTTATTAAACCCCCATCATCATAACTTTGTGATTACATTCAAATTAAGGCTATAGGGTTACACACATTAGTTTAAAAAATGTGGATAACCCAAAACAAAGACTGGCCTGTGTCTTTACCTGTACAAAAACTCTAATCTTGCCTCAAATCAAATCTTTACTGTTTTCTGTTTTTTTATTTAAAATATATAAAATATAAATATATATATATATCCTCAATTAAATTAAATAAATACAGTGACATGTGTTTGGGAGTCATTTATTTAGAAAAATGTATTTCATGAAGAAAATGTATAAGTGTAAAAAAAACATTTTAATCTAAAACTAACCTTTCACAAGTTCCTAATCATAATTCTACTCTTTCCTGAAACCTATTATATATCGTTTTCCTAGTCTTACTTTAGCCTAACCCTAATTTTACTCCAAGAGCCTAGCACTAGGAGTCAGTCATCTGAAATATCTGATGTATACATTAACTTTCCTATTATGTTAGCATTTTTGTAACGATCCGCTCCGCTCCCCGTTCCTTCCTTGATGTGTTCCTCTGTTTTCCCCGAACCTAATTGTATCATGTCTGCGTTTATTACCTGATTGGGTCTACATTTCACTTGATTACTTACACCACATCTTAATAACACAACTCACACTCAATCGCCTTCACCGCATTCCTCACGCATTTTCTAATCGTTCAATCAATTCGCTGATCGCGCATGCATTTCCCGCAAGCTGTAGCTTATCAGCTCTAATGACACTAGTTATATTACCGTGCTGTTCCTGTGTTTCCTTGTCAAAGTATTACGGTTTGTTCGTGTATGTCTTGTCGTCTTACTTGTCTCTCCGCTTGCTAGTTCGCTACCCAAGCTGTACTCCACGGTCCAGAATTGCCACTCCTGTTTCCCGGTGTGGATCCTGGTTCTACCTCCGTCCGACTCACGCCGTTACCCAGGCTGTGACCAGCCACTGGCTACTTCGCTGGATCTCCTGTGCCAGCTCTCTGCGGGTTCCACGAATTATTATTTGACTGTTTATATTTGTTTTCCCGGCGTGGTTCCGACCCGGAATATCATTAAAGAAAACCTCTTGAACCTAAGACTGTCTCGTCGTGCATTTGGGTCCGTCCCTGCCAGGACGTCACAATTTTACTGCCATTTGTGTTAAGCTCTTGTTACGGGTCAATATCAAAAACATAAAAGTTCCAAAACTGAAATGTATTGTACATGTATTCACTAATTCTCTAGGATGTCTTAAATGCCTTTGTTGAAAAAAATCACCAATTATGGAAAAACAAGTCAAGGAACATAGTAGAAAGAATAAAATGGTTGAAAAGCAACATACATATACAGTATATGCTCAATTCAATAAAATAAATACAAAGGAATGCATTTGAAGTAATTTATTTTGAAAAACATATTTCACAAAAAAAGTCAAAATATGTGAGGCAAAAGGGTTACATCCAAGTAGTGAAAAGGTTTGTATCATCAAAAACTGAAAACAAACCTGTCTTAACCCTTTCCAATGCCCCTAAACACAACCCTAATCTTTCTTCAACCCTAAAACTTAGGGCCAGATTCATAGATGGCCAATTTACAGTCAAGCCGGAAAGTCTGCACACCCCTTTCACCTTCTCCACGTTTTATTACGTTACAGACTTATACCACAATAGATTGAGTAAATTTTTTGCCTCAAACATCTACACACAATAGCCAATAATGACAAAGTGAAAACAGGTTTTTAGACATTTGTGCTAATTTATTAAAAATCTAAATATAAAATATCATATGTACACAAGTGTGCACACCCTTTGATATGACACCCAAAAGTGAGCTGAGGTGCATTTTGTTTCCACTGATACTGCTTGAGATGACTGTAAGTCATGCACTGACAGTGCCCTCCACTATTATTGGCACCCCTGGTAAAGATGAGTAAAAGGGTTATAAAAAATTAACCGTTTGGTAAATTAGCTTAATCTCACACTGAAAAAATGAGAAAAATCCAACCTTCAATTGTAGTCAATTTATTATGAAAATCCCTCATCAAGAAATTATTATTTTACAAGTCTTAAACCATCACTCTGCTGCCAGAAATACAGTAGATATGGATGAATAACTTGAAGGGTTTCTTCTCCTGACTTATTTTTCCATAGAGTTCAATAGGAAAATTTGTCAGAAGAAACCACCCTTAAAGTGATCCATCCATATCTACTGCATATCTGGCAGCAGAGTGATGGTTTGAGGCTCGTTTGATACCTCAGACCCTTGATGACTTACAGCCATTTAACAACCATGTGTTCCATACTGTTCCAGCATAATTTACAGCTAAATCTAGTCCCGCCCCCCAATTCCCATACAGATCCATTCAAATGCAGAGACGTTATAGTATCGCTTGTAAGAGTACCAGAAAATAAGATATCAAGAGTCTTTTGATGCAGGGATGGCAATACTTGTGGCACACATGGTTTTGTTAAAAATAATAATTTCTTGATGAAGATATTTTTCATTTTTTCAGTGTGAGATTAAGCTAATTTTATAACCCTTTTTACTCATCTTTACCAGGGGTGCCAATAATAGTGGAGGGCACTGTATGTGCCTCTCCTGCACGGATTTAAAGCGGACTGAGATACGCGTATTCTAACCTACGCTACGCTGGGGCGTTTCTCAAAATGTGGGTGGCACAGGGCATGATACCTGCCCCATGGGTTGCCAGCTTTCTACTAAAAAATGTGTGCTGGGGTATACATTTTCAACATGACAGTGCCCTTAATAACCGCATTTGCCTTTTGAAAAATCCTGCTTTTGTGCACCGTAGTTGCTCTTGCATGATTATCGCATTAATAACGCATTAATACATCGCATTGTTAAAATGATCATAGCTCCTATTGACGACTGGGATATACCCATCACACAATCAAAAAAATAATTGCTGGACAGTGGTTAAGTAAACAAATACATTTTTGGATTTATGTAACCTGGTGGTTTTAGATATTGTAGGAAGAGAAACTTAAGTGCATAAAGGCCTACACGGAAACTGCCAAAATAGGTGACTGTGCCTTTAAGAGTCACTGAGTTCTGACGTCAGTGTGCAGACGGAATTAGAAAAATCTATCAGATCACACGTGTGAGCTGCATGACTGACAACGGTTGATCGTTCCTGATTTCCCACAAAATAGGGATATAAATGTTTATGTTGTCGTGAATGTAAGAGTGTTTTACGAGCGGATGGTGTCTTGCGGTGGCTGCATTCTGGATGGAAAGAGAGCGTGGTATCTCATTCCAAATTGTCATGGATCGTGCCTTCCTTTCCTTATCTCCGCATTTTGTATTCCTTTTGTCTTTTACCGGTATTTTTCTGTGTTCTGCTACGGGTTTTGCTTTCACCTCAGTGATTAGTGAGTTCACCTGTCTTGCATTTCCGCTCACTACTTATACCCCGCTTCCTCCTTATTTCACATAACATTCTAGCCGGTAAAGGTATAGGAAGTTGTGCTGCTATCGACCACTTTAATTCTCAACGCGGGACTTGTTAGCAGTACAATTTAGAAAAAGTGCGCTCTTTCGCTCTTTTATTTCAGAGCGGAGGTTTTCGTTTCTTTGTTTTTCACTCAAACCTACGAGTGCTCTCACCCTAAGTTTTAGGGGTCTTGTTTTTCTCCTTCCTATCTTTTTGTTAGCTCCACAATGGGAGTTAGATAAGCGTGACTGCTTAATTCTTTTGTTTTGCTCGGATATTGAGTTCCTCATTTTTTTTCGCGAGGTTATTTGTGTTCTCCTTATTTTCCCCCGTCCACTACGGATAATTGTCTGTTTTTGTGGTGTTCATTTGAACACTTTAAGATTCCTCATCTATTACATCTGGACTTCCAATATTTACTCCGTGTCTCTGGCATAGAGATTCCCAACAGAATTAAATAAATAGCTACAGAAAAAAATTTAAGACCCCGAAATATTTGTTGATGTCCTGTGCGTATTTTTTGCGACAATATTTACTTAAAAAAGATTTTAAAATAATCTTTTTACAATTTACCTAATAAAGTAATATACAGTGGTTGAACATAATAGCCTATATCTGACTTAACCAGTAGAAGTCACATATAATTAACTCTATTTACTTTGGCCCTCCAGAGGCAATTTCAACCTAGTTTCTACAAATTTTATTTAAATGTCAATATCTCAAAAAATATTCCCCGCACATCCATGGTTTAAAGTTTGAATTGAAAAAGAAACTGTATTGTTCAGAAATTTGCAACAGAATACATTTATTTCAGAATCGCCACATGCAGTATATACATAATAACCATAACATAAGTAGCCTAATATTTTTAAATACGTTTTAAATATTTTTTTATAAAAGCGTGTGTGTTTTTACAAAACAGCAACGTATTTCAGCCCTAAGTGCGATAGGTGGTTTCTGTGGAAATGTTGACTACTCTTCAGGGTTAATCAGAAAACAGATGTAGCTGAATATACTGGTAAGTACTTGAATTCCTAAACGTATTTATAAGAGAGATTTTGGATAAAAAAATTTGGTGTCTTCTAAACCGAAAGTGCATCAGGTACTGTATATAGTACAGTAAGCAAGGGGTAACGGCGAATGCTTATGGGGTTTTCTTAAAGCTGTAGTTTATCATTTCAGTCAAAAATGAATACTGTAATTGAGAAGTGTATGTCTCAAACACTAGGGACAAAGTTTATAGAGTTAATAATAGCCCATTACCTGCAACCACTGTCCAACGATTTATTTTTTGAATGTTACACACTGGATGTGGCCAGGAAGGGGAGAAATATTTTTACCTGGAGCACTGCGGGGAGTTACTTTGTGCTCCCTAATAATTTTGGAGCAGCTGTGCTGACATAAGTAGGCTACGAAATTGTCTCTCTGTCAAAGTGAATATGAACCAGACACCTTTTTGATAATCAAGTAGGCTAGGCAAAGGAAAATAAGACTAATATATACACTTATATATATACTGCTAAAAAGAAATTAAGGGAACACTTAATCATCACAGTATAACACCAAGCCAATTAAACCAAACCGGTCATGCTGGATGATGTTGCAGGCAGCACAACATTTGCCATGGCGTCTCCAGACTCTTTCACGTCTGTCACATGTGCTCAGTGTGAAGCTGCTCTCATCTGTGAAGAGAACGGGGCGCCAATGGCGAACCTGCCAATTCTGGTGTTCTCTGGCAAATGCTAATCGAGCTGCATGGTGCTGGGCTGTGAGCACAGGTCCCACTACAGGACGTCGGACCCTCATGCTACCCTCATGGAGACAGTTTGGTCAGAAACATGCACACGAGTAGCCCGCTAGCGGTCATTTTGTAGGGCTCTGGCAGTGCTCCTCCTGTTCCTCCTCGCACAAAGGAGCAGATACCGGTCCTGCCGCTGGGTTGTTGCCCTTCTACGGCCCTGTCCAGCTCTCCTCGTGTAATGGTCCGTCTCCCGGTATCCTCCACGCTCTTGAGACTGTGCTGGGAGACACAGAAAACCTTCTTGCGACGGCACGTATGGATGTGCCATCCTGGAGGAGCTGGACTACCTGTGCAACCTGAATGGGCTGCAGGTACCGCCTCATGCTACCAGTAGTGACAAGGGCACTAGCAAAATGCAAAACTAGAGTCAGGAAGGATAAGGAGAGAGAAATGGTCTGTAGCCACCACCTGCAAAACCATTTACTTTTTGGGGGTTGTCTTGCTGTTGCCTCTCCTGTCCATCTGTTGTCACTTTCATTTGCACCAAAGCAGGTGAAATTAATTCACGATTGTTTACGCTTCCTAAATGGACAGATCGATATGTTCAATTGGCTTGGTGTTATACTGTGTTGATTAAGTGTTCCCTTAATTTCTTTGAGCAGTATATAAAGCGCTTATTCCAATATACATTTTTGCGAAAGATGCTGTATTTTTTATAATCATCTATTGGAGGCGCTAGACATAAACCATTTTTTTCTGAACAAAGTTCCCCCCAAAAGGGTCCCGAGTGACCATGACCCCTAACCACAAAACAGTGGTTACAGTCATAACTTTAGTTTTATTTCATTCCTCCGGCCATTAGGGTCGTCAACTTTACGGATGACTTATACCCACAGCATCATGAGGGACAGACATACTGTTAAGTGAGACAAGGGCCACGTTGACGTGATAAAATCTTGAAAATGTGCAGGGGGATGCCCAAGTCGCTACCGCACAGATATCATGAAGTGGTACACATTTCAGTGCTACTGTTACGTCCCAAAATCCACCTGTGTTGCAATAACCAGGTGTACAGTAGTGGAGGTAACACTAAGCCACTTAAACGCAAACCACAACCTCTTAGATAAAGCCAGTCAAGCGCAAAGTGATTTAAAAGACAAAATGTTTAATAAAACATACAGGTACGGTAAAAACCTAATTTAGCTATTCTCTAAACATGTAACAGATTTACAATATTTACAATTCGGCTACACAGGCTGCATGCTCTCACCAGGCAGCAAGTGTCCAAAATCAGACCCACGTCCAGATGACAAAAGGGTCTTCTCCTCCTGGTCTAGCGGGACGGTTGCTGTAGTATATACAGCAACTATTTCAATTCACGGGCTAACTATTGTAGTCTGTAAAAAACAGAACTCAAGTGTTCAGAAAGCGTCGTAAGTTGTTGTGTTAACCGCTAGCGTCAGGAACTGGAACTTGTGATGCGGATGGAGGCCAGATATATATATTCTCGCATCTTTCCAACCCGGCTGCTCCGCGACGATCCTCGGCGTCCCCAGTTACGAACATCTTCAAAATCCCGCGGCAAAGCGTCCCCGTCTCCACGCATCTCCTGAAGAAGGTTACCAGGCAACGGCGTGCGTCCTTCCACCAGCGCAGCTCCCAGCATCCCCACGTAGGACCATGATGTCAGCATCTCCATCTGCAAGGGAGACACAGACAAACACAGCAGCCCAAAGCCAAACAAACACAAAATATGAAAAATACGAGAAAGACGAAACAGAAGGACGTAACACTACCCATGACACATCTAGTTGACTTAGACTGGACAGGTAAAGGACTAGCACTAGCTTCATAGGCTGCAGCTATCGCCTTCACTACCCAGCGGGAAAGGCTCTGAGCTAAGACCGCTTTTCCCTTAGACTTGACATAGCAGACAAAGAGTTGCCCTGTACATCTGATGGAAGCGGTAGTTTGAATGTGGTGGCACAGCGCATGCACTGGACATACCAAGTGTGCATCCCCCAGGTCTTTGCCTGGTGCGGGGCGAAGCGCAGCAAGCTCAGCTGGTTAATATGAAATGCCGAAACAATCTTGAGCAGAAAAGATGGGTTGGGCCGCAGTGTGAGTCATCTGGCCGCCACCTAAAACCTAATGGAGAGAGCGCAGAGCACACTAACACGCCTAGCCGACACCATTGCTAGTATAAGTGTCATCTTAAAAGAAAGCCACTTAAGGCTGGTTATATTGAGAGGCTCATAGGGCTGACTCGTAAATGCTCGCTCAACCAAAGGGAGATCCCAGGATGGAGCCACTGAGGACCTTGCAGGTCTCAGCCGCCAGGCACCTCTCAGGAACCAGCTGACAAGGTGATGGTTCCCTGCAGGCCTGTTGTCCACCCACACATGCCTGCTTTATATAGCAGCAGCATAAACCTTTAGAGCAGGGGTAGGCAACCCTGGTCCTGGAGAGCCGCAGGGTCTGCTGGTTTTTGTTTTCACCCTAAACACAGCAACTACTTAGAGCAAAGAAACCAGGTGAGGTGAGTTAACTGTGTAATTGACTGCTTTAATTGATCAATTAAGTGGTGAGTAACAACAAAAACCAGCAGACCCTGCGGCTCTCCAGGACCAGGGTTGCCTACCCCTGCTTTAGAGTATTAGCTGCCCTTGAGACGGATGCGTGAGGGTTGGACCCGAAATGCACGACAGTGGTAAGATAAAGTCCAGGGCTTTATTTGAGGAATGTCCAAAGAGCGTGGTCAAAAAACAAGCAAAGTTCATACACAAAAATCCAGCCAAAACCAATGTACAGTACCGAAGGTGAAGACAGTCTCGGAATCGGTACACCATGCAAAAGTCCAGTAACCAGAGTAGCTGTCAGCGGGGCAGAAGTACAGGCAGACGGTAGGCAGGCTCGGGGTTGAAGGCAATGCAAGAGTCAAGACCGAAGTCCGCTCCACGGGGCAAAAGTACAAAAAGACAGCAGGCAAAAACTTGTGGTACAGGCAGGCAGTGGTAACAAAACAGAGGTCAATAACAATGGTAAAAAAAAACAGGCTTGGATCGTAGACAAAAGACAAGCTTGAAAAAACCGCTCAATAGTGCACTGATAAACAGGGGCAACAAATTTGCAAAGAACAGACATGAACACAGGTGTAGACAGGTGCAAACACTTAGCTTGAGAGCAGCATGCGAATGGAAATCAGGTGTGGAAGGCTGACAAGGTAACAAGATAATTAGTACTCGTTTGTAATAAACCTATCCTGACCTAGTGTTAGTAAATTAGTAAATGACATGCACGAGAAACGTAAGGTAAACATGAACACATGGTTAGAGAGTTAGTATTATCCAATCTTGATCTAACGTTAGTAGATTAGTAAATAGACACGGGAGAATGAAACAATTAGGGAAGCGTGAGCGACAGCAAGTGATAGAGAAACAGCATGAACGCAAGGCTGCGGAAAATCACGGAAATGTGTATGCTTAAACAATTAACGGGAAACGTAACATGAATCAAATATAAAACGTGACATGACTAGAAAATAAATCATAACAATAATAAAACATGAAACGTGACATGACATAAAAATAAAACGTAACAAGAACAAAACATAAAACGTGGCATGACTAGACTAAACACAATACGTGACATTAACAAGAAGACTAACTAAGACAAGAAAATAAAATAAAACGTGACATGACAGTAGATTCGTGACAGCCATCCCGCAATCAAGCAGGGACTGTAAGAAATTCAATATGACAGAAATCGAGCAATGCGCAGGATCCGCACATTGCTGTGAGCACCATGTACAGAATAACTGGCACATATACCCATAGGCCATCCTCATGGAGGGGGCTCTAGAATTAAAAAGTGTCTGCAGGATAGGGGAACCACACCCAGTTAACAAAGGGTCGAACTCCTCAGTGGCTAAACCCAGAGCTTCTTCCTGCTCGGCCGAGGGTGCCAAACAGAGTTGTTTTTTTGAGACAGCAGGTCGGTCCGGATAACGGGAGTTCCCAGTGACCCTCCTTGATCAGAGGCGATGGTTTAAAAGTGTACAGTAGGCCGGTCAGCCATTTGTGCGCTAACACGTCTACCCCCAGGGGGCACAAATTTTCAGCTATTGAGAACCACTGGGGGCAGTCAGTTTCGGACACCCGGGAGGTGTACCGCATGAAGAGAAGCTAACCTGTGAAGCGCCCAGTTCAAGAGATGCTGGGTCACTCTCAAAAACTGGCAGGACCTTACTCCACCTTAGTGTTTTATGTGATAAACTATCAAAGTCTGACCTCACCATGACATGTTTGCCCCGGAGCGCAGGCCAGAAGTACCTCAGTGCAAGAAAAACTGCTTGAAGTTCGAGAACATTGATGTGGTCCAACTGATGTACTCACAATCGACCACAATATCTGAGCAGGTCGGTGCTGATAAACAGCTCCCCAACCGGTGAGCGAAGCGTTCGTTGTCACCACCACATGGCGTGATGGTATAGCCCTCACCTGGACCCTATTTGTTAAAAAGCTGACTTGTCGCCACGGGTGGAGTAGCTGGCAAAACCGATGCGTCACCCTGATTCGAGCATGACGGTCCCACTTGGGGTGCAGCACCATGGTGTTCAACCAGATTTGAAGTGGCCTGGCTGCAAGGAGTCCCAGAGGTACGACCGCTGAGGCAGCCATAATCAGGCCCAGACGTCTCTGAAAAACCCAAATTTTGAGGACTACATTCATCTGGAACCGAAGCACAACACACTGGCTATGTGGCAGGGCGTCAAAGATGCCTTCATGCTCCTTGAATCCAGCAACAGTCCGATATAAGTGATGGACTGGCTCAGCACTAGCTGGCTTTTGCCATAATTGACATTGATGCCCAGACTGGAGATATGTGCTAATGACTTGGCAGTGTGTGAGAGCGCCATACTGTACAACCCTTTCCGCTGGAGCGGCGATAGAACATACTGCGGAGGAATACACGGGGGGCCAGAGAAAGTCAGTTGCTGGAATCACACAGAGCTTCTGTGTGAACATGCGCAGAGAAAGGGGTTGTGGCAAGATCATAGTGTTTCAGCGACACCAGGACTGCCGCAGCACATGCACAGAGCCCTGCTGGCATGTGGCCAATCAGCACAAAGTCTGCGCGGGTCCGGTGAACAACATTTAGACTGCAGGATGATCTTCAGGAACGCCCTCCGCAGAGATCACGGCTTTGGCAAAGGCAAGAGTTGCTGAACCACGGCTCACAAATGTGGCAGCGAATGGCTTGAAGGAGACCCCTTGGATCAATGGGGTTTTCAATGAGTCCTTTCTGCGGGTGCTTCACTCACAGGTCTGTTTCTCCAATGAGCTAACTCTTCCCCAAGAGTTGAAGGGAGCCTCAATCAAGAAACGGCCGAGCATCCTTTCATGGTCAGATTTCTTTACAGAGTAAGGAATAGTATAGGAATAGAACCTTTTAACACAAAAGAGCATTTTAAAATAGTGCCTGGGCAACTTCAATGGCAGTGAAATGTAGCCTTAGTCTCATTTCCGCATCGTAGCTTCACATGTAACGCATAATCATCTTGGCATGAGATATTGTGCTGTAATGTAGGTCAAAAAGATAATCCAGGCTACTACATTTCCAAACTAAGCATCATTTAAGCATTAGCATCACCAAGCACTAAATTAGTGGTCCTGCTTTATTTTATTACATGTGTTGACTGGGCTCGTTACATACATTGGTACACAGCATGGGCCACAGTTAGGGGCTAGCGGTTTTCCTCTTGGCAGTGAAGGGTTCTGACAAGTGCAACTTGATTATATAGGTACCTTATGCATTCCAGCAACTAACGCACCACATGCTACGTCAGATTTAGAGATCACATTCAACTTCACAGTCAGGATACAGCTTTGCTTTACTACAAACGATGTTGTCTCCTCAAAATGTGTTCTGGACTGATGGCTTAGCTCAAGCGATGGTGCAAAACAGTAACAATATTTTATGTTTAATTATGAGAATAAAAAAAGTTTGCCTTCATTCTGAAATGGTGGTGATCTGCCCGTCAATGAGCCCCCTCAGATTTGGCCAGATTTAAGATTAAGCTGTCTCAGAATCTATTTATGTACATATAAATAGCCTATGTCAATTTTATTTCATTTCCAAATGTTATTATACATCCCAAAATATTTTAAGATGACTGTATATTCCCTCAAAACTATTCTCCAAACAGGATTTTGTTATCAACTTCTATCATCAGTCCTTTGTGCCCCCTCAGGTCGCCACTATTCTGAAACAGTAGCGGAACAAATTACAGTTTACAGGCCACCGCAGTTTAGTTACGTGTATGTAATGTTCACACACGTCACCCCCCTGCTGAGGTCACTCCACTGGCTTCCAGTCGTGGCCAGGATCAGGTTCAAAGTTCTGACCCTGGCCTACACTGCAGCCAAAAGGTCAGGCCCCTCCTACCTACAGGACTTGATCCAGCACTACGCTCCTGCTCGACCACTTCACTCTGCTGGTGCAGGGCGACTTGCACTTCCCTCCCTCCGTGTCAACGGTACTCGCTCGTCCCGACTGCGGAGCTTCTCCACTCTAGCTCCCCAGTGGTGGAATGAACTCCCCACTCCGTTGCGCTCTGCTGAAACGCTGTCTGTTTTCCGTCGTGGTCTGAAAACACACTTTTTCAGACTCCACCTTGATTAAGTACATATATAAGGCCAAATATATAGTATGTTCTTTCTGTTTATTTTCTATTTGGTTTTGCTATTTCATAGCTTAGAATGTATAGCCGACTGTATTCTGTATTCTGTTGACTACTAGCGATAGCTCCTACGTTGTGAGAAAGTTGTGCTTTGTTGGATTTGCTTTGTAGATTGTGTCTATGACCTTCAATATGCACTTATTGTACGTCGCTTTGGATAAAAGCATCTGCCAAATAACTGCAATGTAATGTAATGTAATTTATCCCCCGCCAAACCAAAAATAAAACTTTAACAATCAGCCGTAATTTTACAAACAGACATATGATTTGTCCTGCGCAAACGAGCAGAAGTGGAAACCGCAGCATTAAAACTGTATGGCTAAGAAAGAATAATGTAATTTAGCCAACATCTATTTATGTGAATTGGCTGTTTTTTACCGATGCAATTCATGTTTTAGGCTATTATACTATTTTTTATCATTTACCGTAGGCCTATGCTATATATTTCATGCCTGAAATACAGCGTCCAGTAAAACAGCAGGCTAGGCTACCATTTTCAGTGCAAAAACAATCTCTGAGACAAGAACAATCAGTTAAATACCCACTGACAGATGATACAGCTGTGCAACGTCATTAGTAATCGACATCACTTAAACTGACGTTTTCCATTTGCGTAATGTTGCCTGGATTCCTCCATCATTGCATCTCTTCCTCACATCCTCTGTTGGGTGGAGCTAAGGACAGAGGAAAGGACACGAGGAAATGATGCAAGGAGTGAAAATAAGCGATTGGACTGAACCCAATGTGTTTCGTTTTACAGAATTTCATATCTTAAGGGGTACGATTTTCCAAATTTCCCTTAAAGAGAGGAGCGGCGCTTCCCCGCGTTCAGCAACAATTCGAACACTGCCTGTAGGGCATACACTCTTCTGAGAATTTCTTTGACAAATAAGACTTGTAGCAATGCAGTTTGCCATTTATTTCTTTAAAAATAAATAAATGAAGAAGTGAATAAATAATACATTATTGTATTAATATCAAATCATGGAATTAACTGGAGCCATATTTATGCAATTAATAAAAAAATAAAAAAACCTGTATCAGCACCAGTTCCCTGTCCCATATTGACATATGGAACACAGACAAAAATAGCTCTAACTTCAAGGGGGAAAAAATCATTAATTGCAAGGAAATCCATCTATAGCTCCCAGAACCTCTGCTCTAGCCACAGGTAGATAAGTGACCGTAAGCACCGAGGATAAATCAACCTCATTGGTCCATCCGGGACCAGAGAAGGCGGGCAAAAAAGCAGACAGGTTTCAGCTTTCAGCTCACTTCTCATTCTCACCTCCCATTATGTAATTACCTTCCCATTTGAGCCCCGTCAGTGGCATGACCTGGATTTGCAGGGAGCACGGCGGCAGGCCGGGGCGGGGCCTTGCAAGAGGGGCCGGGCTGCTGTCTGTAAATCAAACTCTCGATTAGCGGGGTGGGTGGTGGGGATCCTCTTCACTGCAATAGGACAGCAGGGATTTATAAAGATGTCTCGGCCGTATTGCACACTTGTGGACACTGTAATAAATTTGTGAGTGCACTGCCAAGGAAAATGACTTCATTATGTGAGGGTCCACTGATCATTAATCCTGCTGGGGGGGGGGGGGGGGGGACATGCCTGGAGGATCTCAGTTTTAATCATCCTTCAATATGTTAATTCTATTTGTAGCCCCATTTATGGGAATAGGACCCACTGATTGAGAGTATAACATGGGCACACCTGGAGTTTGCTCAGTAACATTTTAGCTGTGGAGTGTTTGGCCTGATCTGACAGTCCCTACTGACAGCAGGCATAGTGGTAACTCCTGTCATCAGTCCAAGGTCTCTGCCTAGTTTCGCAGGGTCCAGGGTCTCTCCCTGGTTTCACAGCTAATTGCCCTTCTCTCCTGGCTTGGACTTTCCTGTCCGTCACCACCAGGACCTGAAAGGGTAATGGCGGTCATTAAATATTTTGGCTTGTTGTGATGTTAATAAGTTAACAAAAGTTATAGGTTAATTAAAAGTCAAAACAAACGTGAAATTTTTGTGAACTTTTTTTCCTCTGAATATTGAGAAACAATTTGTGGACAAATTTATACTGAATAGAAAGCATGGGCTCATGATTGATGATTGATTTCAAAAGAAATCACAAATCATTACCAGTGCAGATGGATGCATGCCGTGGATATCATTTAAACCCTTTTTTAAGTCAATTCATGCATAGGAAGAGAGGAGGGTCAACACTCTTTTTAGGCAAAAAAAGTAGCAAATTTATTTATTAAGTCAATGGAAATTAACTTCCTGTGAATCTTTCCCTCCTTTTTACCCTTGTCAAAAAAACTAAAAATAATAAAACTAAATAATAATTCTACCCCTTTATAGTTAATTCTACCCCTTTCACAGTACATGATATCTCTTTGTGTCTGTCCCTTTCCCTGGATATGTGCAGAATATTTTTATCAACTGCTTTATCCCAGTGGACCCCTCCATTTTAAACACTTTACAACTAAATAAATAATGACAGCGCCACATTCAATGTAGCATTAGCCCGAGGTCCCAAAGCAGCAGGAGTCCTTAAACCGAATAATTTGCTTCCGCATGGGTCTCGGTAAAGCCATTCAGCAAAAGATTATGGGCCGTTAAGTACCATCCAGGCTTGAAATATGACTCTGAGGCTCAGGGGCTGTCAGAATCCAGAATAACTCCAAGCAAGCAGGGAGAGATTTGAAGAGAGAGAGAGGGAGAGCCTAGAACCTTCCATCACACCCAGGCAGCTCGGCCGTCCTTTCGTCTTTTCTCTCTCTCTCAACTCTCCCTCCCTCCCTACCTCCACCTGTTTTTCACCTGTAAGAAAGCCAGAAACTCGATCGTGTCCTGGTCGGATGCCTGCTGCTGTGCTGCTGGGCCATGCCTTTTACTCTTGCATCATATTTGGCCTAATAAAATAATCAATATATGTAGTTTATTTCCAAAATGCAGTATCCACCATTTGAAAAAACTCACGCCTCCTCTGTAACTGATAGCACTTTAGAGCATGTGAACGTTGCTAGCACACGCACAGGAAATAGAGGTTCAATCAGTGGCGGGCCGTGCATTTCACACCTAGGCCTTCAGTGATGTCCTACACAGTCCTACCTGAATTATTCCACCTCTTAATACCATCATTATGACGCCATGGCTCTAGAAACTATACATTTAGACAGAAACGCAGTATAACCGGGCGTTGCATCACCTTAACATAGTCAAGTACAACAGTTATATTCATATTTCCGAAGCATTTATAATCAATAAATCCGCATTTACAATTAAGAGTATTAAACTACCAGCTTTAAGATCGCTTGGATACTGTCAAAACTTTAAAATAAAAGGCGCTTTTAAGGGATTAGTCTACAAAGTTTTATTAAGTCCACCAAAAGTATGTTAGCTTTAACAAGTTTGTTCGCTAAACAGCGCATTGTCGCACCCAAAGCAGTTTCATTTAAGAAACGTGACGATAAAGACACATAAACTATTCACTGAAAATAAAAGAAAACAAACAAATAATTTGCATTTGTTCAAGAGGATATATTTGCGACAGTGGTGAAAGTGTATTCCTAGCCTTGAATGTCCACTTTGACTCGCTAGCGTCGGCTCGCTAGTGTCGGGGTTGGCCGTTCTCTTCTGACGATGTCTAACTTTTCTTGAAAAGTTCGTCTTGAAAATGGCGTTGTAATTATATCTGCGACCAAATCGATCTCTTCTCCTCCTTCAGCCATTGTGGGTTGAAAAAAAACAGCTTGTAGAAATCTACACAAATGAGCTCATTCAAGTTCAGTTTGCTATCTCTGCAGAGCTCTGCCTCTCAATAGTGCGAAGTGCGTATACAATCAAAAGACGTGCACGTGCTGACGTTATCGTACGCCTGCTAGCTGGCCCCGGTGTCGCCAAGTCGAAATCTGATTGGTTAACGCCACAGTTAACGTTCCGTTCACTTTAAGCTACAGGGGCCCGCAATGTTTATTCTGAAGGCCTAAGGGCAGATTTCTTGGACCCTGGCAACACATTATGGCTGAAATATGATTGGATAAAAGCTTTAACATAAAGGCCAGCCCTCCAAATCTCGATCTGAGGCTGGAAGCAGCGCAACCAAGAGGAAAGCTATGAAATGAAGAGAATAGACTATGGGGAATAATTTAATACATATTTGTGGAAAAAATATATCAAAATTAAATTTATATTCTTATGATGTTTAGGCCAGCAGAGAAGGCCTTGCTGGCCCTGACGGCCCGCCACTGGGTTCAATATACCTGCTCCAAACGTGGAGAGCAAAATCACGTCAAGCAACGTGTGGGAAAATTTTGAGAAACTTAATACTAACGAGGCAAAATGTCTGGGTTTTTTTAAGTTGTAAATTAATTTCAGAGAAAATAATAGGCTACTATAATTGCGACGTTAATGACTAGGCTACCACTAGGGGGCAACCGTGGATAGGGACAAATGGTCGCCTAATAATGAACGCAAACCTATAGATTTGTTATTCCAGGACATCGGATTTTGCAGAAATTTAGCACAGCTATAATTACAAAATGAGCTAGTATCTAATATATTTGCAACTTGCAAATATAGTCGATACCTTCGCTTTTATTACCTTCGCTTTTCTTACCAACAGCTAAATGTTCCTCATTTCACAACGGTAGGTTTGCGTATATTTGCTGATGTGTCTTGATGGAGATTGTATTTATGCCATCATATTAAGTTATTGTATTTATTTATCTTGTGGTCAAGCGGAGATAGCTGGGAGAGAATGGCTCCAGCCTCTAACTCAGAAGCGTCCACCTCTACCACAAAGGGAAGGGAGGGGTTGGGCATGATGAGAATAGGCTCGGAGCTGAAACGCCTTTTAAGCTCAGAGAATGCCGCTTCGGCCCTCGGATTCCATTGGAACCGAGAGGAGGACGTATTTTAGTAAGCGCATTAATAGGCGCGGCTACCGCACTGAAGTGTAGAAAACACACTTCTCCCCCTTAACAAAAAGCTGGGCTTTGAGCAGCGCTTTAAGAACCTGCCTAACATGACTGATGTGAGTGGGAAGATCAGGGGAAACAATTAAAATGTCATCGATGTCAACTAAGACAAATGTCTCAAGCAACTTTCTAAGAACATTGTTCACTAGCGCCTGGAAAACTGAGGGGGCGCTAGTGAGCCTGAACAGCATCACCTGGTACTCGTAGTGCCCCGAGTGGGTGTTAAATGGCGTTTCCCATTGATCCCCCTCGCGAACATGAACGAGGTTGTATGCGTTGCGAAGGTCGAGCCCCCCAGACAGCGTTCAAATGCCGAATTCATAAGGGGGAGGCGTAACTATTCTTAATCGTGATGTCATTGAGTCCCCTGTAGTCAATGCAAGGCCTGAGACTACCATTTTTTTAAAATAAAAAAGAACCCTGCCCCCGCCGGGGGAAGTGGAGGGTTTAATGAAGTCGTTGGTCAGGAATTCCTCTGTATATTCCCTCATTGCGGCGCTCTCCGGAACCGACAGTGAATACAAAGCACCCCCGGATAAAGATCGATAGTGCAGTCAGTTGCTTAATAAAAATCTCAGCAATATCAGTATATTGCACAGGTATGTTAGCCAGCAATGAGAAGTGAAGCGCCCTGCCCACCTGATTGCTCTCGCATTCTGACAGAGAATCGAGTGGCGTGTCCCACTGGATCTCAGAGTGGGAAGTCTCCTCCTCCTGCCACAGTCTCGGTGCTCTGGCGGAAATGGGTCAGTCGCATAGCCGCCTCCTGACCAGAGAGGTCATAATCAAAGACTGACGCCATCTCCTCCATCAGCCGATCCGTGGTATTCATGATGGGGGAATTAGCCCTAACTAAGGGATCTGCCCACCCGAGAGCGGTCCCTGTTAAAAGGGAGAAAATAAAAGCGACTCGCGCCTCCTGGGTGTAAAAGCGGGCTGTGCTTTAAAACATTTTTGGCATTGAGTCAAGAACCCTCGACATTTCCTCGGCTTTCCACCATAACAGAGCGGTAGCTGTAATTTAGACTACCTGGTGTCAAGGGATATGGATATGGAGATGGGGTTAATGGGTGCTTGTGCAACTGGTGGGGTTGTAGTGGCGAGATTCAGAGTACGGAGGCTGTCCGCTAAGTCGCGCAGAGAGTCCCCCTGATAGCCCAGCTGCTTACTGAACTGTGCCTGCTGGGCGTGCAGGGCCTGCACCGAGGCTTGAAGAGCCCGAATATCCTTGTCATGAGTGGGGCAAGGGCCGCCTCCTGTGTAGTGAGGATTTGTTCGATCCCCGGTGCTGTCACTGGTACCTCTCTAGAGGCTTCCATATTCTGTAGCGGGCTGGGTCAGAGGACTAAGCATGACAGTAGGGATCTGAAAGTGCTTTGGTAAAAGCACCACTAAACAGAGAGAACTCTGTAGGGGAGAAACAAACACAGAAAATAAAACAGACTTCCTCTCTCACAGTAAGAATCCTAGAGGAAGACTGACAAAAAGGGATAATGCAAAACATCCCGTAGTAGGCGGGCAAACTCGTAGACACGAGAGATTAGAGCAGGCTCTCGAAAAGAGAAAAAACTTGCAACAAACAAATAACAAACCGGAGTGGGCGAAATAGGCTCAGAGGCTTGAGCGCTAAGAAAATAAAACAACAAAGGAAAGAAACCTCTTGCTCTCGTAAATGAAAGCAGTATAACGAGGTAAAAAACAGAAACGGCAAAGAATACTGTCTCGAGCCAGAGAGACAGGTAACTCAACAAAACTTAGACAGAGCGAGGAAATAAGTAGAAGAATTCCTAAAGTCCCGCGTTGCATCAACAATTTTATGTTGAAGGCAAAGTGGTCCAACTCGAGCTGTCCTGTACCGGCTTTCCTTGTCAAAACAGTAGACAATATGGAAACACCGAATGAGCAAGATGCGATGTCTAAATAGAAGGTGGAAATGCAGCACCGGTGAAACCACTGAGTAACAGGACTGTGGCGAAGTGAGCTACAGTGCTCGTGGGAATAACCAGTCCAATGGTTGAAGGAGAACGGGTTTTTATTTTCGTCTCACTGTTACCCCTCTGCATACCTCTGATCACCACTTCATTTCTTTCTCTCTTCCTCTTGTTCCACACCGTCCCTCCCCTCCCTACACCCCCACTGTCTCTGTCCGCCGTAACCTCTGCTCCCTCTCGCCCTCCTCTCTTGCTCCCTGTGTCACTGCTTCCCTCCCCCCTCTCAAACCCTTCTCTCAACTCTCTATCGACTCTGCATCTGACACCCTGCTCACAGCTCTCTCCACATCACTTAACACTCTCTGCCCTCTTGTCTCCAGCTCTCCTGTCCCGTTCACTCCCAGCTCTCCTGTCCCGTTCAGTCCCAGCTCTCCTGTCCCGTTCAGTCCCAGTTCTCCTGTCCCGTTCAGTCCCAGTTCTCCTGTCCCATTCAGTCCCAGCTCTCCTGTCCCGTTCAGTCCCAGCTCTCCTGTCCCATTCCGTCCCAGCTCTCCTGTTCCGTCCCGTCCCAGCTCTCCTGTTCCGTCCCGTCCCAGCTCTCCTGTCCCGTCCCATCCCAGCTCTCCTGTCCTGTCCCATCCCAGCTCTCCTGTCCCGTTCCGTCCCAGCCCTCCTGTCCCGTCCCGTCCCAGCCCTCCTGTCCCGTCCCGTCCCAGCTCTCCTGTCCCGTTCCGCCCCAGCCCTCCTGTCCCGTTCCGTCCCAGCTCTCCGGTCCCGTCCCGTCCCAGCTCTCCTGCCCAGTCCCGTCCCAGCTCTCCTGTACCATTCCGTCCCAGCTCTCCTGTTCCGTCCCAGCTCTCCTGTTCTGCCCCGTCCCAGCTCTCCTGTTCCGCCCCGTCCCAGCCCTCCTGTCCCGTTCCGTCCCAGCCCTCCTGTCCCGTTCAGTTCCAGCTCTTCTGTCCCGTTCAGTCCCAGCTCTCCTGTCCCGTTCCGTCCCAGCCCTCCTGTCCCGTTCCGTCCCAGCCCTCCTGTCCCGTTCCGTCCCAGCTCTCCTGTCCCGTCCCGTCCCAGCTCTCCGGTTCTGTCCGGTCCCAGCTCTCCTGCTCCGTCCGGTCCCAGCTCTCCTGTCCCGTTCCGTCCCAAATCTCCTGTCCCGTTCCGTCCCAGTTCTCCTGTCCCGTTCAGTCCCAGTTCTCCTGTCCCGTTCAGTCCCAGCTCTCCTGTCCCGTTCAGTCCCAGCTCTCCTGTCCCGTTCAGTCCCAGCTCTCCTGTCCCGTTCAGTCCCAGCTCTCCTGTCCCGTTCAGTCCCAGCTCTCCTGTCCCGTTCAGTCCCAGCTCTCTTGTCCCATCCTGTCCCAGCTCTCCGGTTCCGATCCGTCCCATGCCTCCTGTCCCGCCCCGGTCCATGCCTCCGGCCCCGTCCCGTTTCCTGCCTCCTCTCAAGGAGCGGGACCAGCTAACCTCCTGTCCTGAGCGGCCGGGCCCCCCGAGCGATGCAGCCGTCGCCGTCGGCCCCCTGAGCGATGCAGCCGTCGCCGCCGGCCCCCTGAGCAATGCAGCCATCGCCCTGAGCGATGCAGCCGTCGCCGCCGGTCCCCTGAGCGATGCAGCCATCGTCGCCGGCCCCCTGAGCGATGCAGCCGTCGCCGTCGCCGCCGTCCCCCTGAGCGATGCAGCCATCGCCGCTGGCCCCCTGAGCGATGCAGCCATCGCCGCCGGTCCCCTGAGTGATGCAGCCGTCGCCGCCGGTCCCCTGAGCGATGCAGCCGTCGCCGCCGGCTCCCTGAGCGTTGCAGCCGTCGCAGCTGGCCCCCTGAGCGATGCAGCCATCGCCGCCGGCCCCCTGAGCGATGCAGCCGTCGCCGCCGGTTTCATGAGCGATGCAGCCGTCGCCGCCGGCTCCTTGAGCAATGCAGCCGTCGCAGCCGGCCCCCTGAGCCGGTCTCCTGAGCGATGCAGCCGTCGCAGCCTGTCCTGTCTGTGCCGCCGTCCTCCTGGGCGGTCCTGTCTGTGCCGCCGTCCTCCTGAGCGGTCCTGTCTGCGCCACCGTCCGCCTGAGCGGTCCTGTCTGCGCCGTCGTCCGCCTGAGCGGTCCTGTCTGCGCCGCCGTCCGCCTGAGCGGTCCTGTCTGCGCCTCCATCCTCCTGAGCGGTCCTGTCTGCGCCGCCGTCCGCCTGAGCGGTACTGTCTGCACCGCCGTCCGCCTGAGCGGTCCTGTCTGCGCCGCCGTCCTTGTTTCCCTCCTCCGGACCCCCTCCACCCACCCTGCTCTGTATTTCGGACATTACGAACTTTGAACATTACTTCATCACCTGCCGTCCCATTATCCCTCCTCCGGTCCCCCTCCACCCACCCTGCTCAGCACTCCGGACATTTCTCCCCGAGCCCTTTTAGCAAAGCCTTGATCTTATTGTGTTGTTTTTGTTGTTTGGTGAAGTCACTGCTTCACTCACTACCTCTTGGTCTATATATAATGATAATACCGTTGCGATTGATACCTTTTTAAGCTCAATGTTATTAAATGTTATTAAATTATTAAATATACTTTCACAAAATATTGACTCGACTTAATACCGAGGCGGATCGCCGGCAGAAAATTGCGTTCGATTTACCATAGCCTAATTAAAGCAATTCTGGCAAGACCACCAGCGTCGCACAGTAAAACAAAACAAACTGACTAATAGCCTACGCTCTGAGGTAGGCTTAAAGTGACAGCTCCGGACACAAAACGTTATTTGTGTTCGTTCATAGAAACAGCAAACGTTAGCTAACGTAGCCTATAGTATTAGATAGGCTAATACATAATTTATATCTATCTATAACAGGGATGGGCAACTCCAGGCCTCGTGTATGCAGGTTTTTGCTGTCACCAGTTACCCTGGCTCAATAAGCTAATTAGTCATAAGCCAACATCGATTCACTCGTAAATTAGACCACAATAAAGTGCTACAATACATGCACAGGAACATTCATCAGCTTCTGTTCATATCGCGGAATTTAGCTAAAATACCAGATAATGTAAATGATTGGGATAATAAAATAATTGGTAATTGGTGGCAGCAAAAACCTGCATACAATGGCCCAGAGGCCTGGAGTTGCCCAACCCTGATTTATAATATGAAATGTATCTAAATAAATTTATACACAATGTTTGACTGTTTGATCCATAATATATGATTTAGAGCTTTAGAGCTACTAAACATGAGTATGCATTTTCTGCAAGGTATCTGAAATGTTATTCTAGCATGATGAAAAAAAAACTTTAAAAAAAACTAAGAGGTTTTTTAAATTGTGGGGTGGCCAGCCACTGTGGCTGAAAAAGAAAGTTAATTTTCCACCCTGCAGACAACGCCTGCTGCTAAAAACTAGCTAAAAACTACACCACGAATATGTTATAAAGATTTATTTTAATGAACTGGCATAAATATGCAGTGAAAACTTCTTAAAAAATGAAGAATTATTAAAATAAATGTAATAAAACGCCCTTCCAACTAGGAGTTCCATGTCGGAAATCGGGGATCGGAAATCAACCCCTACCTCCCGACTAGGAAGAACATGACGTAAAATCATCATGGCAGCTCAGACAACGACCCACATTGTGATCAGTAAACAAACATTACTTTTAGACAATTTTAGCTTTGAAAACACTTCAACTTTCGTTTTTCAGTATGAAATGTTTTTGTATCGGCCAACACGCTGATACAGAATAATAAACATATACATTTAAAAGTTAAAACATTATTGTGGTAGTTGTTAACTGCTTTAGCTATGTTTGCTAGCAAAGCCAAAACTTTCCCAGTTGTGCAACTCAAACGGCCACTGAGTTGTAGCCATTTGTCCACTCTGTAACCAGCAGCACTCAAGTACTTTTTGGTTTAGTTTGCCAAATCTTTCAGGAAAGAACGTATTAATTTTGTATTAATTCATTATAATAAAATAGCAATGATAGCTAGCTTGATCTATGATGTGTCGCTACCAGAACAGTGACGGATGCAGCAATGTTTCCTTCCTCGCTGGCTCTGGAGGACGGCGGCGCAGACAGGGCCACTCAGGTGGACGGTGGCGCAGAGGGCCGCTCAGGTGGATGGCGGCAACAGCTGCTTCGCCGTGGAGGTGGGCGGCGACAGGGGGAAACTAGGTGAAGAGCTGGAAACAGGGTTGGCGAAACTAGGCTGGGCTGGAGCAAACAGGGATGGGAAGCAGGCTGGATGGGCTGGAGCGAGGAACAGGTAACAAAACAAACAAACAGGTTAGCAGTGAAATGGAAACAGACTGGCCAGGGAATGTCAAGAACGGAGCAGAGACAAACAACAAACTGGCGAAAAGGCAGTGAAACAAGGAAACTTAAATAAAAAGGGGAACAGGTGAAAAGGCTAATAGAATAACTAAAAAGAGTGAGGAATGTGTGCGGGTACTGATGGGATAATTAAAGTGTGTGCGGAATGTGAGCAGAGGGGGAGAGTGGCTGAATGCTAATGAGGAACAAAAACAGGGAACCACGCCCAGCCTGCTCAAACACAGAACAGACAGACAGGGTGAACTGAAAAACATGACATGACACTGAGAAACAAAAGGAATGGGAAAACACGGGAAACAAAAGGAAGGTGGACTGGAGGGAAACAGCTGATGTTACACAGTATTCCATGCCAACATTGTCTCCACATAGTTTTATTTTTTTTGGAGCCTGCTTTTCAATTGCTCCTTACCAGCGATTTTCTACCAGAAGCAATCCGTTTGCATGCAGTGAAGATTGGATGTGTAACGGTGTGATGACAACATGGAGTAGACACTCCCATCTCTGCAGTTCTAGTCGCTGATTACGGAGATACTTCAACCCATCCAAATTGGCTATTAACATTACAGACGTCCTGTGATAACAATTACTTTACAGACATTGTCCTGAAAACTTATTCCGTCCGAATAGGGCTTTATTGGGAAATAATTTTGAAGCCTACATGGTATTGATACTAACAATGCTAGCTCTCATGGATTTACTGTTCACATAGAGAACAGGCGTTTCCTGTCCCCTCCTTAAGGTACTATCACCCTTACAAAATAGAACATGCACCAGAATATCTGAACTCAATTGGGAGTTTAAACATGCCTCATTATCCCTTCTGACTGTCATGGATCTCACCTTTTCTCCCTTATCTCCGCGTCGCTTTATTCGTTTTTATCGTTTACCGGTAATCTATCGGATTTTCCTGTGTTCCGCCACGGGTTTTGCTTTCGCCTCGTCATTAGTGAGTTCACCTGGCAATTATTTCCGCTCACTATTTATACCCCGCTTCCGGCCTCTCTTGTTGCTTCCATGTTATTTCTCATGACATTCGAGCCGGTAAAAAAGGGTATAGGAAGTTGTATTGCTAGTTCAAATAAGTTCATAGTGTCTATATTTACTTAGATCATAGTTTTCTTTTATATCAGACACAAAGGTATGTTTTCTTACCTGACATGTTTCGACGGTAATACTTCCGTCTTCGTCAGAGGTGTCACTGGATGTTATGTGACGTGTCTTATACAGCTGATGTTATTTTATAGAGGCGTGATCGTCCTGTCAGATTTGACAGGACGACCACGCCCCCCGCTGTCATTTCGCTGTTTGAGAACGCTGCTCCAGGTGGTGGAAAGCATGTATGCCCCCTCATCCCGGTTCATCGTCGTTTGCGCTCGCTTTCTAATTTCGACTGCTTCTATAATCCAGCGCTGATGTTTATTGTCCTGGGTGCGGATGACTTTGGCCTTATTCCAGTCCATGATGTGATTCTCCCGTTTGCAGTGATCTGTGATTGCCGATTTGAGATTTTCTTGTAGTGCCTGTTCCTTTATAGCCCGTGTCTGTCTTTTTGCTGTCTCCTTCTCGCATTCCTTTTGGTGCTCTTTTTTGCGGGTGATGAATGACCGACCTGTTTCTCCTATGTATGATTTATTGCATGATTGACATGGTATTTCATAGATTATGTTACATTTGTTGTCCGGGTTGATTTTGTCTTTAGGGTGCACTAATAGTTGTCTGAGTTTTATGTGTGGTTTGACTGGTGTACTGATGTGACGTTTTTTCATGGCTCTCTGTATGCGTTCAGTGATGCCTCTGATGTATGGTAGTGTGACCACGCCTATGTTTTCAGTTTTGTTGTCCTGTTTCTTTTTTCCTGTACAGTTGTGGGAGAATCACATCATGGACTGGAATCAAATCTGACAGGACGATCACGCCTCTATAAAATAACATCAGCTGTATAAGACACGTCACATAACATCCAGTGACACCTCTGACGAAGACGGAAGTATTACCGTCGAAACATGTCAGGTAAGAAAACATACCTTTGTGTCTGATATAAAAGAAAACTATGATCTAAGTTGTATTGCTATCGACCGCTTTGATTAGCAACGCGGGACTTGTTAGCAGTACAACCTTAGAAATAAAGCAGTCTTGTTTATACGCTCTTATTTCAGAGCAGAGGTTTCGTTTTCTTTTGTTTCTCTACTCTACCTACGAGTGTCTCACCCAAAGTTTTTGGGGTCTTTTCAGTTGTCTGTTTTTGTTGTTTCACTCCACAAACGGGAGTTAGATAAGCGTTATTGCTTATTTCTTTGTTTTGCTCGATTATCGAGCTCCTCGTTTTTATTGCGAGGTTTGTGTTCTTTTATTTTTATTTGTTTCTCCACTACGGATCATTGTCCGTTTCTAGTGGTGTTCTTAGGAACAGATTGCCCAGCTATTTGCATTTGGATCTCCAACATTCCCATCTCTGTCTCTGACAGAGATCTCTCACAGAACATGGAAGCCACAGGGGATTTTCCAGCAGTAGTTGCCAATCTTAAAGTGGTCATTGCCACTCAGGAGGCAGCCCTGGCGGACCAGAGAGAGAGTATTCGTGCCTTGCAACACTCACAGCAAGCTTTACATGAGCAGATGCACCTACAAGCTGTAGCGCTACGAGATCTGGCTGAAAATATCCGAACTCTCTCTCTCAGGCCCGCTTCTCCTCCAGTTGCACAAGCACCTACACAGCAGTGGCGGCTGGTGATCTAAATATAGGTTGGGGCGCTAGCATTTCTAAAAAAAAACAAATACATCTGACTTTGACTTTAAACAGAAAAAACAAGCTACCGTGTGTCTCAGTTGCATAAGACAGTTTGATTGGCAACAGTGGAGGACAGTTTTTCAAGTAAGACATCACTGAACTAGAGTGCGGATCGGGCCGCATATTTCTGTCCGAACCCGACCGAGCCCGAGATAGTAGTAACCGAGCCCGACCCGAACCCGACAGGAATTCTGCTTTTTATGTCCGAACCCGACCCGAGCCCGACGCAGTTAAGGCACTGAAGCGCTGACATTGTGTTTCCCTGTCACGCAGTTGTTGTTACCATGGTTACAGCTTCTCTGTTTAGTGGTCACTGGGCACCTAAATGACCGTCAAAAGGCATTGTTTTATTGGTAGATAACAGACACACACAATATTCGGTATCATTTTTATTTATTTCACACTATATTTTCACCAAAAACAACTTGAAGCACCATGTGAAGTAAGCTAACCCATCCCAATTAGTACAGTAATACCTTGACATACAAGTTTAATTCGTTCCGTGACCGAGCTCGTTACTCGGTTTACTCGTATATCAAATCAATTTTCCCCATTGAAATTAATTTAAATACCATTAATCCGATCCAGCCCCCCAAAAAACACCCTAATTTCTTTGTTACGTTGTTATAAAAATGAGAAATGTATTTATAAATTATAAATAATTAATACAAAATATAATACAAAGATAATAAAATAGAATATAAAGAAATAAACTGGTTCTAAACTTAATTGCTACATTATTATTCTTCACTTACACTTAATCTTCATCAGTGACGTTTGCATCTTTTTCATAGATTTTTGGCTTTTTCGTCACGCTTTTCTGACTGATCTGCAGGGCGTTTCGATAAAAACCTATCCATGGTGGTTTGTTTCTTCCTTCCCTTCAGAATTTTTCGGAAATGCGAATGCAATTTCCGAAATTGCATTCGCATTCGCAATGCTCCGCTTGCTCGGCTCGTAACTCGGGTCTAGGCTCGTAAGGCGAAGCAAGAAATTGCTCGGAATACTCGTAAGTTAGTGCACTCGTATGTCAAGGTTTTACTGTAGTTCAAAAGTAAAATGTTCGCTAGTTGTTCGGCCGCCGTGACCGAGCCCGACCCGTTTCTCCCAATGAACGCCTTGAGAAAGGTTCTTTTTGCAAAGAAATAACCGAATTTTCTTTGCTTTCTGTTCCACTTGAAGAAGCCATTTCGAATTATCTCTCTCGCTTGGTCTAGCTCTACTTGAATGAATGAGTAGCAGCCGACTGAACCTATCCGTAGTACTTGCGCACTCGCAGTGATATCCTGCTAGATGCCGGCTGGGCGTGATAAACATGCCTTAAATCCAATCCAATAATATCATAAACCATGAGGACTAATCAGAAAAGGGTAGGATAGTCCGGGGCGCACAGGCCTGCGCCCGGGGACCTCCTTTTTTGGCCGCGAATCAGGCAGCAGTATAAGGGGGCTCGCCTGAAAATGAATGAGTGCTCTGATTCACCATAACGTTACCGGCGCCCCGCAGTCCCCTGAACATACATATGTAATGTATTAAACTTTAGACAACGCAAGGCCAACATATAACATGTTTAAGCTACTAAAAAATTAAATAATAATAAAAAATAATAATTTTAAGCTACTAAAAAAATTAAATAATAATAAAAAATAATAATTTTTTTAAAACTTTTTAAAAAATTTGTATGTGGGGGAGGGGGGGCGGCGCCCCAGCGCCCTCTATAGGCCAGCCGCCACTGCTACACAGTCCACCCCCCCAACATTTACACCTGACGCTAGGGAGCCGAGACTCCAGCTGCCCTTGCGGTATAATGGAGACGCTGGAAAATGTCAGGGGTTTTTAACACAATGTTTAATTTTTTTTTTAAATACAGCCCTCGCGGTTCCAGGCACAAGAGTCCAGAGTAGCCTTCATTCTCTCTCTCTTAACCGGTAATGCTCTCGCATGGGCCGACCCACTTATCAGGGCTAATTCATCCATTGTTAGTAATACAGAGCGGCTTATGGCGGAGATGGTGTCAGTGTTCGATCAAGACGTTTCTGGCAAGGAGGCTGCCATGCGTTTAACCCGTCTTCGTCAGGGCACTGACACCGTGGCTGCATTCGCTATTACTTTCCGTGCTCTAGCGGGAGTGACAGGGTGGTCCGATGAGCCTCTATGTGCTCTGTTCCTAAACGCCTTATCGGAGACTATAAAGGACGCCATTGCGGGTATCGAACCACCCGCTACATTCGGGGCTCTGGTATCTACGGCCATTCAGTTGGATAACCGGTTTAGAGAGAGAGAGAAGGAGAGGGCTTATAAGGGTTTTAAACAGCACCCACCTCGTTACTCTTCCTCTCATATGCCAGCTCACAGTCCTTTTGTAGCTCCCATTAAACAGGAGGAGTCCATGCAGGTCGATAGTTCCTCCATGCGCGAAACAGGGGATGCTAAGTCCCGTGAATGGCGGTGTAGGTATTGTAAAAGGAGGGGCCATTTAAGGGACCACTGTCCCAAACTTCTGGGAAAAGATTAGTCCCGCTAGTGGAACCGAGTCGCCTAGCGGGACTAGATTTAAATTACCCTCGGACCTTCCTGTCGGTGTATTTGCGCTGGAACGACCGCCAGATTTCCTGCAATGCGTTTATTGATTCCGGGGCAGTTGAGTGCCTCGTCGATTCCAACTGGGTTAAATCCCACAAGATCCCCACCCACCCTCTTTCTCTACCTCGCCTGGTTACGGCTTTAGATGGCCGGCCCTTAGGCACTGGCACTATCTCCCGGGTTACCGCCGCTATACTGCCCTACAAAGGCAAAAGGCAGTAACTGACCAGAGTGTCAAACTGAGAAAAATGACTAAAGTTTTTTGTTTTGTCTACACAAATGTATTATAGGTAGAGCAATGAAAATCTGGTGATTTGTTGCCCTGATGAAGAAATGTGTGTATATATATATTTTTTTTTAAATTTTTTTTTTTTTTTTAAACTTTGTTTATTGGGTTTTGCAATAACATACAATTGCATCAATCATTTATAAAAAATTTAAATAGCATACATTCCCTTTCAAGTTACAGTATTATATAAAAAAGTGACAATTGACATATTGCTAAACACCAAAACATACAAAAACTAAAGAAACTAAAATAACACAACCATAACACACAGAGCACCCCCCCCCACCCACCCCAAAAAAAAAATAATAATAATAATTTAAAAAAATAACGAAAAGGAAGAAGAAGAAAAAAAAAAATTTAAAAAAAAATTTAAAAAAAATTCAGTCAGCCAATTGTAAACCATGCAAACCACACCAGTAAGGTTGCTTCAATCAGGAATAAATGGGAAATGTATTCTCCGAAGGAAGTGAAAGAATGGACCCCATGTTTTTTCAAATTTATTGGAGGAGCCACGTAAAGAGAGTCTAATTTTTTCCAATTTAAGAAAATAGAGGATGTCCCTAATCCAGTGGATATGAGAGGGAGATACAGTCGATTTCCAATTGGTCAAGATTAATCTTCTAGCCAGTAGGGTGACAAAAGCTAGGAGATCTTTTTTGGCTTTAGAGAGGGGAGGCAATGAATTGGAGACCCCAAACAGTGCACTAAGAGCATTTGGTTCAACTTTTTCCCCAATTATCTCTGATAAGGTATTAAAAATCTCTGTCCAATAACTATGTAGGGATGGGCAAAGCCAAAACATATGTATGAGATTTGCAGGAGATTGCTGACACCTATCACAGGCTGGTGATACCCCGTCATAAATCCTAGCCAATCGGGCCTTAGTGTAATAGGTACGGTGTACCACTTTGCATTGAATGAGGCCATGTCTCGCACAAATAGAGGACCTGTGTACACGTTCTAAAACCTCTGCCTGGGAAGTGAAAATTTGTCCGAGAGTTGCTGAAAGGATGCAAAAACATTATCAACATACAAGTCTTTAAAAGTATTGATACCAAGATTTGACCACATTAAGAAAGCAGAGTCTGCAAGGGAAGGGGGAAAAACATGATTAGCAGCTAGCGGGGCATAGATAGAAAATGATTGTAAACCAAAATAGCGCTTAAACTGAACCCAGATCCTAAGGGAGGTTTGAACAATCACATTCTTAGTATAGGGGGAAGTGGAAGAACGAATAGGAGAATGTACTAGAGCCTTCAGTGATACAGGTTTGGTGGAGTTTGCCTCTATAACCAGCCATGTCGGGGGAGGATCAAAGGCCTCGTATTGAAGCCAATATTTAAGAATCCTAATATTGGCAGCCCAATAATAAAATCTAAGATTAGGTAAAGCCATCCCTCCAAGTGGCCTAGGCCTTTGCAAATATTGTTTACGCAGCCTAGGCACCTTCTTATTCCAAATAAACTCTAAGATCATGCTATCCACTTTACGGAAGAAGGTCTGAGGGAGGAAAATTGGAATACACTGGAACAAATAGGAAAACCGTGGGAGAATATTCATTTTAACGGAGCTAACTCTAGCAGCTAAGGAAAAATTGAGCACAGACCAGCGTTCACAGTCTTCACGGATTCGAGCCAACAAGGGGCCAAAGTTAGCTTTATACAGGTCTTCAAATTTGTGGGTAACCTGAACTCCAAGATACGTAAAGCTATGTTGAGCAACTTTAAAGGGTAGGTTGTGTAAAGGATATTTCTTAGCAGCTGTATTAATAGGAAATATCTCACTTTTGTTTAAATTCAATTTATATCCAGAAATTTGACCAAATGATTGAAGAGTGGCAAGGGCAGCAGGGACAGAGATCGGTAGATTGGAAACATACAAAAGGAGGTCATCTGCGTAAAGAGACACCTTCAACTCTATATCATCTCTAAGTATGCCCGTAATAAGGGGGTTAGATCGAAGCGCTATCGCAAGGGGTTCAATGGCGATTGCAAACAATAAAGGACTCAAAGGGCAACCCTGTCTCGTAGAACGATAAAGGCGAAAATACTCAGATTGAATATTATTTGTCCTAACTGAAGCTAGCGGAGAAGAATAGAGCAACTTAACCCAAGAAATAAAACTTTTCCTAAAACCAAATCTTTCTAAAGTATAAAAAAGGTAATTCCACTCCACTCTATCAAACGCCTTCTCGGCATCCAAAGATATTAAAGCCTCAGAAGAATTAGAGGTGGAAACATTATAAATAGTATCAAACAGACGTCTAAGATTGGAGAAGGAATGCCTGTTTCGAATAAACCCTGTTTGGTCCAAGGAGATAATAGATGGGAGAATGGATTCCAGGCGTAGCGCCAATAGCTTCGATAACAGTTTAAAATCAACATTCAACAAACTAATTGGGCGGTAGGAGGCACAGGCTAAAGGATCTTTGCCCTTTTTCAAGAGGAGAGAAATGGAGGCTTGAGTAAGGGTTTGAGGAAGACAACCCAAATCAAAAGACTCATTAAACATGTCCAGTAATAAAGGGGCTAGCTTATGCCAAAATGTTTTATAAAACTCAGAGGGATATCCATCTGGTCCTGGACATTTACCACTTTGTAGAGACAACGCGGCCGCATTGAGTTCCACCATAGTAATTGGATTCTCTAGGTCCTCTGCAACAGACTGTTCAATGGAAGGAATATTCAAATTATCAAAGAAACTATCAAAATTGGGGGTAGAAGCTTGATCAGACGAATAAAGAGACACATAGAATTCCTTGAATGCATTATTAATTTCCAAAGGTTCAGTAGTTCTACCTGAGCATGTTCGAATCTGGGGGATTTGATGGGAAGATGACATTTGACGTAACTGGCGTGCTAGTAGTTTGCTAGCCTTATCACCATGTTCATAAAACCTAGATCTTGTTTGGAGCAGAAGTTCTGTAGTACGATGTGTCACAAGAACATCAAACTCTGCCTGTAAGCAGAGGCGCTCCTTATATATCTCCGGGGATCGGGAGTTAGCATATAAGTGATCAAGTTGGGATATGCGTTGCGCCAACTCAGCCAGTTTTCCTTTTCTAATTTTGTTCTCATATCCCGTGTAGGAGATTATCTCCCCCCTGACATACGCCTTTAAAGTCTCCCACAGCACTGAAGCGGATACATCAGGTGTTTTGTTTAAACTCAGAAAAAAATCTATTTGCTGAGAAATAAAGTTTACAAAATCCCCATTTAAGAGTAAGCGCGTATTAAGACGCCATGGCGGACGTGTACTATTAAAGTTTTTAAAATAGACATTCATAGAAATTGGAGCGTGATCAGATATCACAATAGCATCATATTTACATGCAGACACAGAAGGGATTAGTCTATTATCAACCAAAAAAAAGTCAATACGGGTAAAAGTATGATGAACATGTGAAAAAAATGAATATTCTCTTTTAGAAGGGTTTAAAAAGCGCCAAGCATCAAAAACAGCAAACTCCTTCATAAAGGATTGGATCACCTTGGCAGACCTCGAAGGCGTACAAACTTTGGAGGAAGAACGATCCAACAGAGGATCAAGCCAGCAGTTAAAGTCTCCTCCTAATATCAAGTAGCGTGAAGACAAATCAGGGAGTGTTGAAAAAAAACGTTTAAAAAAAGCTTCACCATCATAATTGGGAGCATAAACGTTAGCCAAAACCACCTGAGTATTATGAATCTGACCAGTAACTATGATGAATCTACCATTAGGATCAGAAATAACATTTGAATGTACAAAGGGAACAGATTTATGCAGCAGAATAGCCGCACCTCTTGATTTGCCCATAAATGCAGAATGGTAAATCTGGCCTACCCATCCCTTCTTCAACCTCAGACGATCTGATGCCTTAAGATGCGTCTCTTGTAGAAAGACTATGTGAGCGCCCAGTTGGTGAACATGATGTAGTACCTTGCTACGTTTTATAGGATTATTGAGCCCTTTACAATTAAAACTGGTGAATTTAATATCCCCCCCTGTAGACAATGCTGACAAGTTAGGTTGGGTCATAGCTGAAAATTGGGATTGTTATGTAAAAACAAGATTGATGATCTGAAGCAACTCTGAAAACATATGGCCTACCTGACTGATGGGAAAAAGAAACCAAACGAACAAACAGAAAAAAAACACACATAAACCCCAACCCACCCACCCACCCACCGCAGAAGCATCCCCCCAAACGGGATGCGCGCAACCCATAACCCAGAGATTCAAACAAACTGTCACGCCTCTCTAATCTAAACCTAGCTACAACTGGCGTTCTCCAAGGAAATGCGACAAGCTATGAACTCGATGAAAGTGCACTATATTAAATTATATTATGTATCAAGTCAAATTATAACTAAGCCAAGTATACACAGTTAAACAACAAGATGCATTCAAGCAACCTTATACGATAGTATCAAAAAATAATAATAATCAAGCAGCACAAACTTGCAGTATCCAACAAACGTCAATTAGAAATGGCACCTGCGAAATTATAGACTACATTTTTGTAACTGAGGTAGTTATACACATTTGAACAGCAATGGTGCATTCAAGAAATCACAATAAACAATTTCAGAAAAAGAAAAAAGAAAACAAGCAGAAAAAAACAATAAACATCACCTTGCAACCGTAGACCACTGACGACGTCACCAGAGCAAGGCACGCGAATGGAAAATGCAGTCCTTGTAGCTACTGTAACAACAATAGCTAACTAGCCAGTCAACATATCCGCTAGCCTAAAGTGTCTGGAGTGACTCCTTTCTTCAATCTTTTCCCAACAAAGTCCAGTGCTAATGCCGGATCTTCAAACTTGTGGGTATGCCCGTCGGGCAAGGTGATGCGTAGCGTCGCTGGATAGAGGAGTCCAAACTTGACGTTCGGGCAGGAGTGGAGCTCCCTCTTCACTGAAGCAAAAGCGGACCGTTTCTTTGCCACCGTTGGAGTGAAGTCGGGGAAGATTGAGATCCTCCTACCCATATGAGAGAGAGGAGAGGCTTCCCCAGCCCGGCGCAGGATCTGGTTCTGAACTTGAAACAGGTTCACCCGAATGACAAGTGGGCGGGGGGGTTCTCCATCCTTGGGCCTGGTGCGTAGTGTACGATGGGCCCTGTCCAGGACGGGTTTGTCGTCAAGCCCGAGTAGATCTTGCAGGAATTGGGCCATAAACTCGGTGGGACGTGGGCCCTCCGAACCTTCAGGTAAGCCCACCAAGCGAATGTTGTTCCATCTCGAACGTCCCTCCAGGTCCTCACATTTCTTAGAGAGGGAATCGACCTGAGTGGTTAGCGCGCTAACGGTGGCTTGCAGATCGGCCAGTTGGTTATCGTGGTCGTTAGCCGAGCGCTCAAGATCCGCGATAGTATCACCATATGAGACCACCCTGATCTCAAAAGGCTTCAGAGCGGTTGATATCTCCCTCTTAACAGCCTCCGAGATGATGGAATCAAATTTGTCAAGAATATCAGAGCGCATTTCGTCCATCATCCGCTTCATATTGAGCAACAGGGCATTGTTATCATCCAGCTGCTCCTCTCGGGGCTCTGGCTCAGGGGAGTGCCGAGGCTTGACGCGGCCTGCTCTGGACGAATCGGGTTTCCCTCGCCCTGCCATCATATATTGTCGTCGCTTGAAAAAAAAAGTTAACTAAAGAAAATAACTGCAATATTGAAGATTAATACTGAGAAAATATACAGAATAGTGCAAAAATAGTATATAAAAAATCACATTCCGGCGGAGCTACTGCAAAACACGTCCTACATCTTCCTTGCTCAGCAGCGCCCCCGAAATGTGTGTATATTAAAAAATCTTGTGCTCAAAGTTGACCTTTGACCCTTATTTGTCAGATACTGTACTCTGCCTTTGTATTATGTACTAAAAATAAGGAGTCGTGCAAAGGCAAAAGGCAGTAACTGACATATAATCAATATTTGCTTACCACCATATAGAAGATCATTAACTGAAGGTGTTCTATATGGTGGTAAGCAAATATTAATTATTTGTCAGTTACTGCCTTTAAAGTCTAATGATCATGGCATTTGTTTTAGATGACAAACAATTACTTAGACATTTAGTTGTTGCTATCCAGTGCTGGGAGTGCATTCAGTTGGAGTCAATGCGTGGACTAAAGAACTTCAATTTTGTGTGCAGCAAAACCAACAGGGTGACTGCAGATAGGTGACACAAGAGTGTACAGTATGAATAAATACAACAACTATCTCTGATAATTAAAAACAATAATTTATTTGAAAGAGAACGCAAAGATATCAAATTAATGGATGGTTTAAAATTCATGTATGGAGATAAAAACAAGTGACTCATTCTTTAAATGAACTTGACTTGAATTATGTTGTCACTCCTCCACAAGAAGTGAGAGCCAGAAAGCCCTTCTGTTGGGGGGCATGAGAGGACAAAGTTTTTTTATGATGTCGTCTTTCTTTGTCTCCTCAATGCCCCGGTCATGTGGCCTCAGGGGAGGGGGCATCTTGAGATCGAACTTGGCCAGGAGGAAGTCCACTTCAGTGAAGTCACAGTCTGTGTGGCTGTGCTTAAAGAAGAGGCTCCTGGACCCACGCCGTAGCTGACTGTACTATACTTACTGTACGTCGCTTTGGATAAAAGCGTCTGCTAAATGAATGTAATGTAATGTAATGTAATTTCAGCCATCTGGTTCAACTTTGGTGCCTTCTTCATCTTTGCAGCAGAATGGCCATCTTTCCAATTCAGCACATTCGAATTCTCCATCTCAATCACGTCCATCTTCTTTGAATTAGAGCTTGCCACCACACTGACGAAGTCTTCAAAGTCGAAGATATTGCCTCCAGGACGTTTCCTCATTTCTTGCTCAACACCATGATGCACACTATCGGCACTCATAAAAGTGTGCCCCTTCTCAAAAAATTTCAGGGTGATGTCCTCCCTTGAGGTGGTAGACCCGTTCACAAGGCTGACCAGTGTGGACAGAAGGCACTAATTTTTATTTTGGGCAGAGCAGTTGTCCACCCAAAACACACTGTGTAGAAGGTCTCTCTCCTTCTCAACTGCCGCCACATAGGCTGAAGCAATCTCTCCAGCACTGCGACCCGTCACGCCCTCATGCCAGACCACAGAGATGTTGTTTTTTTTATTCTTTTTTTTGCCCACAGAGGCAAAGGTCTCATGAAAAGCCACAATTCGTCTGGTGAAGACTGCCGTTTTGACACCAGGCATGCGAGGCAACATTATAACCTTTTGGAGGTCCACACTTCTCACAGATGTGTCCTCTGGCCAGGTCCTCTCAGCATCAGCCTGATATGCTGCTCTGCTCTGCACAGCAGATTCCTTGTGCTGTAGCCATTTCTGGCACTGCAAGCAGTCCATCTGTGCATTTTCTTCATGTGTGTGAGTGTTTTTGTGCTGATCATGAAGGAGGCACTCCTCACACTCTTCTTCACCAAGCTTAGTAAAGCTGATGTTAAGCTGTTTTACCGCTTTTCTGTAAGTTTCATAAGAGCAGCTGTTGCCCTTTTCAACGAAGTCAGCATACATTAATCTAATTGAAATATCACTAGGTAGGTAGCGACGATGTGGGGCATGCTCCCTACGATAGTGGCTCACTGTGGGGTTGAATGACTCAATGTGGTCAATGACAGGCTGCAGGTCCAGTTTGTTGGCTGGCACATGACGTCCTCTCTGATCTCTGGGGATCACCTCACTGCCTACCTCACTCCCCATCACAGAAAGCACCAGGCTGTCGTTTGCTGGGTGGAACTCTAAAAAGAAGGTCAAAAAGAAGGTTTTACAGACTTGCTGTGGGATCTGATTCAAGTCCTTAAGCCTGTACACGAAGGACCAGCTCCGCCGACTCTTTTCTGCATTTACAGGTCTTGCTGTTGGTAGCTGGCTGACGGTGTTATACACAAATGCCCGTTTGTTTGTGTAGTCCAGGTCCGAGAACATTTGCCAGATTTGCTTTCGCCGCTCCTCGCAAAATCTGTCTGTGCATTTCCTCTTGCATTTCTGGCCACATGGATCTCGCATTGGTGGGGCTCTGCCTGGAGTGCGGGCGGATTCTGATGCAGTGGCGATGGCTCCGGTGGTGCTTGGAGTGGGCAGCAGGTTGGTGTCTGGAGCAGGCAGCAGGTTGGTGGCCAGAGCGATGGTGGTGTCTGGAGCGGGCAGCAGGTTGGTGGCCAGAGCGATGGTGGTGTCTGGAGCGGGCAGCAGGTTGGTGGCCAGAGCGATGGTGTTGTCTGGAGCAGGCAGCAGGTTGGTGGCCAGAGCGGGGGAAAAGTCCACAAGAGTGTCGAAGGTGGTATTAGGTGTGCTGCAGAACAAGTCATCTGAACAGAATGCTGGGAAACTAAAGTCCAGACAACTGTCGAGAATCGCCCACGTTTTTGAAACGTCAGGATCACAGTCACCCTCAAAAGTGTCTGAAATGAGAAAAACTCATTATTATTAGACATGTACATTAAAAATAGAAGAAATATGAACCTGACATATGACTAATATTTGATATAATTGAAGGCCTACCATTGTCCAGAATGATCCTTTTGGTTGTGCTTGGTTGTGCAGGACCACAAGGAAGATCCACCTGTGGGACTGAAATTAACACAGAAAATCATTAACTACCTGTTACTAGCATTTGAGTCTCCCCAACATTCACACAATAGATCTAACATTAATACTTCTTACTTCAAGCAACTCCCAATATTACTATGTTTGTATTATGTTAATTTGTAAGTGACCTTTGGGGCCTACATTACTACATCACCCTGCATGTTTTTGGCCATCAAAAATTTTGGAATTTTAGAACTCCCAGTAATTTTAGTGAAAGTACATGTAACTCAAAAGTAATGCATAAGTAATGTAATGCATTACAATTCAAAGACAGTAATATTGTAATGTAAATAATGAATTGCTAAAGACAGTAACTAGTAATGTATAATGCATTGCATTTTGGAACTAACTTGCCCAATACTAAAGATAATAAATATATTTCATGAAGTGCACGGACTACATGTCAGTTGTTGAAACAGCTCTGATGGAACTTTATGTCCATCCAACTATCCAACTTGCTATTAGTGCTCAGTTTAAAAGTCTGCATCTATGCTGATATATGGATGCATAGTGAAAAGGAAAACATGAGGATGTAAGACGACACTGGGCAGCCTTATCCAGTATTGTGCAAGAATGGATGTTCTTTTTTGCATAAAATTATCTTGGCAGTTAACAATAGATATTATCATAAAAGCCCCCTCAAAACATTTAATCTGTCCTGTTGGGTTGGGCCTCCGAGGTAGGCAGTCACTACCTCCCTCTGGTTAATCAAGGGTTAAAGTGCTCGAGATGCACGGATCGGATTTTCTGCGGCATGACAAGAACTCGTCTAGTTGGACTATTTGTTTTTTTGCCATAACACCAAGGGAATCGACCAAACAAAAACTTGTATGTGTACGTGGATAATATTTTGCAACAAATACATTTTATGCTGTTTCACTAACGCTAAATGACAGAAGACGCTTTGGAACATCGAAGCTAGCCTAGATAACTTGTGGATAGCTTGGTCTGAATACCAGCAAGGGATACGGAATATGTTCAAAACCTTTGAGGATTGTGGAAACATCGTAGATGACGTGCATTGCAATGGATTTTATGGCGTTACAAGAAAAGGTAGGATATGATTGTTTACTGCCGCCGTGCAGTATGTGTTTAGCAGGCTACTGCCGCTGTGCAGTAATGTGTTAGCATTAGGGGTGGGACGATTCAATCTCATAACGATTCGATTCGTTTCCGATTCTTTAGGCAAAGGTTCGATGCATCATAATATCTTACGTTTGACCACGATTCGATTCGATTCGATTCGGTTCGATTAATTTAGATACTTTAAAAAAAGTAATAGGCATGCTAATGTGATTTGATACCGATACATTCAGCAGTAATTAAATATTCAATTAGAACCTTACACCAAGTTCACAGCATTATGTTTATTGTTAAGGCATGCCATACATTTTGCAGCTGTCTGCAGCAAATAATGCAGCAATAAACATGACTAACAGTGTATTTTCTAAAGTTGCCCTATTTAGGTTATTGTTTTTCAAACAGTGTCAGACATGGTACCCTAATACAGTTCCTTTATTTACAAAATGAAAATGGCAAAATGTATAACAATTACTAAACTGGGGCAAGAAAAATGAAATAGCCTATAGGTTAGTGTCATGCATAGTACTTTCCTAAATCTTAGTACGATCTAGAACTTCGGTGGAGCAAGATGCCCATCCATCCGTAGTTAAAGCTACTCTCGTAGCGTTTTGCAAGGACAGTCGAACAGTTTTCTTCACCTCTTCATACAGAGCAGGTATACATTTTTCACTAAAATGTTTCCTGCATGGTATGGTGTATCTAGGTTCCACGACATTCATTAAGTGAATCGGACAGTTAACGTAGTAATAATTAATTAAACGTAAGACATTGGAAATAGTCTTACTATTTTAGTTTGTCTCGAACGTCTACTTGATTTTGAATAGAAAATGGTTTAAATTTAAATATCAGAAAGCACTTTACAATTAACTGTCTGGACACAGTATGTGTATAAAAACTAATAAAAACAATTATACAAAAAAATAGAACTGTTTGGCCATTTCTCCAGGAAACTCAGGGGAAGTGTCAATGACTCCCGAGTTTAGCTTGCTAACGCGCTTGCTGTCCTTCACGTTAATTGTGTATCGTCGGCTCAAATGGTTTATCATGTTTGCGGTGTTGCCTGTGTATCTGATTTCTACTTGGCAGATCTTGCATATTGCAGCGGTTTTGTCAAGTACACCCTCCTTCTTTCTAAACCCGAAATGCTTCCATACCACTGATTTTCTGTTCGGAACATCGCAAGTTCTGTAAGTTTCTGTCTCTTTTGTCGCACTCAGCGAGCACGCAGCTAGCCATTTCGCTCAGATCTGTCCGTCTCATTGTCGCTACTTTCAACGCACGCTTACGTTGGGGTTGGAGCAGAAACATGGATTGAAGCTGGTCAAAACAGTTTTAAAAGTAGTCGTGTCTTAGAAATATATATTTAAAATAATTTTTGAATAAATGAATACATGTGCACATTCATTTAAAATGCGATATTAATCGATGCTTATCGATTCGAATCTTACAGATCGATGCAGTTGTATTTACACATTCGGATCGATGCACCGCGATGCACCGGTGCATTGTCCCACCCCTAGTTAGCATGATAGCTAGGTTGGGGCTAACATGTCAGCATTGAATAGGCTACATTCCTGCAACTTCTGCAGCTCTGGATTGTCTCTGATTTTTATTTATTTAAATATGAATAGCTGTCATGCTGTCTAGGTATCTGTTGACCATGTTTTGCTTCTGGTGTCATAGTTGGTGTGCTGGCTATCAAGTAGACTAGCTAGCTTCTTTGTCAGTTCCTTGTCCTAGCAAGCTCGCTAAATTAAGTATATGGCACTTTCATACTTCATCTAATGCATTATTTTGATATATTAAGATAATTTCTTACCTTGGTCTTGATGTCTGCGTTTCAACGCCAACTCCACCATCATTCTCCCTCGAGACCAATTTGCCATTCTTACAGTAAACACTTGATAAAAGTATTACAACCACTCAACACATTTGACAGCTCAGGCTTTTTTATTTGGATATTTGTGTGTTATAAGTGATTCAGTGACAATACATGGACAGTAACTGAAGCGCGGCAATTTTTTATGGACAGTAAAACAAAGGCAGATCATCGTAACTGTGAGGCGGCACCGTAACATCTCCTTTATGAATGGCTTAACAAAGGCAGAGTACGGTAACTGGACTTGTGCGTCGAAGATCAAAGCCAAAGAACGGTAACTGCAGTTACGGCTTTCTGCCATGGTTGCTTGTATGGTTTTGGGAGTTACGGTGAACACAAACCTCTATTTTTTCGAAAAAACAGTCAAATTGAGTATAGATATTTATCCACATGATAAAGGAAGTCTTTAATATCCCAAAAATGACAATAACTCATTTTCGACCAAAAATGCAGTTACTGCCTTTAGCCTTTGTACGGCAGTATACGCATACGCGTTCCGTTCCGTAAGCATACGGAGGAGATTCAGTTTTTTTTAGTGGAGTCCCCAGCTTATCCGCTGGTTTTGGGTCATTCCTGGCTCACTCGCCATAACCCACACATTAATTGGGGGGGGGGCGGGTTCCGTTATTCAGAAATGGGGTCCCAAATGCAAACGCCACTGTTATGTCGCCAGTCATTTTTTGTTGAGAGAAGGGGGTGAGGATTATGCACAGTCTGACTCAGAGAGTGAGGAGAATTACGCTATTAACCAGCAGTCCTCTCATGTTCCCTCCGAGAATGGAGAGGAGAGTTTAGACTGGGATTACTCTGCGGAACGACCTCCTGCGTGGCAGGAGTTGACGTCCGAGTCAGATATTGATTGGGATATTCACTCTGTCTCGGACACTGAGGGTGTTGAAGTGGGAGGGGCACTCGAATTCCAGCTGCCCACTAATGTCCCTAAACAGTACGCCGATCTGGCGGAGACATTTAGCAAACAACGTTCCACTTCACTACCACCTCACAGACCATATGACTGCGCTATAGAGCTATACCCAGGCACTACCCCCTCTAGAGGGTCTCTTTATTCATTATCCATCCCTGAGAGCACAGCCATGCATAAATATATTGAGGAGGCTTTGGTTAATGGGTTTAATAGACCTTGTAAGATTCTAAATCTATGTGACCCACTCAAACACTGACAAATCAACTACGCTGCCAGGCGAATCAACCAACTTATCATAAATACAATGAAAGGTTAAAATGTAAGTGTAAGCAGTGACTCTTCGCCACTGATAGGCATAGTTTTCAATTATAGAATAGCAGCTGGGAGTGAGTGATCAAGGCCTATTCCAACCAAGGAGACTACATTAGCAATACAATAGACTGGTTCCTGGTTAGACCACGGGAAGTTGCACCTTCAGACCCCCTACTGATGAAGCCAGACAGTGGCTTCCTTAAATCAATCACATCATTTTTGAATATACATTTCTGTTTCCTACCTGTAGAAAACAAAGCCCGTAAATGGTATTTAAAGGGATACAATTCACAGAACAGGATTCAGATTAACTCCGCTGAATCCAGAGTGCATCGCTGTATCTCTGTCAACTGCTGTTACGAAGAATAAACTTTGTCATTTTCAACGTACATCGAAGACGTGCATCCCTTTTGCTTACATTGGCGAGCCACCCAGCCAGGAGGTGATTTCAAGAATCCTAAAGAAAACCAGAAGAACTTTTGGAGACGAGGCGACAGAAGAAACCCACCGACGGCGATTTCTTCAAGTAACTGGGACCACTAAAACAACTTGGTAAGATATTTGGTTCCTTGTGTTTATGCTGGGGTTTTTTTTTTAAGGTATAGGAAAATCCCCCCTGGTTTAAAACGACCTAGACGGGATAAACTTTGTTGAAACGTTGTTTATTTGGTAACTGACAGTAGGAGTTGTAACCCAATTTTAATTGCGAAGTACTGGAATTAATTTTGGTAGGCCTAAAGTCTGTAGAATTAATGGTGCCTGAAGTACTGGGACATTGATTGCTTACAAGTGATTTCTAAAGTAATTGGAATTGTTTGTAGTTTTAATTCCGAAGCACTGGAATTTAAGTTGGATCCTAAAGTAACTGGATCGTGCCCGACGAACTGTGGCACAGTTGTTGTAGGCCTAAAGTAACTGGTCGGTAGAATTAATGGTGCCCGAAGTACTGGGACATTGATTGCTTACAAGTGATTTCTAAAGTAATTGGAATTGTTTGTAGTTTTAATTCCGAAGCACTGGAATTTAAGTTGGATCCTAAAGTAACTGGATCATGCCCGACGAAGTGTGGCACAGTTGTTGTAGGCCTAAAGTAACTGGTCGGTAGAATAAATGGTGCCTGAAGTACTGGGACATTTAGTCTAAAAATAATTCCTAAAGTAACTGGAATAGTTGAGTTGGCTGTGTCCGAAGCACTGGAACAGCAACTGTGATTTATCTTATCCTAAAGTAACTGGATAATTGGGTGTTGTAAAAGTAATTCCTAAAGCAACTGGAATAGTTGAGTTGGCTGTGTCCGAAGCACTGTGTTGTGACAAATTATAGATTATTCATTATTTATATACAATTATATATCATATTGTAGGACCAACTATATTAAAATGTAGTGTTAATATGAATATGTTCTTTTGTGGTAGGATGAATTGCACAAAAGGCCCATATGTGCACAACAGCACATATTCAAGGCCTCAGACACTCACGCCGGAAAATGAGCTCATTATTTGTATCGAAGTGTACTCAATGAACAATGGTCCCACGCTAGGCACCCAATATGAGCTCATCTCGACACCTGTAAATCAAGGAAATATACACACACCCACATGCAGGGGAATTGAAGAAAAACTCGCTCTCAGCGGAAACAGCCATATTGCAATACACTCCCCAAAATTTCCCATGACGAGCTTTTAGTTATCTCAAAAAGTAGGCAATGAACCCATTCATTCACACACACACACACACACACACACACACACACATACACACACACACACACACACATACACACACACATACACACATACACACACACAGGCAATTAAATGTTCCTAGCCCGTCTGAGGAGATAAGCATGAATTACTCCCTACACATTCTTTGGGGCCTGCTAGCACCCTAGCCTTGAAAATGTATGTGTGTGTGCAGTTTGAGGAACTGATAGAATTTATTAAATCCAAAGAAAACATTTATCTTCTATCTTTACAAACATTGGTGTAAAAACTATGTATTGAACTACTATTGTCAAACCGTGACTAGGATGTTTCTGATATGATCAAATCATGGCATTTCATCAAAACTACCATATAAATAAGGGTCATATGTAATGCTTAATTAGAACCGGCAGAGACCGCTGCAGACCATGGAAAAGTAATCGCCCAGGTAATGGGAACACCCCAAAAAAAGGGGGGTCGCAATAACATATAAGATGTCAGCTGAACTTCATGTGTGCTTGTTATGTATTGCTTCTGTCATTAACGGACCTGTTTTACGTCTTGTGGGTGAGCATGAAATTGACTGACTTAGACTGGACCGTGTGATTGAGAATGTTTTTAACATATGTATGTTTAGCCGATCAGCCTGGGTATGTATATTCGTGCAAATCTTTTTATAATAAATTACGTTATACCAGACTCTAGAATGTGGTGTCTATTTGGAAGAAAGTTTAAGTAAAGTGTAGTTGAATGGTCCTGACCCCTCCCGACAGGGCGGTGATAGGATTGTTCGATTTATTATACTTCAGTTGGCGAGCCAGCCAGGAGTGAATAATAGTACAGGCTGAGAATGCGCTTGCGTTCACACTGTATCTCAGATCAACATGCGCCAAGAACATAGGTAAACAGAACCTTTAATCTGTATTCTAGTTTATCGTTGCCTCAGAGGCAGTGTGTCCGCATGTGCAAGGGGGCTTGTATGAAAACTCACAAAAGAACCTAAATACAAATTCTGATAGAAAAGAAAAGAAAAGAACCATACAGAGAGTCTTGTGTAGCGTCAGGCTGATGTAAATGTTGAATGTCTTGTAACTTGTATTGTATATATATATATATATGTATATATATATATATATAAAATAAATATTTTATAAAATTGCAGCTGTGTGACTGCACTATGGGAATATTTTATAAAATTGCAGCTGTGCGACTGCACTATGGGAATATTTTATAAAATTGCAGCTGTGTGACTGCACTGTGGGATTATTTTATAAAATTGCAGCTGTGTGACTGCACTATGGGATTATTTTATAAAATTGCAGCTGTGTGACTGCATTATGGGAATATTTTATAAAATTGCAGCTGTGTGACTGCACTATGGGATTATTTTATAAAATTGCAGCTGTGTGACTGCATTATGGGAATATTTTATAAAATTGCAGCTGTGTGACTGCACTATGGGATTATTTTATAAAATTGCAGCTGTGTGACTGCATTATGGGAATATTTTATAAAATTGCAGCTGTGTGACTGCATTATGGGAATATTTTATAAAATTGCAGCTGTGTGACTGCATTATGGGAATATTTTATAAAATTGCAGCTGTGTGACTGCATTATGGGAATATTTTATAAAATTGCAGCTGTGTGACTGCATTATGGGAATATTTTATAAAATTGCAGCTGTGTGACTGCATTATGGGAATATTTTATAAAATTGCAGCTGTGTGACTGCATTATGGGAATATTTTATAAAATTGCAGCTGTGTGACTGCATTATGGGAATATTTTATAAAATTGCAGCTGTATGACTGCATTATGGGAATATTTATAAACCAAGATCAAAGTTTTATTTTTATTTACCGTGCTGGCCAGAGAATGAATGTGTGTCGACACAAGTATGAGATTACAGCGCTGTGTGGGTTGTGTATGAGCTGTGTTGTGTTTATGTTAAATCAGCTGAGTAGGTTAAAAAGAAAAAAACTGTAAATTGTTTGACCCAGAAGAATGTGATTTTAAAAGTGAATGGGAAGCCCAACTCATGGTATAAGGATCAAAGTGAACCTGACTACCAGAATTACCGTAATAGCTCATGTAGGAGAGAACTTAAGAAAAAGAGTTAAATTATGTGCCCAATTATTTTCTGTGTCTCTGGTACTATACTACAATGTATGATATATTTGTAATAGCTTGTGTTATAATCTCAGTGTACTATAAGATTTGTGAAGCTTATGATCAGACGCATTGTAATGAAAACCCGCCTGAAATAGTGTAAAAAGTTGTACATAAATAGTAATAAGTGGAAAGTATATCTCATATAAAATTGTGTTCGTATAACGGAATTATAGTAGGCATGCAGGCGAAAGCGTTCTGGTCAGAGAAGTGCCCGTTGTACAATTACAACTGTAAATAAAACGGGAAAATTATTTCCGAACTGTACGGATAGTACAGATAGATAAGTGGAAGTTATACGTGAGGGAAACTTGCATAGGATTGTGGCAGAAGTCAAGACAACATAGAAGGAGTGGAAGTGAGCTCAGCATGGTAACCGAACCGTATTTTTGTCCTTCAAAGTGTTACCTGTTATGCCATAACTGAAGGGAAAGCGTAAAAGAGATAAATTGAGTAAAGGCTCATTTTGTAACACAAGTTTGACGATTCGGTAACAATTTGTGGTAAAGTGTTTAACTTTTAAATTCTGTAAATCTAGAGGATTTTGCGTACAGAACGGGTATGCCAATGTGAAAATCCATATATATATATATTAGCAAGCTTTAATTAAAGTAAAATAAATAAAATAAAATGGCTGATGTGGTACAAACAGTAAAATGTATGTCAAGGAAGTACAAATTATGGGCACGGCTCAGATATCAATTGCAAATGATCACCGCCATAATGAAATTAACGCAACCGCTTGTGAAACTTTTCTTTGCGTTATACTTGGCGCAGATGTGTTGTTTGCTACCAAACCCGCAGTTGGTAGATTGTATCACAGATGTGTTCCGCTAGCCCGGGAGCTTGCCAATAGGGGTTTGTGATGCACATCGCTGGTATATAAAAGTCACGCGTACAGAGCAAACGTGCACCACCTGAATGAGCAGGACGAGTGTGAAGAGAACAAGTGAACTGAATTCTAAATTCGTTTTGTTCATGCTCCCCATAGCAATTGGAACGTTTAATTTAAACCTAAATAAATAAATTCACTTACCACATAACATAGACTACACCTACACAGATGTGCGAGCATGTAGCCTACAGCAGCGACCGCAGAAATAGGCAATGAATAATCAAAGTGTTACTTGGAAGAAATAGAAAGAGCATCTGAAGTTGATTTATCAAAGTAAAAATCAATGTTATTCATCAGTATGACTTCAGTGTTATTATTACACTGATACATCGGTAAGTGCAGAAAGTGAATGTTGAGTCAATCATAAAAAATTAATTGCTGACCGATACTGTTGCCAATAACATGCTAGCGAGGTTGATTCGATGTTTCCTTGCTACCTGGAATGTAATTAGTACCTCAGAAGTGAAAGTGGCATTAGTGTTTAAGCAAAATGTTACAATTTGTTTTGAGTGCCATTTTCTGCATGTGCGATTTGATTTCACCCAGAGAGAGGGTCTGCGTTGCCTGCTTTGAATTGAACCTTTACAGTCTTCCCGGGAAAGTCAAATTATGTTTAAAGTGAACAGAGAATAGAGTGGAATAGAACAGAGTAACTTATTTTCCCATGAGGAAACCTCAGTTGTAGTTTCCAGCAGCCAAGACATAGAAAGTGAGACAGTGTTTTAATGTGATTAAACCGAGTATATGTATATATTGTAAAACAACAACACTGTCAGGAATTACCAAGAACTCATTCTTTAACCAGTGTAGTGGGCATGCACGAGCATGCCTGTTTCGCCATCGTGTGGGCAAAACGCCAAAATGAAAAAGCAGGCTTTTAAAAGGATATGACATTTTGATCTGAAGTATGCAGTGGCAGTCCCCTCATAAGAAAAATAAATAAATAAATAAAACTTACAGTGAACAGGAACTGGGTGGGTCATCTGCGGCCTCACCTCGCTTGACAGTGAATGCTTATACTGACGTTCATTTCATCTAGCTGTTTTTTGATTTAGGAAACCGCCTGTCTAAGGGCGCCTGGTATTCATCCAACCCAGGAGGAGAGGGGGGCTGCAGCAGCCAGAATAAGCATACAGGTGGTTCCTGATCCACCACTAGAGGCGTGTCTCTATCAGAAGGTGAAACAACAGGTGGGAGAATTCAACAAATTTAAAAAATTAAAATTAAAATTAAAAAATTTAAAAAAGCGCACCAAACCCCAAGCCCAGCTAGTGTTAACAGAACAGACTATGGCCGTCCCCGCAGTGGTAGCCCCGGTGATGACATCAGCTCCACAGGGACAGAACCTACAAGCACCAGGAGCAACGGCAGTGGCAGCCCCATATGTTACCCCTACACCACAACCCCCGCCCATCAATGTGTATATTAACAACCCAGGAGGATTTCCACCCAATAGGGGGAGAGGACAATACAGAGGAAGAGGAAATAGAAGAGGGGGAGCATATCAGAAAAAAGCAAGGAACCCAACAGAACAACAACAACGTTACAATCAGGGCCTGCCACCGCAAACTCCGGACCAAAGCCAAAAATGCTGGGGGTGCAGCCTGACTGGACATAACAGAAGCGAATGTCCCACCAACCCATGGATGAAAAACTGAAAGCCCATGTAACACCCCCATTTTTCCCATTAAAAAGCCGCACTCAGATGATTATAGGTTGGTCCAAGATTTACGTGCTATCAACGCTAATAGGACAATAAAAAGAAAAGATTAACAAAGTGTCTTCTCTGTTTCAAGCAGGAACTGGGTGGTGGCTCTTAAGCAGCTCTACTCACAATGAGAGCTGAACTAGGCCCCACTAATTATTGCTAATTTCTCCCCTGACAAAGTACTGTGTGACTAACTGAAATTGTCAGGTTTCTCTGCAGATTTTGGGCCCAAGAAGACAGAAGCACACAACCTTGAGCAACTAAAACACACAGAACACCACAGAAAGATCAAAGTGAAGGATGCGCATGGGCAGGACCATTGCGCAAGGGGGGAAGTGGATGATTGTGAGGTTTGTGTGATGTATAATAATTTGGAAAGTATCAGTTTTTCCCCAATAGGGCACAATCGACCATAGGAGGGCCCATGCCGTTTGTATGAGGTCCGTACAATGGACCCCCGCTTGAACAGCTCAAGAAGGATCTAAGTGAGCTATGTGTAACACTTAACCAGAATGTGCAAGATTATTTTCCAACAGGGGAAAAGGACAGACGACATTTCCTTGGGGCTTAGGTGTATATTAAAGTCATCAAAAGAAGGTGGAGTGAACCCGTGAGGGACCATACAAGGTGGTTCTGACAACTTCTACTGCAACGAAGTGTGAAGGTAAAACTGTGTGGTTCTACCTTAATCACTGCTTTAGAATTAAAGCGCCAATATGCGCACAGGGCAAGGTTGTAGAGAATTCGAGGGAAATAATGGAGAGGCAGTACGAGGAAGGTGCACCTTCAGGAAGTAGGAAATGTGAGGAAGCAAGGGAGACGTACAGGTCAAAAGGGGGTGGGATGTTTTGTTGTGACTGTCGTTTAAACAGGACCCGACGAGTATCGAGATCAATACGGGAGACCCGGGAATGCTGTAGGCAGTCCGCTTAACTGCCCGTTTGGAAACCCACTCTATGGACAGGGCATTAGCGTGGGAAGAAGTGGATGAGAATTCTGTAAGCATCACCCGCAGGCTGCCCAACAGGTGAATGCTGGAACAGCTACACAAAACACATATGGTGCCTCACTGATGAAGACTGTACGGCGCCTTGCTGCCTGAAGAAAAGCGGAGCCAGATCACTGTGCATCGAATGTGCTAGCAACCTCTCCACAGTGATGACCCTCTACGGTATGTAAAGCACCTGGGTTGAAGAACACGAACACTGAGTATACACACACACGAAGAAAGAATTACACAACCAGGAGCTATGTGCTCCCTCATCAATGGCAGATAGAGAGAATACACACACATAGATGCATTACATAATCTGCCAAAGAAAGACCGTGGCTGAGTGATGTGCTAGTAACCTCTCCTCTGTCCACTGGTCCGACGTTGAGGCTACTTGGACCAAAGAAGAAGAAGCCAACATAATTTTGCGGTAAAAGTATCGTATGTTAGTCGAGTAAATACTTTGTAGTACCACTATTGATTGTGCACTAAAACCCATGGCTGAGTAGATATAACTGCATTTATGGTAGTAAAATAATGGTTTAATGTATGTATGTACTCAGACAAGAATCAGACCACACTGACTCTCGTTGAAAAAATAGGGCCGTGATTTGCCTCATCACCATGGGTCAGGAAAATGTGGGTATGAAAGAACACACTTCTGTCAAAAGCAAACAAAGACTGAAGTTCCTGTGGAGGGGGACCACAGAACGCATGTGATGGGGGACATGCCTAAGCAAACCGCAGTGGATTACCCACAAGTACTGGTCAGTGGCGTTTGGGCAAATCGATTTTACAACGGCAACATTTAAGCGGCAGGAGGGCCATTTGGGAGCCTGCTGAATTGATTAGGTCTCAGCGAGTCAATGAGGTCTGAATCAACTATAATGGAAAATGTGTAATCAAAATCAGTACGATCTTAAATCAAAGTGAAAATTTATGTTCTGTGTACCTATGCTAAACAAGCGCTTAGGCAGGGGATTAGGCACCCCGAACCTAGGCGCTAACAGGCGGCGGCGGAATTTCAAAGTTCCAAGGGCACGTTAAAAAAGCATTATAGTGCAGGGGAGAAGACTGAAGGCCTCCGTGTCTGATGAAGTATGAATGGACATACTGCCGTGGTACCGTCTAGTCGGCGTGGCTGTCGCATGTAAGTGTGCAGGCAGTACGTGGTACGTGGATGACAGTCCACACCTAGCAGAGGGGCGTAAGAGACGACCTCTGTGAACAGGCAAGGCTGGTGAAAACGGTCAAAGTTTCTATACCCATAGCAAGGTGGGGTAGGGATCAGACCGTCGGTTCCTAACCGGGTGGTTAACAGCTACTACGGGGTCCTGATTAGATGCAGGACTGGGGATCGCTATCGACTGGGTCACCGGCCGGTCGGATCGCAGAGGGTAATAAGACCATGAGAGATGGCCGCCGCATCCGGCTCAATGTACAGTCAAGCCACTATAAGCTGAAACCGAAAGTACAGTTAGTAAGCGAGTAGTGCTTTCTGTGATCAGTGTTTTTGAAAAGAAAGCATTGGGAAGCAGAAAGGCTGAAATGTCCTTTCACTCAGAGGAGTCTGGGGAAAGGAATTCAGCGGAAAGGGATCCAGCCTGGAGCTGCGCCCCAGAGAGAGGGAGGCTCGAAGGATCTAAGTGAGATCAGTTAAAAGCGGCGGTCAGGCATCGAGGACTACTGACCGCGAGAACGTTGGTCTCAATTAGCTGTTTAGAACTAAGTGAAAAATTGTTTTGAATTCATATGTATAAATTAATGACTAATCTGGAAATGAGCCTATGGAGGCTCAAAGGAGGGAATGTTGTGACAAATTATAGATTATTCATTATTTATATACAATTATATATCATATTGTAGGACCAACTATATTAAAATGTAGTGTTAATATGAATATGTTCTTTTGTGGTAGGATGAATTGCACAAAAGGCCCATATGTGCACAACAGCACATATTCAAGGCCTCAGACACTCACGCCGGAAAATGAGCTCATTATTTGTATCGAAGTGTACTCAATGAACAATGGTCCCACGCTAGGCACCCAATATGAGCTCATCTCGACACCTGTAAATCAAGGAAATATACACACACCCACATGCAGGGGAATTGAAGAAAAACTCGCTCTCAGCGGAAACAGCCATATTGCAATACACTCCCCAAAATTTCCCATGACGAGCTTTTAGTTATCTCAAGAAGTAGGCAATGAACCCATTCATTCACACACACACACACACACACACACACACACACACACACACACACACACACACACACACATACACACACACATACACACATACACACACACAGGCAATTAAATGTTCCTAGCCCGTCTGAGGAGATAAGCATGAATTACTCCCTACACATTCTTTGGGGCCTGCTAGCACCCTAGCCTTGAAAATGTATGTGTGTGTGCAGTTTGAGGAACTGATAGAATTTATTAAATCCAAAGAAAACATTTATCTTCTATCTTTACAAACATTGGTGTAAAAACTATGTATTGAACTACTATTGTCAAACCGTGACTAGGATGTTTCTGATATGATCAAATCATGGCATTTCATCAAAACTACCATATAAATAAGGGTCATATGTAATGCTTAATTAGAACCGGCAGAGACCGCTGCAGACCATGGAAAAGTAATCGCCCAGGTAATGGGAACACCCCAAAAAAAGGGGGGTCGCAATAACATATAAGATGTCAGCTGAACTTCATGTGTGCTTGTTATGTTTTGCTTCTGTCATTAACGGACCTGTTTTACGTCTTGTGGGTGAGCATGAAATTGACTGACTTAGACTGGACCGTGTGATTGAGAATGTTTTTAACATATGTATGTTTAGCCGATCAGCCTGGGTATGTATATTCATGCAAATCTTTTTATAATAAATTACGTTATACCAGACTCTGGAATGTGGTGTCTATTTGGAAGAAAGTTTAAGTAAAGTGTAGTTGAATGGTCCTGACCCCTCCCGACAGGGCGGTGATAGGATTGTTCGATTTATTATACTTCAACTGGAACAGCAACTGTGGTTTTATCCTAAAGTAACTGGGTAATTTTGTGTTGTCCTGATAGCCTTACCATATATAATTTAGCAGATTGTTTGGTTGGATACCGTAACAAGGCTAGACTATTATATTTGGTTGTCTGTCGATTTAGAACCTAGATTGTAGCTATGGAGAGCTTTATGGTTCGTTACATTGCCAAGCACGGCAAATCTGACATTCTAGCAGACATTGAAAGTCAGGAGAAGCCGTATACATGGGCTGTGTCCCAATTTGAGAGCTAACCAAAGGTTGGCAAATTCAATAAAAAAGGGAAGATTGCGGTAGCTATGACTGGTGTTCTTGCTTCATATAAATTGTGCAAAATGAGATTAGAGGCTCTTGAAGTGGAGAATGGCAGTTTTAAACAACAGATCGAGGAGAACCAAGCAGCTCTTAAAAGTAATCACGTACACGCTAATTTGAATGCAGAGATACAATTAGATCTGCGTAAAGAGGTTGCCGAATTAAAACAATTTAATTTAGAGTTACAGCGCGAATTGGATGATACCCACACAGAGGTAAAAAAGTTACAGAACGCATATGACTATCTATTCGAAAAATGCAATACATATGCGGAGCGTCACGTAGACCGGACAGATTACAGTGAGAGTGGTTTCTGGAATAAACCCGGTAAACATAATACAAATAACGCATGGGACAACAGTTCTGACTGTACGGTGAAATTCCCTGTAGCACCAGTGCATGAGACAATGACGATTGTACCTGGGGAGGGGGGAGACCGTGTAACGACCATTACAACTATAAAACCATTGTCACCTAGTGAAATAGAATCTTTGGTTAAAAATATTGGCACGTATGAGCCTGCAAGGCGAGACCCCGTGGAGTTTTTAGCCAATTTAGAGAGGATGGTTGACCTACATCGTTTGACAGATGCTGATGCGTGCATAATATTGACTGCTTGTTTGCCCCATGCGTTAGCTAGTGCGCTCCCTCAGATTATTCACGACAGGAATGCGAAGAAAGAGGACAGGAAAACTGCATTGTTGGGGGTGCTAGGGACACGCTCGGTCGATTGGGACAAGATAAGGGATGTAGTGATGTCACTAGGGGAACATCCAGCAGCATATGCCGCAAGATTGTGGGAAGCATTCAGTTCGTACAGCGGTGTAGCGAATCTGACGCAGCAGGATCCCATGTTCAAATCCGCTTTAATTTCGCAAAGTGAGACACACACAAACTGCCCTTGCACTACACATAGATTCGAACACACCATATTCAGATATAGTGGCAAAGATGACCCAGTTATATAACTCCACTTCTACACTTAAAAGAAAACAGCCTATAGCAGCAATTGGACGGGGATCATCACATAATTCTAAATCTGTCTCTTGGAAAAATGAGGGGTACATTCCAGACGATATCAAACAACACAATGGGGATAGACCACCCCCTTTCAATAGGCCAGTAGTGTGTTATTCTTGTAACCAAGAGGGTCATATAGCCAGAGAGTGTAAATCACAAAACAATAAACAATCTCCATATGGTAACCTTAGCAAACAGATAAGCGATATGCAAGCCGCTTTAAGCAAACTGAGTGCAGAGAACAATGACCTACATGCAACCCTTAGGAAAGTCAATGACAATAAGAATTCGGCATAGGAATTACAGGCCCTCGTATCTCATGAAGCACCAATAACTCGCGATAAGTGGGGCAGGCCAATTGTTAATGTTGCTGTTGAGGGCCGATGCAGCGATTGGTTAGTTGATACTGGCGCTTCTCTTTCCATTATTCATTCTAATTCATTGCCAAAGAATAGCAAACACACTATTACCTTAGAAGGTTTTGATGGCACAATGTCTCTTGCTTCTCAGTCAAACACATTAAATTTTCAAGTTGGCAATGACACATTTAAATGGTAAATGGTAAATGGACTGCACTTATATAGCGCCTTTATCCAAAGCGCTTTACAATGGCCTCTCACTCACCCGTTCACACACACATTCACACACCAATGGCGGCAGCTGCCATGCAAGGTGCTAGCCTGCTCATTGGGAGCAATTTGGGGTTCAGTGTCTTGCCCAAGGACACTTCGACATGTGGACAGGAGGAGCCGGGGATCGAACCGCCAACCCTGCGATCAGCGGACGACCGGCTCTACCTCCTGAGCCACAGCCGCCCCGCCCCATTTAAAGATAAAGCATGGCTTAGTTCAACTGGTGATGGTCGTGATATACTGGGTTCGGATATAATTAAAAATGCGGATACGTAATTGATTATGGAAATAATTGCATTTGGCACAGTAATGAGAATAATAATGGTTGTGTGGAAATTTCAGATGTACATGCGATACATGCTATTAAGAAATCGGAGGATTATGATTTGGATACATTGTTACAGGTAGATGATACCCAATTGTCTAAGTTGTTAGCAAATCATAGAGGAGCTTTTGCTAAAAGTAAACATGATTGTGGGCGTGTTGATTCTGATATTATGGAAGTGAATGTACAAGGGCGCGATCCCCCAGCTTTAAGACAATATAACTACCCAGCTGCTTCATACGCAAACGACAATATCTTGCCTTTAACAGACTGTGTAAAACAATGCTATGGTGTAGGGGGACAGGCTGTGACGTTGCGACAAACGCAGCCTGTGCCCATTTCAGTAGGACATACGGAGGTCACGGCTAATGTATGGGTTGGAGAAGTGTGTCAGCCCTTACTGGGCATGGACGTTCTATTAAAGTTAAACTCGAGTCTTGAATTTTCTGACGGTAAAGATACGTGGAAATTAAGACGGCTACAAAGAGCAGATGTCGCCAAACAACCAATTTGGACAGAAAGTAAAAACGACTGTGGTTTTCTTAATATAGAGCCGGTGTTACTTACCGGGACACCTCCCCCTAGCACGCAACAGGACCCCCTTAGCAGGGAGGCAATCGATGGTATCAGACCTATCAAAGAACTTGAAGAACGACACATTTTGGTGAAAACAAAATAGTCAAATAGTCGTTTGTGGCCCGTGAAGAAAGCAAACGGCAGCTGGCGTTTGACTGTTGATTCCAGAGGGGCAAATAAAGCAATTGATAAATTGACACCTTTGGTAGCAGATCCGTCTAGGATATTTAATTCACTGAAACCTGAGTTTTGCATCGGTACACTGATTGATATGGTTAATGCATATTGGATTGTTCCTTTAGCCCCAGAATGTCAGGACTGGATAGCTTTTACTTTTGACGTGACATAAAGTGATAACCTATTAGAAGTGTTTTATTAAATGGAACCTACTGTACATAGCACATTCTTTGTTGTTTAGTTAAAATTTTGATGTTATAGGCCATATGGCCTATTAGGTGTGTCAAGATCTCCTTGATACTGCTGCATTTTTCCTTCTGTCTGATTCAGATTTGAGAGACCAGGTATACCCGCCACTGTGATGCCAGTCGACTACCCTACGCCAAGACGATGAGGTCTCAGAGGAAGGAACATTCACCACCGGAGAATCTTGAACTTCCAAGGACACCAACGAACTCTTGCCGTGAATGGGACTAGAGACTGAGACCATCACAGCCATATACTGACACGCACTACACACCCTAAGTTTGACTCACATGCATAACCTCCCAAAACTGCTTGTGACTAAACGCATCCATACACCTACACTGATTCCCCCTTTCGATTCTTTTTTGTTTGTTATATTTTTTACTTCTCGATTTTCTGTATATGTTTATTCCCTTATTTCTATTTGTTTTTACTGCCATTTCTCCATTTTGGGCGGCACGGTGGGGCAGTGGATAGCACTGACACCTCACAGCAAAAGGTCCCAGGCTCGAATCTCGAATCCTGGCTGAGGACTTTGTCTGTGTGGAGTTTTGCATGTCCTCCCCTTGTCTGCGTGGGTTTCCTCCGGGCACTCCGGTTTCCTCCCACATCAAAGCAAGACATGTATGTCAGTTTAAACATATTGATGAAAGACAAGAGTAGAGCATTTGTCTGTATACTCCATCTCATGGTCAGCATATATCATCCACTGTGTATCTGTCTCCTTCTTATAGTGTTCCAAAGTTTTATATTGTATTGTATGTGTTCATTTCTGAAGCGGCAGAATTTTGGGTTTTCTAACGACATCATCAGACAGGCAAATTGGATAAAGTAGTTCTTAGATCTACCTCCTCCTGGCAGCTGACTTTTATTATCACTAGTCTAAATTCTCAATAAAATTGTAATTATGAAAAGTTCCACCAGGAAAGAGCATGGCAGACTTGGGTGAAGTGATGCTTTCTGGCAGATAAGCATCAAAGGGGGGACTGTAAGATTCTAAATCTATGTGACCCACTCAAACGCTGACAAATCAACTACGCTGCCAGGCGAATCAACCAACTTATCATAAATACAATGAAAGGTTAAAATGTAAGTGTAAGCAGTGACTCTTCGCCACTGATGGGCATAGTTTTCAATTATAGAATAGCAGCTGGGAGTGAGTGATCAAGGCCTATTCCAACCAAGGAGACTACATTAGCAATACAATAGACTGGTTCCTGGTTAGACCACGGGAAGTTGCACCTTCAGACCCCCTACTGATGAAGCCAGACAGTGGCTTCCTTAAATCAATCACATCATTTTTGAATATACATTTCTGTTTCCTGCCTGTAGAAAACAAAGCCCGTAAATGGTATTTAAAGGGATACAATTCACAGAACAGGATTCAGATTAACTCCGCTGAATCCAGAGTGCATCGCTGTATCTCTGTTGTTGCTGTTACGAAGAATAAACTTTGTCATTTTCAACGTACATCGAAGACGTACATCCCTTTTTCTTACAACCTTCCACCTCGCCTGCAGGGGCGGGTTTTTTTTTTGTTAAAAAGAAAGACGGAGGTCTCAGACCCTGTATTGATTACAGGTCCTTAAATGACATAACGGTGAAGAACAGGTACCCCCTTCCTCTTATGAACTCCGCTTTTGAGCGCCTTCAGGGGGCGTCTGTTTTCACGAAGCTGGACCTACGTAACGCCTATAACCTCGTTCGCATTCGCGAAGGCGACGAATGGAAGACCGCTTTTAACACACACAGCGGCCACTACGAATATCGCGTCATGCCGTTCGGGCTCACTAGCGCCCCCTCTGTGTTTCAGGCGTTGATTAACGATGTGCTGAGGGAGATGCTGGAGAGATTCGTCTTCGTGCATCTTGACGATATTTTAATATTTTCGCCCGATTTTACCACACATGTCGGTCACGTTCGTCAGGTTCTTGCTGCACTTCTCAAAGCCCAATTATTTGTAAAGGCAGAGAAGTGCGTTTTTCACACTGGCTCTGTTTCATTTTTGGGTTTCATTATTAAAGAGGGTAAGGTACAGATGGATCCGGAAAAGGTTTCCGCTGTAAAGAACTGGCCCACGGCGTCTTCCGTAAAACAGGTACAACGTTTTTTAGGTTTTGCAAATTTTTATCGGCGATTTATTCGGAATTTTAGTGCGGTAGCAGCACCCATTACTGCGCTCACTAAGAAAAACCTCGGCAGCCAGTTCCAATGGAATTCTAAGGCAGGGGCAGCATTCTCAGAATTAAAGAGAAGGTTCACTTCCGAACCCATCCTGGTTACACCCAACCCCTCCCTTCCCTTTGTGGTAGAGGTGGACGCCTCCGAGCTAGGCGCCGGAGCCATTCTATCCCAATGTTCGCCACTTGACCAGAAGATGCACCCCTGCGCTTATTTCTCTCGCGCCCTAACATCGGCAGAGAGGAATTATGACGTAGGGGATCGAGAATTGCTTGCGGTCAAGTTGGCTTTGGAGGAATGGCGCCATTGGCTCGAAGGAGCGGAACATCCATTTACGGTCTGGACAGACCATAAGAATCTGGAATATGTTCAGCTGGCTAAGAGGCTTAATTCACGGCAAGCTAGGTGGGCGCTGTTTTTTTTAAGATTTAATTTTATTATCACGTATCGCCCCGGGTCTAAAAACGTCAAACCTGACGCTCTCTCGCGGATTTACGACCGTTCTGAGACAGACTCGGTTCCCGAGCCTATTATTGCCACTGACCTCATTGTTGCCCCAGTTATATGGGAGGTTGAGGCAGCGGTGCAGAGAGCCTTGCGCTCGGACCCAGGTCCAGGTGGGGCACCGGCTAACTGTCTTTTCGTGCCTCCTCGTCCAACTCACCGGTCACCCCAGGGTTCATCGAACTAGGGACTTTTTATCCCGGCGTTTCTGGTGGCCTAGTCTGGAGAGAGACGTACGCTCATTTGTCGCGGCTTGTCCAGTTTGCGCTCGCAGCAAGGCCTCTCACCTTCCTCCCTCGGGTTTTCTTCGCCCCCTACCTATTCCCACCCGTCCCTGGAGTCATATTTCCCTGGACTTCATCACAGGGTTGCCGTTATCTTCAGGCAATACTACCATTTTAGTGGTGGTCGACCGTTTTTCCAAAGCGGCCCATTTTATTGCGCTGTCCAAGCTGCCCTCGGCACCTGAGACAGCGCAACTTATGATTGACCATGTGTTTCGCCCACATGGCCTTCCGTCGGATGTGGTGTCCGATCGCGGTCCTCAGTTCGCCGCCAAGTTTTGGCGGGCGTTTTGCTCTCTGCTGGGTGCTTCGGTTAGTTTATCTTCCGGGTTTCATCCGGAGACTAACGGTCAGACAGAGCGTACTAATCAGACTCTAGAGAATACTCTTCGCTGCCTTGCCGCGTCCAAGCCTACCTCCTGGAGCCGTCACCTCGCCTGGGCTGAGTACGCTCATAACACGCTGCGCAACGCCTCCACCGGTCTCTCCCCCTTCGAAGCTCAGCTGGGTTACCAACCACCTCTTTTTCCTGAGCTTGAGAGGGAGGTGGAGGTACCCTCCGCAGGATCTTTCGTTCGGCGGTGTCGGTCGGTTTGGAGACAAGTGCGGTCGTCTCTTATACGGGCTTCAGCTAAACAAAAAGCCGCGGCTGATAGGCATTGTCGAGCTGCACCGTCCTATAGAGTTGGACAGCGGGTTTGGCTTACTACTCGGGACCTTCCGCTGCGGGTCGAGTCCCACAAACTTGCTCCTCGTTTTGTGGGTCCCTTCAAAATTATTTAAAAAATCAACCCAGTCACATTTCGACTGCAACTGCCGCGCTCGATGCGCATCCACCCCACGTTTCACGTCTCCCGTCTGAAACCGGTACTCGTCAGCCCCCTCGCCCCGGTTGAGAGACCACCTCCGCCTCCCCGACTCATAGAAGGGGGCCCGGCTTATACCGTTCGCCGCATTGTGGCCGAGAGACGTGTGGGCAGAGGGTGGCAGTTCCTTGTTGACTGGGAGGGTTATGGTCCGGAGGAACGTTGCTGGGTTCCATCGAGAAACATCCTGGACCCTCAGTTAATCACCGACTTCCGCAGAGATAAGGTTGTGGAAGCGTCCGGTGCCGTTCCTTAGAGGGGGGGTCCTGTCATGGATCTCACCTTTTCTCCCTTATCTCCGCGTCGCTTTATTCATTTTTATCGTTTACCGGTAATCTATCGGATTTTCCTGTGTTCCGCCACGGGTTTTGCTTTCGCCTCGTCATTAGTGAGTTCACCTGGCAATTATTTCCGCTCACTATTTATACCCCGCTTCCGGCCTCTCTCGTTGCTTCCATGTTATTTCTCATGACATTCGAGCCGGTAAAAAAGGGTATAGGAAGTTGTATTGCTATCGACCGCTTTGATTAGCAATGCGGGACTTGTTAGCAGTACAACCTTAGAAAGAAAGCAGTCTTGTTTATACGCTCTTATTTCAGAGCAGAGGTTTCGTTTTCTTTTGTTTCTCTACTCTACCTACGAGTGTCTCACCCAAAGTTTTTGGGGTCTTTTCAGTTCTCTGTTTTTTATTGCGAGGTTTGTGTTCTTTTATTTTTATTTGTTTCTCCACTACGGATCATTGTCCGTTTCTAGTGGTGTTCTTAGGAACACTTTAAGATTGCCCAGCTATTTGCATTTGGATCTCCAACATTCCCATCTCTGTCTCTGACAGAGATCTCTCACACTGACATTCTTTTGTCCAGCTGACAAACCATCCTGACAACACAGGTTATGGTGTGGATTAATTTCCTCAGACATTAAAACTTTGGTGCCCCTAAAAAAGGTATAAGAAGGCCACCATTGTAAATGGGACCATTAAGAAAAGATGAGAGCTTTAAAGTAAGATTGTATTTGAAGCCTTTTAAATATGCCCCATGGACTGACCATGGCTGCCCTTGTGTGGGAAAGCAAGTGAGACGGATGTGTGCGGGTTGGACCCGTAATGCCCGCAAGGGCTTTATTATGGGGAAATCCAAAAATCGTAGTCACACAAGCAAAGTCCAAAAACCAATAAATCCAGCCAAACCAAAAATACAGTACCGAGGGAGAAGGCAGTCTCGAAATCGGTATCCATGCACAAGTTCAGTAACCAGAGTAGCTGTCAGCGGAGCAGAAGTACAATACAGGGATAAAGCAAAGTTCGTAGTCGTGGGGCGTAGCAGGAGTCAGACCGAAGTCCTATCCGCGGGGCAGAGGTACAGAACAGACAGCAGGCAAAACTCGTGGTCAAAAACAGGCAGTAGAAACGATAGGCAGGCAGTAACGATGGTCAGTAAACAGGCTAGATCAATAACGGTAGACAAACAATGGATAACGCTCAAAAGTGACAGTAGTAAACAGGCAACAATTTCGCAAAGACATGACATGAACACTGATCTTATATGCAGGTGTAGACAGGTGCAGACACTTAGCTTGAGAGCAGCAGGAAATGGAAAACAGCTTGAGAAAATGAGACACGTAACAAGGCAATTAGTAAAACGTTAGTAGTTATCCTATCCTAGACCTGACATTAGTAAATTAGTAAATGACATGCACGAGAAACGTAAGGTAAACATGAACACATAGTTAGAGAGTTAGTATTACCCAATCCTGATCTAATGTTCGTAGATTAGTAAAGACATGAGAGAATGAAACAATTAGGGAAGCGTGAGCGACAGCAAGAGAAAGAAACAGCATGAACGCAAGGGTGCGGAAAAACATGGAAATGCGTATGCTAACAATGAACTGCATCATAACATAAACAGAACACAAGCATGACATGAACAGAAAATAAACTGTGACAAACACTAAACATGAAACGTGGCATAAACATGACAGAAACGTAACAGCAAGGAACTGTGAGTGGTTTTTGATTAGTCTATTGAGTTCCTTTATCAAGCTTCACAGAAAAAAGACTTGTGTATAACTACCAGTGCCAGACATTATGAAAATGATGACAGAAAAGCTTAGCTGGGCATCTGCTGTATGTCCTTGAGCTGAATTTGTCACCACATCAGCTGACATTCAGCATAAAGATTTTGGCCCTTCCATGATTTACGTGAAACAAATAACATATTTTAGATGATTCTATTGCTCAAGCAATCAAATATTTATTATATTTAGGAAAATGAGTCAGGAGAAACAACCCTTAAAGTGATCCATTCATATCTACTGCATATCCGGCAGTGCTGGTTTGAAGCTCGTTTGATACCTCAGACCCTTGATGACTTACAGCCATTTAGCCAACCATGTGTTCTACACTGTTCCAGTGTAATTTACAGCTAAATCTAGTTGCACCCCCCCCAATTCCCATAAAGATCCATTCAAATGCAGAGAGGTTATAATATCGCTTGTAAAAGCACCAGAAAATTGTCACGTCTCGTGCCTTCACATCTTAGTCTACGTCTGGTTTTTCCGTTTATATGTATTTTCTGTCTGGTACTCCGTTCCGTGTTTTCCCTTTCTCCCTCTATTTTATGTCTCCACTTCCCCACACCTGAATTGTGTTCTCATTAATTTAATCTCGCCTGTTCCTTGTTGTTTCTTCGTTAGATTCCTGCCTGCTCCTTGCTTTTGTGTCCAGTCATGTGCATCCGTCCTGTTCCTTGTTCTCCCGCCTGCCCAGCCTTCTCCTGTTCTGCCTGTCCTTCCTCATCCTAGCCCTGCTCCTGCCCTTCGCCCTCCTGATCCCCTGCTCTGACGGATTCCCCGGTTCTGACCCCTGCCTGTTACCGGACTTCGCTTTTGCCCATCCTGTCTTGCCCTGTTCACTGGACTTTGACCCCTGCCTGCCCTTGACTGTTTTTGCCTGCCCTGTATTGCTGGATATTGAAAGTAATTTCTGTCTGTCCTTGAATAAAGCCTATTCCCATTACTCTGGTGTCTGTGATCCGTTCTTGTAACAGAAAATAAGATATCAAGAGTCTTTTGATATTGTTGGGTCAAAGGCATCAGGAAGTCACGGCATGCAAAGGATATGTGACCAAATATGAAATGTGATTACTTTATTCTACATTATGTTAAACTGTCCAATGTTTTTTGATGTCTGAAAATGGGGGGGTCTATGTACAAAAGGTTCTATAATTTCTAAACGGTTCATCCGATATGGATGAAAATACCCTCAGATTAAAGCAGACAGTCAGCACTTCAACCTCATTGTCATTGTATCCTTTCAAACTCAAAGTGCTAGAGTACAGAACCTAAATTATAAAACGTGTCACTGTTCAATGAATTATGGTGCTCACTGTATAAGATAAATTGATCTTCTCTCCCAGTTGAGTCTCTGATCTTTACTTAACTCATGATAATTAATACATTTATAGATGTTTGTGAATGTAGGAATAATGATTTATAAATTGTAAATAAATAATGAACAAATGCCTTACTAATGATCTATTACAAGACATAATTATAAAGTGTTACCGAATAGTTTATTTTTTTTAAAACATAACGAAACGAAATTGCTTCAAGTATGTAGTTATGGTGGAAGTTCACCCACAGATATTTTCCACAAAATGTAGTGATATTTGAATGGCACCCCATATGTTCTCATTACATAATGGAATTATTGAGTGGTGTCACCTGAGTTGTAGTGTTCAGGCAGCAGCTATCCAACGTTTCCATGGTACTGCTGTCCCCCAAACCCACATGCAGGGGGATGGGAACTGAGTTCATTAAGAGGAACTAAATAAAAGTGAGAAAGGCAGGCATGCTCCAGGAGAGGACTCATATGATATTGAAAGGAGCTGTGGAGAGAAGCCTCAGATAATATCCCTCTGTGTAAAAAAACTTCACAGAATGCAAAACATAGATATCAATTTCCCCTCACGCAAACAAATCAATAGAACCACTGCTAGTGAAAAAAATGTTCCAGTCAAAATATTTATCATTGTCCTCTAATTGCTGGAATTGGTAGTGTAAGTATTTTACAATGTTGCAGCTATGTGCACAGACTGCAGTCAGGAATGGATGATTCCCAACTTTAAATAACTGAGGTTTATTGAGATAATTTATCTTAATGGTATAGTCAGACAAAAGAGTAAATATATTGCCTCGGCATTACAAGTGTGTGGTGGGTTGGTGCCTTTTCACAGGATTAAACGTCTTACCCAAGAAGGAACACATCTTGGACATACAGGTAAAACAAACACAGACTTTTCATATGATAATAAAAAAATAGCCAACAGCCATATCATCCTGTACCCTTCTCATGTCAACTGCAGAATTTGAGAACAGTTGGGCTTAGATAGTATATAACTGGGATGCCTCCTTGGGAAATTAAGAAGAGGTGCTGGGGGGCACTCTTACCACTCTTAAAGGGGACCTATTATGCAAAGCTCACTTTTCCAGTGCTTGTGCACATACATTTGGGTCTCTGATGGGCCTACTAACACACAAATTGTGAACTAAAACAACCCAGTCCTTTTTTTGTGGGCTACCTATGTGCAAACGTGATTCTACAAGCAGTTCAGATTTTGCGCGGACGAACGCATCATAAACCGGGTAATTAGAATAATACCGCCCCCCTATCTCAGTATCTCCACCCAAGGCTTGAGAACTGTTTACCTGTGGTGCACAATTTTTTTATTGCAAACGCCGGAGTCAGACCCGCTAGCATTATGTCAAAGCTAAGAGATAGCCATGTGAAGTGCCATGTTGTTGGCTGTACACTCACAGAGCAGCACAGATCACTACATAGAACCCCTACATAGAGCCTCAGAGGACCTAAGAGCTGAGTGGATAAAGCTTATTTTTGATGACAACGTCCCAGCAACAGTTGACAAAAAACTGTTAGTGTGTGCCAATCACTTCACGTCTGACTGCTTCACCAACCTGGGTCACAGGGCTGAGCAAGAGACTTCTCCTGAAAGATGATTAAATTCCAACTCCCCGTGGAAAACCAGCAGACGATGGAAATATAAGTATTTCAAAAATAATTGTGCTGTGTTTCTTTTGCCGTATAGCACTAGCTAACACTAACAGCTGAGGTAATGGTGGCTATCGTCAACTCACGGTACACCGAACATCACAAAGCATCATACAGTTAACCTTTTTCGCCAAAATAAATAAATAAATGCATCCAGGTCAACCTTAGAATATACAGGTGCAGCTCCAAAAATTTGAATATCAAATATAGTTACTTCCTGAAGTCTGTGACCAATCAACATCAAAAGACTCTCGATATCTTATTTTCAGGTACTGTTACAAGCGATACTATAACCTCTCTGCATTTTAACTGATCTCTATGGGAATTGGGGGGTGAGACTAGATTCAGCTGTAAATTACACTGGTACAGTGTCATGGGTAGTGGCTGTCTCTTTTTGTTTTCTACCATTGTTTTCCGTTTGGCGTCGTCTGAAGCTCTATCGGATTTTTTCTTCCGCCGTCCCGGTGTTTGGATCTCTCCAGGTCATTATCTCCTACACCTGTGTTTGGTTTCCGTCGGCTATAAATAGAGCTTAACTTCCGCTTTCCGGTGCTTCTAGATTGACGTTGCAGTAGGACTAGAAAGCCGGTATAGGGTTTATAAAAAGAAAAGAAAGAAAACAAAGAGCTGTAGTTACAGGCTTGCTATTTTGGTTCATTTCTTTTCAGTTCTCAACCTCTGATACACGCAGATCAATTAGTGCGTGAGGTCATTTTCTTTGGTTGTTAGTTTCTCGCTGCTTTAGCGAATCTCCGCCTCCGTTTGAGGTTGTTTTGAGTTAGCCTTGTGCTAGGGAAGTTTTGTTTCCGCTTTTGCGTTCCCCTTCTACTAGTGCGGTGTAATTCCGCTTCTGTGGCGTATCTAAACTAGATACGCTTTCTGTATCCTTATCTTTCGCGTTTGGTTCTCTATTTTCTAAACCCAAACCTGACATACAGTATGGAACACATGGCTGGCTAAATGGCTGTAAGTCATCAAGGGTCTGAGCTATCAAACGAGCCCCAAACCATCACTCTGTTGCCAGATATGGAGTAGATGTGGATGGATCACTGCAGGGGTTATTTCTCCTGACTCATTTTCCTATAGAACTCTATGGGGAAAAAAGTCAGGAGAAACAACCCTTAAAGGGATCCATCCACATCTACTCCATATCTGGTTAAACATTGTCAGAAAAAATATGCGTATATTATAAGAGCCATTTGAAACCGTTAATCACATTCTTCAATAACCAAATCGTATTTTAAATGCCGCTGAAATGTGTGGCACTTTGCGCCTTGCATTATGAACATTGCACATTATCCTACAAAACATGACAACTCACAAAATAAAAGTTAACAAATAACATTTATTGAAAGCAATATTCAACGTAACAAAACATTTTTAGGAAACGTGCCTGATTATTACAACGGCATTTTCATTGGGTGAACGCGATCGCATAGCAAATACAGTAAAAAATAATAATCGGTCATCAGAAAAGCTACCAATAATAGGAACACAAAAAAATAACAATTAGGCCGACTGATCGACGTGACATTAGATTAGTTTTATTGGGCTATTCAACAACGCGATAGGCCTACTTACTCTCTCCACCTCGCTGGTTTAACTTTCAGGGCGAACAGGCTAATGCATTTTGTTTTTTTCCTTCGTTTTTTTATTATTATTTTTTAATCCGGCGTTGTTAACATTAGTAACGGATGCTCGTTTTTTTTATAAAGCAACATTTGACCAGGAAAACATGACATTTCAGTGCAAATTATGTCAATATGTAATTTAAATGTGTACATTAATAAAATAATAAGTTTAACCAACTAGTATTTCTGGTGCCGACTAGCGAGGGTAGCAACGTTTAATCGACTAGTCGACTAAACACGCACATCCCTAGTGAGGAGGAGTGAGGGAGAGAGGATAACGACATTGTCACAGTGGGGCTCATCCGGGGTAGGCAGCTATTGTTATGTTCTGAGATTCTGTCTGTCGGTTTTGTATTTTTTACTTGTTTATTTATTCTGATTATGTATTTATGTTTCTGATTATTTGTGGTTTCACTGTTCTGTGTTTTGTATTACTGTCACTCCCTGTCTTCGTCACACTTTTCAGGAGTCTGTGGGGATTTCGGTTTTCTCTGTATTTCCTCTGTCATGCGCTTCCTTCATTACTAATTACTTAATTGTAAATAATACTAATTAACTAACAACCACGTGGCAAAGTGAGCCGTACCACTCGCGTGAATAATCAAAGTCCAGCCCCAAGCTTGTTAAGGAGAACGGGTTTTTATTTTCTGTCTCCTTTCTTTGACGTACAAAACAACCAAACACACACAAACCGCCAGTCATTAGTCGTTCCTTCCTTCTCAACTCCCAGAAGGCTCCTTTTTATAGGTTCTCAGGCTCACTGTTGAACAATCAAGGCAATTGGTTAATTGATACAAACAATACCACAATCAATCGTCACCAATTGCCTGATTGCCGACAGCTGTGCCGGTTCCATAAGCCACCTGAGTTCACTCTCTCTCTTGCCGGCCTCGCCTAAAACCACGCCCCCCTACCACAAACCACTAACATCTTAGAATTAGGGTCTACTAATGACTAACTTGTATATAATACTGATCTACTAATGCCATAGAATCAGGGTTTTCTACGAACTTACTAACGTCCTCTTCTTTCCTCACTGCAGCTGTCTCTCTTTCTGCCTGTTCTATCACTAATTATCTTTCTTTGGTTCCTCATTTACTACAGCTGACTCTCGTTTCCACTTTCCATTCTCTAATTGTATGCACTCGCCTAACTACCCAGTTCATGTTCAAGTCTATGTGTTGTGTGAATCCGGTCCGCGTATTACGTGTTCCTTTGTTATTTTATTATCTGCTCCTAATTTTTTTGAGTGTGCTCCTGAATCCCCTCAATAAAACCCTGGAAATAAGCATTTCATCCTGGGATTTTAAGTGCCCTCATTTGTGAGAAAAGTCGCTGACTCAAAAGCTTTTTGACTCAAATATGCACCCTCAAAGGGGGGAAGGGATCATATTCGTTCACGGCCCAGGCTTTTCCTGGAGGGGGAAAAGTGCCACAATGCATTATGGGAATTAACTTAATTCTTCTTCTTCTGCACCAGGTCCCAAGCGCATGTTCACATTTTTGTGTTATTTCTTATTTTAATCCTTGCTGAAAATCTACACCACATTTGTGCCATAGATGCATGTTAATGCACAACCATGATGAAAAGAAACTTATCATTGCGTGACATTTTATTGGGTGCACATGCATGTCACTGGCCATTTTTTTACAGGTTTTTCATTATATGAGCAAACATATGCTGTAGTATGATCAAAGAGATGGCTGCACCCACACCCAGCTATTAGCATAAACTTGAACTGCAGTAAATGCAACTTTTCAACATTAACACATGTGGGGGAAATAGCCACAGGAATCAGAATGCATCTCAATGAAGTGTAAAATATATTTTAAAAACTGTTACATGCCTTTGTTTTGAGGCAGTTTAGTGCCTATCCCAAGGTGCCTTCAAGAAACACATAGAGGTACGCAGACAAAACTAAGCGATAGACAGGCCTTCTTAGACGAGAAGATGACATGTTTTAATTTCATATGGTGCTGTGGGGAGTCCAGACAGAGCTGGGGTGTATTGGCTTTCTGAAAGCATTCTGACACTTTAAACTTACTGCAGTTTCTAGGTTGTAAATACAGGGAGATAAATCAATAGCAGTCAGTGATGAAGACATAAAAAGAGATACATATAAAATATGGCCTTACAAAATGCTATGGATTTCCAATGCCGTCACGTGACGGCCGCGGCTTTGAAATGCAAATATTAATTTATGCACGCTGTCCCTTTAAGCGTGGGCATTCTATCGATCAGCTAAAACCAACCCTATTTATCATTGAATATTTAATGGCAACAATGAATTCTTCCCAGCGCTCAGGAGACCCCTGTCACTCAAAGACATGTCTTGTTGCTCGGGACTCACTTCTCATGTTTATGGAGCAAAAATGCACCTTTCAGCATGTCAAGTCGACAGAATATGCACATAAAAGCCCATCCAGATTATTGAAGTAAAACAGAAAGATGCAGAGCCAAAAAATAAGTGTTGATGTCAGTTGTACACTGTCAAAGTGATGCAGTCTTTAAGTGCACTGAAGCTATATACAGGGACAAAATATTGGAAACACCCCTGAAAAATTGCTTTAATTTTGAAGCATCAAAACCACAATTACAAAAGCATCTACACAGGTGATTCCTATTAATTTGAAAGCTAATTAGCAGCATGTGTCTGCTTAAAAGAGGTCTAACCAGCAGCTTTGCTAGGCGGATCTCTATGGGAATTGGGGGGGGTGGGACTAGATTTAGCTGTATATTACACTGGAACAGTATGGAACACATGGTTGGCTAAATGGTCATCAAGGGTCTGACATATCAAACAAGCCTTAAACCATCACTCTGCTGCCAGATATGCAGTAGATATGGATGGATCACTTGAAGGGTTGTTTCTCCTGACTTATTTTTCCAGAGTTCAATAGGACAATGAGCCAGGAGAAACAACGCTTAAAGTGATCAATCCAACTTTTTTGGAATTGGAGTTTGTATATATTGCTAAGTCAACTGTCGTAATACAGTTGACTTATCAATTGTGTAAATATTAAGGCATGGTTTTCAATTGCATAGACGAGAGTTGTCACAACTCCATTTTACTGAACCGTCAGGTGCACGTATTCCCAAAGAGGAATTTTCTTCTTTGTATTTGGATGCACACTACTCCTATAATATTAGCTAGAAACCTGACAGGAGGAAAGGGTAGATTCCAGTGCTGCTATTTCAGAAAATAAATCCCACCAATTGACAATGTCACCTAGTGTTTTTTGAGGAACTGGATCCTCTACACTTAAAGGTTAGTGTTCTATGCTTTTTAATTTAATGTTTGTGAGCAAATGCACTTCTACTGCAATAGTGATGTACAGTGACAGAATGCATGACGTTAGTTCATATATCATTATTTCATAAGCCCCAAACATTCATTTGGACTTTTTAGAATGTCTTATTATTGTGTCATTTGGATGAACTGTTAAATTTCCCTAGGATTCGTAATATAATGTGTGCCAGAATAAAATCCATGGCCTCTGACATTTTGCTTTGTTGAAGCAAGTTAATTGGATGATCATGTCCTACCTTTTTATCATGTGGAAATTTCTTTCTTTCATAACATGATAATGTTTTATCTAAAACCAATATCATCATCTGGCATGTTATTGTATGATTTTATCATGTAATAACACAATGTTAGCAAATGTTTTTGTATGGCATAAACGGTCTTCTGTACTCTTCGATACTCAATAATCTAAAATCAGTCAAAAAGCATGTCATCCTAGTCATAAGCATGGCTTCTACGTTAGCCTTTCAAAAAACATTTATTGCCTATCCTTGAATTCCAAACTGTCACATTTTATATATGGTGTGATACTTGAATATGACACTTGAATAAGAATAAACCTTTACAAACCAGAAGACGCATCCCTGAATAATGAACATAGTAATGAGTTGTAGCATCACCACCTTACCTTGTATTTGGAGATTAGATCTCTGACACACAATGGCCGATCTATATTCTGAATGCATGCTTTAGATGGTGCCAGGCTGTCACAGCAACAGAACAGGAGGGTCTGACACCTCTCTGGTCATATCTAGTTCAGTATTCTCCCATAGCCTTCAGATCTATTCACTCCACTGAACTGCATTTGCATGGTTCTGAAAGTTCTTTATATCGATTCCACAAATGGAGAAAGGGTAAAAAAAAACCCTGATCGGGTGACATAATTTATGACATTAAAAGCCTGGAAACAGGAAAAGGTTGCTGTAGAAATAACATTAGAGGGCAGTGCGCCTGATGTGGGCCACAGTTAAACAAAGTGCCAATCGATAGCGTATTTATTAGAGGCCACAATCAATGCGCCGTTGACAGAGTGGGCCAATTAATGCTATCGACCTGCAGGGCAGGAACAGGAAGTGTTCCTTCTTCGCCTTTTGTTTCCTTCCTCTGGGTGAGAGCAACTTTTCATCCCCTTCTTTATCAGCAAGTTCTCACAACAGCGCCCCCTCGGAGCCCCACAACAGCAGACACCTTGACAGAAAGCAAGGCGCTACTATATCACTATGCGGGAAATCCGGGTCAAGGCAGGAGAACACTCTTTCCACATGTTCCGATGGCAACCATGGCCTGCATTGGGAATGCTGTGTGCCTCAGCTTCTCACCACCAGACTGGAATAGTAATGAGGGAAAAACAAGTGTCCTCTCTCTGCTCAATGGCTATAATGGTTCCCAGCAAACAAAAAAAGTTTTAAAAACACTGAGCGACATTATTGTTAGATTCCCATTTGGTTATGAAGGAACATTACGATGAGCACATTCCCAATTTGTTGAATTGTTCTAAAAATATGTTACAGATGTTACAGAAAAAACATTACAGGCATGCTGCATACAAACTTGCTTCCGTTGCCTGATGATTATCATTTCGTCATAAAAATACAAGGAGGATATGTGCTAACATAATTATGCAAGAATGTTCTAAATTATGGATGCACATTAATATTAGGGTCATTCAAATGAACTTATCATTATCGGCTTGATGCAAAGATGATGGCTGATCTGATGGGCTGTGTTAAATCAACCCTTACAGAATAAATATGGTCCCTAATGGACTCATATGTACTCTGTTAGAGTTGACTTACCACTGGACATTTTACCGTGCAATGTGCCAGAATGACAATGCATTTCATGTGTGCTGCTAATGCTGTATATTAAGTGAAAAGGTATCAAACAGTAACCTAATTATAGTCATCTGTAAGTCCTATTTATTTTAATTTTATTACTTTTACCAGCCAAATTCACAAAGTAAAACAATAAAGAGACTATGGACTCGTGTTCTCTGCTTAATAAAGTAAGTAAATTTAAATATTTTGTTATATTATTAGATTTGGTAAGTTGACATCTTTGCTCATCTACTTTTCCCATGAATGTGGAAACTTGGTTACAGTTTCTTTTGTGGTAGAATGTAAAACAGGGAAGTATCCACATTAGCAAATATGGCCAGACAAATATGTGTTGTTGATACTAGCCCTGGAATTTCTATATCATGCATCCCTATTCTAAAGTATTATACATTAAGTACTGCAAGTAATGCAATAGCATATTCACTGAACATTTCTAACTTGGGTGATAAAATTAAAACAAATAATTGTGCTCAATCAAAATAGTTTACGACTGGAATAAAAAAACGGAATAAGACCATTTCTGTAATTTTCAGCAAATATTCCCTTGCTCAAAGAGGGGGGTGGAAGATGACTTAGAGGGGAAGAAAAGACGGATGTTTCCTTCTCTGACACAGATTTACACCTCTCTGGCCATCTTTATCTCACTGACCTGCTCTTTTCCACAAGATGCGAGACATCTGCTTTGCGTCAGCTCACAGGAATGCATTCATCAGTGGTTTTGGTTTTCTCCAGGGCTGGACCTGACTTTACCGTAGATCCCGGTATTCCAGAGTTTGTGAGCCGGTGTGCAAACAAATGCCTTGTTTCCACTTGCACATTCGACCCGTTCCAGAGCCGCGCTGGCTCGACTTATGAGCATTTCCATTAGTTCAAATTCGATTCGCCCCCCGAGACCCCACTCCAAAAACAAAACGGATTTGTCCTCTGTTGTCCTCTGAATTAAATGGAGCCGCCAGCCGCGTGCTATGGTGTGATTCACCACAACGTAGCCGAGCAAAGAAGAAGAAGACACTTTTTGTACTGTTTTTTAAATAACAACAACAAAAAAAAAAAAAAAAAAAAAAAAAAAAAAAAAGGTTCGAGGAATCGAGGAGAAGTTTTTTGATTTGGGCAGACGAGTCAGCAGCAGCTGGTCAGCAGCAGACGGCTCAAAATCAAATAAATGAAAACGAATAAAAATTTTTTGAAAAAAACTATTTTTTATAAAACCGACTCGGCCAACGATAAACAAACGAATGTTTTTTATTTGAGATCAATAAGCGAAGATCAATCCACATAAGGAGGCCTTTTGTGATAACATATTTTGCGACTACGGATGTGTTGTTGCTTTTGAAGCAACACAACTTTCCACACAAACCAACAAAAAAACACACACCCACAAAACCAACACAAAAGTTCGCAACAGTTATTAAAAGCTAACAACAGCTACTGTAGCGCGTTACCTAGTGTCGATACACCTATTAATCTCGATAACCAAATCTCATCGGAGAAAGAAAAAACGCGCGCCGCTGTAAAGCAATCATTTGGCGCGCTGTGGTTGTCTCGGGTTGGGTTGTGGTGGGGGGGGGGGGAAAAGAGAGGAAGTGTGATGTGAGATTCCTGGGAGCGATGGCAGCATGTGCCAGGGAAGTATCTGGATAAACTCAGAGCGTCTGTGGCTTCTGTCTTTTTACATTACATTATAGTCATTTAGCAGACGCTCTTATCCAGAGCAACGTACATAGTGCATTTCCGAACTAGGAACAAGTGCGTTAAAACAACCCTAAAAAGGTAAACACAAATTAAAGTACCAGGTGCAGTCAGTATGATTGGGAATCTTTTTTTATAGAAAAAATTTTTTGGGGGGGGGTCACATAATCAAGGGAGGTCACAAGGAGGTAGGGAGGGGTGGATAGAGGTGCAGCTTGAAGAGGTGAGTCTTCAATATGCGCTTGAAGGCGGTCAGACTTTCTGTTGTTCTGACCTCCACGGGGAGCTCATTCCACCACCGTGGGGCCAGGACAGACAGACGTCGAGACCGGGTGCTAGTATGAAGAGGGGGGGGTACCAGTCGTCCTGAGGAGGTGGAACGCAGGGATCTGGCAGGTGTGTAGGGTCTGATGAGCTTTTGGAGGTATGGAGGTCCAGCGTAGGTTTTTTTCAGGATCAGGGTGATGTGGGCTCTCTTGAAGGATGAGGGGAAGCAGCCAGAGATCAGGGAGGAGTTCACCAGGGAGGTCACAAACGGGAGGATATCTGGGGTGATTGCCTGGAGGAGAGATGAAGGGATAGAGTCGAGGGCACAAGTAGTGGGGCGATGGGAGAGTAGGAGATGGGATACATCCGTATCAGAAAGGGGAGAAAAGGTGGAGAAACAGGGGGGGGGGGGGTACAGAAGGGGTAGAGAGAGGAAGAGAGTGGAGAACAGTGTCCGTGAGGGGAGGGGGAGTGGGGCCGAAGGAGCTGCGGGTGTCTGCGATCTTCTCCTTTCAATCCTACCTCATTCGTAACACTCCACCCAGAGCCAGCTGCTGGCATAAACACTATATGCAGTCATTTAGGGCCATAATCATCCCAGGGACACACAATTTTATTTTCAATTTTTCAGTAAGACTGGAGCACTTTGGGGTCACAACATTCTTGTTTAGGACTAACAAATTCCTAGGGCCGGCTCTGGCTCCACCTTACCAAAGAGCATGTCATGGCTGGTCCATTGACATGCACTGTTAAAGAACTGTAAAGTGGAACAGAACCTGAGGTTTGCAGCTTATTTCTAGGTGATTCGTCATTCCAATCGCAGGTCGACGGTGCACTGACCTCCAAACATGGCTTTGTATCTGAAAGCCAAAGATGGCTGGAAAGCTTATAAATCACTGATACTATTATCTGTTGTATGTACTACATCTTGAACTGTTACTCTATGCAACAGGGTTTATTTTGCTAAATTTAAGGAAGATGATGTCGTATTCAACTATAGACAGTGTCCTTCAAGGCCCAATGGGGAGATTGAGTAACTCATGATCCAAGCAACAGATGTACACAAATGTTCCTTGAGCTACTCAATTCCCAGGAGTGGATCCAAGATTTTTGAGGAGGGCTTTAAGAGTCTGAATATTCTGGAATACCTATATAAATGCAAAGTACCTCCAGCACATGGTCCCCTGCATTCATTAAGAATAATAAATAATGTGAGCATGTAGTTAGGGGCACAGATGGAGCAAAAACCAGAAACATCTCTGACACTCTTGGAGTTAAGATAAAAATCTTCCTGAACTTGAATAATACAGTCAAAGGCAGGTTGCCTTTGCTTACTTTTACGCTGTGCTTGTAGATTTGCAACCAGAAATGAAATTATTATTTTATTTTTTTTCAGCGTCACGATTTACTATTTTGAAGCAAACCCTCCTCTTTGGCCTTTCAAAACACAAAGATTCTTAGACGGTTTTTCAAAAATTTGTCTTGGCCGCAATTTGATGAATAGCTGGCTCATTCCCCATGAAAGTTTAACTCAGCCTTTCATTTTGGATGCTCACTTTGATGAATTAATGAAGATCAGTTTACTCTCATATTTCTGAAGATTGGGAGACTGTCTACCCTTTCCACAGCAATAAAACTTTAATGGATGGGATCCAGTCCATTGTGAAGAGCTTCCCCGGGGGCTTTGGGCTGTCTTCACAAAGAGCTCCTCTCTAATCTGAGAATGGATAGGTAGTCCGCCAAGAAAACTTTTACACCATTGGTGTTTACTTATTAATCTCAAATCCATTTTAGGGGATTGTGTAGAATGTTGTTCAGCAGCAAACAGTAAAAGAGACTGTACGTATTTTGCAGAGCTAATGTAAAAGAGACATATGCAGAGCTAATGCAAGTCCTGATTGATTGATTGCCCCTTTTGATTGAAATTCCCCAACTCACTAGCCATGAGTATTCAGCTGAGTATTCAAAGGTATTTTACAATTTTGACTTTCAAAGGGAGCTAAGTTTCTCCATTCATATTCAGTTTCAGTATTACCCATAATCATGTGGCATTTGATTCCAGGGGCCACAATATGGCCAGTGTTCTTAACTAAGTGTGCAACTACATACAAAACTTCTAGAAACAAAGGAGAAAATCCCCAACAGAGAGGTCTGCTGTTTTTTTGTGCAAAAAGTTAGGAGCTCAGATCAGAGCACAATATGGTGGTGCAGATATCCCTCGTGTAAGAAATACATATAAATCCTCACAATGGGGCACCATAAATTTAAGTAATATAAATCCTCACACCGGGGCACCATAAATGTAGGGAATATGCCTATATTCTTACATGTGGATTATTACTCATGCAAGGGGTTTACATATACATTTGGCAGTAGTGGAGATGGACAAATAAAACATGTCCGTCTTACCAGTCACCAATTATGTAAGAAATATCCTCGGATACACAATAATGTACGGAATACATGTAAACTCTTACTTGGGATGCCAGAAATATAGGCAATATCTATGGAATATAGAGGTTTACCCTTATTATTCCCTAGTTAGGTTAAAATTAAATCAGTCTCATTTGATTATTATGGATTATAATTACTACTACTTCAATTTACCATCAAAGCACTAATACCTAATAATTAATATGGGTTGAAGGTATTACATTCTAATTATTAGGTTTGACACAGCTTTCATGCTCATATGACATCAAAACAGACACCAGGTTTAACAAAAATAGAAGAACAGAAATATTACATTCTACTAAGCAGACACATCGTGTTGTATGCGTATTGGAGTATTTGTGTGTGTGCGTGCATCGGTGTGTGCCACGTGTGCGCTCAGGGAAAATAATCACGTGGAGTAAGCTAGTTCAGGCTGTGAGCAGCTAAGTTATGTTTAGTGATCTCAAATCTAACGTTACTATACACAAGTTCACGCACTTCGTTCAGGAAATACAGTTAACCATCTACAGTAAGATAAAATGAGACCACATCACACAAATGTTAGTAAATGTTAAGATAGAGGAGCAAACCAGTGAGGTCTGCTCGGGTTAGTTAGTACTACCACATTAGCTATGAAATGATAGGCCAGCCAGCTAGCTTGCTAACCAGAGCAAGAAGTTTATAGCTATTATTATCGCACAAAGTCGAGATACAATCACATTTGTTACGTTTCTGTCATATTTATGTCACGTTTCATGTTTAGTGTTTGTCACAGTTTATTTTCTGTTCATGTCATGCTTGTGTTCTGTTTATGTTACGATGCAGTTCATTGTTTGCATACACATTTCCGTGTTTTTCCGCAGCCTTGCATTCATGCTGTTTCTCTTGCTGTCGCTCACGCTTCCCTAATTGTTTCATTCTCCCGTGTCTATTTACTAATCTACTAACATTAGATCAGGATTGGGTAATACTAACTCTCTAACCATGTGTTCATGTTTACCTTACGTTTCTTGTGCATGTCATTTACTAATGTCAGGTCTAGGATAGGATAACTACTACCGATTTACTAATTGCCTCGTTACGTGTCTCATTTTCTCAAGCTGTTGTTCATTTCCTGCTGCTCTCAAGCTAAGTGTCTGCACCTGTCTACACCTGCATATAAGATCAGTGTTCTTGTCATGTCTTTGTGAAATTGTTGCCTTTAGTTTACTACTGTCACTTTTGAGCGTTTTCCATTGTTTTGACTACCGTTATTGATCTAGCCTGTTTACTGACCGTCGTTACTGCCTGCCTATCGTTTCCACTGCCTGTTTTTGACCACGAGTTTTGCCTGCTGTCTGTTCTGTACCTCTGCCCCGCGGATAGGACTTCGGTCTGACTCCTGCTACGCCCCACGACTATGAACTTTGCTTTACCCCTGTATTGTACTTCTGCTCCGCTGACAGCTACTCTGGTTACTGAACTTGTGCACGGATACCAATTTCGAGACTGCCTTCTCCCTCGGTACTGTATCTTTGGTTTGGCTGGATTTATTGGTTTTTGGACTTTGCTTGTGTGACTACGATTTTGGATTTCCCCATAATAAAGCCCTTGCGGGCATTTATTATTACGTCAGTGTTCTGAGTCGTGCATTACGGGTCCAACCCGCACACATCCGTCTCAACATTACTGATAAAAAATTCTGACTAAAATCCTAAACTAAGCCTGGGATGTTTGATCAGTCTTACTGAAGTCCGCTGTGAGTTGAATACACAGAGTGAAATATTTCAAGCCTTTATTTCTTGTAATTTTGATGATTATGGCTTACAGCTAATGACAACCCAAATTCAGTGTCTCAGAAAATTAGAATATTACATAAGATCAATAAAAAAGGATATTTTAAACAGAAATGTCAGCCTTCTGAAAAGTATGTTCATTTCTATGCACTCAATACTTGGTTGGGGCTCCTTTTGCATGAATTACTGCATCAATGCGGCGTAGCATGGAGGTGATCAGCCTGTGGCACTGATGAGGTGTAATGGAAGCCCAGGTTGCTTTGATAGCGGCCTTCAGGTCGTCTGCATTGTTGGGTCTGGTGTCTCTCATCTTCCTCTTGACAATACCCCATAGAATCTCTATGGGGTTTAGGTCAGGCGAGTTTGCTGACCAATCAAGCACAGTAATACCATAGTCATTGAACCAGCTTTTGGCAGTGTGGGCAGGTGCCAAGTCCTGCTGGAAAATCAGCATCTCCATAAAGCTTGTCAGCAGAAGGAAGCATGAAGTGCTCTAAAATTTCCTGGTAGATGGCTGCGTTGACTGTGGACTTCAGAAAACACAGTGGACATGGCACCCCAAATCATCACTGACTGTGGAAACTTCACACTGGACTTCAAGCAACGCGGATTCTGTGCCTCTCCACTCTTCCTCCAGACTCTGGGACCTTGATTTCCAAATGAAATGCTAAATTTACTTTCATCTGAAAAGAGGACTTTGGACCACTGAGCAACAGTCCAGTTCTTTTTCTCCTTAGCCCAGGTAAGACGCTTCTGACGTTGTCTCTGGTTCAGGAGTGGCTTGACACGAGAAATGCAACATTTGTAGCCCATGTCCTGGATTCGCCTGTGCGTGGTGGCTCTTGATTCACTTTCTCCAGCCTCAGTCCACTCCTTGTGAAGCTCCCCCAAATTCTTGAATGGATTTTGCTTGACAATCCTCTCAAGGCTGCGGTTATCCCTGTTGTTTGTGCACCTTTTCCTACCACACTTTTTCCTTCCACTCAACTTTCTATGAATATGCTTGGATACAGCACTCTGTGAACAACCAGCTTCTTTAGCAATGTCCTTTTGTGGCTTACCATCCTTGTGGAGGGTGTCAATGACTGTCTTCTGGACATCTGTCAAGTCAGCAGTCTTCCCCATGATTGTGTAGCCAACTGAAACAGACTGAGAGACCATTTAAAGGCTCAGGAAACCTTTGCAGGTGTTTTGAGTTAATTAGTTGATTAGAGTGTGACACCATGAGTTTCCAATATTGAACTTTTTCACAATATTCAAATTTTCTGAGACACTGAATTTGGGTTTTCATTAGCTGTAAGCCATAATCATCAAAATTACAAGAAATAAAGGCTTGAAATATTTCACTCTATGTGTAATGAATCTATATAATAATATGAGTTTCACTTTCTGAAATGAGTGACAAAAAATATTGAACTTTTTCATGATATTCAAATTTTTTGAGCTGCACCTGTATGTAGTTATTCAAGGTGGAGTCTGAAAAAGTGTGTTCTCAGACCACGACGGAAAACAGACAGTGTTTCAGCTGAGCGCAATGGAGTGGGGAGTTCATTCCACCACTGGGGAGCTAGAGTGGAGAAGCTCCGCAGTCGGGACGAGCGAGAGCCGTTAACACAGAGGGAGGGAAGTGCAAGTCGTCCTGCACCAGCAGAGCTAAGTGGTTGAGTAGGAGCGTATTGCTGAACCAAGTCCTGTAGATAGGAGGGGCCTGACCTTTTTGCTGCAGTGTAGGCCAGGGTCAGAACTTTGAATTAAATGTCTGTAGTGGCCTTTTAGAATACACCATTTTAATGTGGCTTGCCCCAAGAGTTTTGAGGTTAGTCTACCATCTTGTTCATTAGTGCTACCAAAAACTGACTGCTGGTAGCCCGACATGGCAAACTAATTTCAAAATAAGAGTTGGGCCCCTGAGCAAATATTCACAGATATCGTTCTGTTATTGGGCATGTGAGGACGATATGTCATAGCCATCTAATATCGTCTTGCACGATAATATTGTCATATCGCCTGTTATGTTCCTCTGTTTCTCTATCTCCCCTGCTTTGTGTTTGCTTGGCTTTGGGCTGATGGGTTTGTCTGTGTCTCCCCTACAGATGGAGATGTTGACGTCATGGTCCTACGTGGGGATCCTGGGAGCTGCGCTGGAGAGATGACACACGCTCTTTCCTGGCAACCGTCTCCGGGAGATACGTGGAGACGTCGATGTCACAGTGTGTGAAAGATGCTGTAACTGGGGACATTGAGGACCGTCGCAGAGCAGCGGGGTTAAAGGGTGCAGGAGGATAAATACCCTGTCTCCGTCTGCATCACGAGTTACAGTACCTGATACTAGCGATCACCACGACCATCACGATGCTGCACCACTACTGAGTTTTGAGCTAACTTCAGTTAACAGACTGTCAGTAATTTACCCGTGACTGGATTGATTGTAACTGAATGACATCTAAGCTACATTCTCACTAGGCCAGGGAGAGAAGACCCCTTCTGGCATGCGGACGTGGGTCTGATTTTGGACACTTGCTGTCTGGTGAGAGCATGCAGCCTGTGTAGCCAAACTGTAATACAGTGCCCTCCACTATTATTGGCACCCCTGGTAAGAATGAGTAAAAAGGGTTATAAAAAATTAACAGTTTGGTGAATTAGCTTAATCACCATGAAAACAATAGAAAAATCCAACCTTTAATTGAAGTAAATTTTATATGAGAAAATAAAATCCCTCATTAAGAAATAATTATTTTTAACAAAACCACACGTGCCACAATTATTGGCACCCCTGCATTTATATATAGAACAAAGCAATCATTTAAAATATTTGGCGGCATATCCTTTGCATGCCATGACTCCCTGATGTCTGTGACCCAACAACATCATGACTCTTGATATCTTATTTTCTGGTACTCTTACAAGCGATAATATAACGTCTCTGCAATTGAATGGATCTCTATGGGAATTGGGGGGTGGCACTAGATTTAGCTGTAAATTATGCTGGAACAGTATGTCTGCTCTGATCTCACTGTTACCCCTCTGCATACCTCTGATCACCACTTCATTTCCTTCTCTCTTCCTCTTGTTCCACACCGTCCCTCCCCTCCCCACACCCCCACTGTCTCTGTCCGCCATAACCTCTGCTCCCTCTCGCCCTCCTCTCTTGCTCCCTGTGTCACTGCTTCCCTCCCCCCTCTCAAACCCTTCTCTCAACTCCCCATCGACTCTGCATCTGACACCCTGCTCACAGCTCTCTCCACATCACTTGACTCTCTCTGCCCTCTTGTCTCTAGGCCCACACGCCCATCTCCTCCCTGCCCATGGATGTCCGATGCCCTGCGCACCTCAAGGGCCGGTCTCCGCGCAGCTGAGAGGATGTGGAGAAAATACAGAGACGCATCAGACCTCTCTTCCTACCAGACTCTCCTAGCGGCGTTCTCTACGGCAGTCACCGCTGCTAAGGTAACCTACTATTACACAAAAATTTGCAAACACAGTTCTAACCCCCGTCAATTGTTCTCTATCTTCTCCTCCCTCCTCAGCAAACCCCCTCCTGCTCCTCATTCCTCGTTCACTGCAGACGACTTTGCAGATTCCTTCGATGAGAAGATCGCAGACATCCGCAGCTCCTTCAGCCCCACTCCCCCTCCCCTCACAGACACTGTTTCCCACTCTCTTCCTCTCTCTACCACTTCTGTGTCCCCCCCCTGTTTCTCCACCTTTTCTCCCCTTTCGCAGACTGATGTGTCCCATCTCCTACTCTCCCATCGCCCCACTACTTGTGCCCTCGACCCTATCCCTTCATCTCTCCTCCAGGCAATCACCCCAGATATCCTCCCGTTCGTGACCTCCCTGGTGAACTCCTCCCTGACCTCTGGCTGTTTCCCCTCATCCTTCAAAAGAGCCCACATCACCCCGATCCTGAAAAAACCTACGCTGGATCCCTCCAACATCCAAAACTACAGACCGGTATCCCTTCTTTCTTTTCTTTCCAAAACTATCGAACGTGCTGTTTCTAACCAACTGTCGTCTTTCCTTACCCAGAACAACCTGCTTGACCCCCACCAGTCCGGCTTCAAACCTGGCCAGTCAACGGAGACCGCACTCCTCTCCGTCAGCGAGATGCTTCATGCAGCTCGGGCAGCCTCCCTCTCCTCTGTGCTAATACTTCTAGACCTCTCTGCCGCCTTTGACACCGTAGATCACTCCATCCTCCTGTCGTCCCTGTCTGCAGCGGGGATCGGCGACTCGGCCCTGGCTTGGATTGAGTCCTACCTCTCTGAACGCTCCTCCCAGGTTGCCTGGGCTGGTAAAGTATCGGCACCCCGTCCCCTTACCACAGGAGTCCCCCAGGGCTCAGTCCTTGGTCCCCTCCTTTTCTCCACCTACACCAAATCCCTTGGCCCTGTTATCACTGCTCATGGTCTTTCTTACCACTGCTACGCTGACGATACTCAACTCTTTCTCTCCTTCTCACCCTCTGACACTCAGGTATCAGCGCGTCTCCGCTTGCCTGAGAGACATCCAGAGCTGGATGGACAACCGCCATCTCAAGCTCAATCCTGGCAAGACTGAGCTCATCTACATTCCTGCTCTAACCTCTCCTCCTCTCAATCTCTCTATTTCCCTAGGGGACATTCCACTGACCCCAACGCCCTGTGCCAGGAACCTCGGAGTCGTGATGGACAACAGGCTGTCCCTCTCCGAGAACATCGCAGCAGTAACCCGGGCATGCAGGTTCTTCCTGTACAACATCAGGAGAATCCGCCCCTTCCTCACCACTCACTCAACCCAGCTCCTGGTCCAAGCGATGGTGCTGTCCCGCCTGGACTATTGCAACTCTCTCCTGGCTGGCTTGCCAGCATCGGCCATTAGACCCCTTCAGCTTATCCAGAACGCAGCAGCGCGCCTGGTCTTCAACCTCCCCCGACACTCCCATGTCACCCCCCTGCTCATTGACCTCCACTGTCGGTGATGGCTCGCATCAAATTCAAAACATTGGTGCTCGCCTTCCAGGCAGTCCGAGGATCTGCCCCTCCATACCTCCAAAAACTAATCAGACCCTACACACCTGCCAGATCCCTGCGTTCCGCCTCCTCAGGACGACTGGTACCCCCCCCCCTCTTCATGCTAGCACCCGGTCTCGACGTCTGTCTGTCCTGGCCCCACGGTGGTGGAATGACCTCCCCATGGAGGTCAGAACAGCAGAAAGTCTGACCGCCTTCAAGCGAGATTGAAGAGACACCTCTCTTCAAGCTGCACCTCTCTCCCCCCCCTCTCCTACCTCCCTTGACTTATTAATGTGTGTGTAATACCCCCCCCCCCAAAAAAAAAAAAAAAAAAAAAAAAATGACTGCGCCTGCTACTTGTATATTATTTATTTTTATTTTTTTTTTTTTTTTTTTTTTAAACGTTCTTGTTCCTAGTTTGAAAATGCACTATGTACGTCGCTCTGGATAAGAGCGTCTGCTAAATGTCTATAATGTAATGTAATGTAATGTATGGAATACATGGCTAGTAAAATGGCTGTAAATCATCAAGGGTCTGATGTATCAAACAAGCCTTTAACCATCACTCTGCTGCCAGAAATACAATAGATATGGATGGATAACTTGAAGGGTTTCTTCTCCTGACTTATTTTTCTATAGAGTTCAATAGGAAAATCTGTCAGGAGAAACAACCCTTAAAGTGATCCTTCCATAGCTACTGTATTTCTGGCAGCAGAGTGATGGTTAAAGGCTTGTTTGATACATCAGACCCTTGATGACTTAGAGCGCTTTAGCCAACCATGTGTTCATAAACCTCACATTGTGTGTGCCATGCCTTACTGACGTTTTTGTTTCTAGGAAACGCAACCTTCAATGCTTAAATATAGCCTATTCATTTTACCATATGTAGCCTATGCAATATGTCACGTTAAGACTATAATTATAATTATGTTCTTACAGTTGAATGCATCCAGCAAATAACTTTGGTTCATACAGTTCGGCAAAAAATTAATAATAAAAATGGTTGGCTGTACTATGAGGTGGTAAACTCCCGCTGTCTAGGGGGGTCCGGGGGCATGCCCCCCCGGGATACATTTTTGTAAAATTTAACAGTTAAATGCATGAATCTGGTGCAATTTGGGAGGAAAATTACAACGCTAGATCTGTGAAGAATTGTATGCTCTTGTAAACAATCCAAAAACCCATCAACATGTAAGTCACTTGAGCCATCAAATAAATTACATAAACATACATTACATATAGTCACATTTGTTGTACTGGTTTATTTAAAGTGTTTGGAATCACACTCCAAGGTTGCAGTGAAAATATATGGCACCGCATGTAATGTCAGATTTAGAGATCACATTCAACTTCAAAGTCGGGATACAGCTTTGCTAATTTGATGCTGAAAATAATGTTTTAAACCATTGTAACCACAATCGATGTAGCTAGCAAATAGATAGCCTAATTACTTCAAACGATAATTGTCTCCTCAAAATGCGATCTGGGTCGATGGCTTAGCTCAAGCGACGCTGCAAAGCAGTACAGTGATCTTTTATGTTAATTACGAGAGTAAAAAGAATCTGCCTTCCTTCTGAAACAGTGATGGCGATCTGCCCATTCAACGAGCCCCCGATTTGGCCAGATTTGAGATGAAGCATTCTCAGAATCTATCTATATATAAATAAGTCTATTTTATTTTATTTCCAAATGTTATTATACGTCCAAAAATATTGTAAAATGACTGTATATTCCCTCAAATCTATTTGCCAAACAGGATCTTGTTATCAACTCCTATCATTATTCCTAGGCAACTAGGAGGCAGTGGCGCCCCCAGAAATCTTTCATTGAAAATCTTGGGGTGGCACAACAAAACCAAAAGCCATAACTGAATTTCAGGAATTCTATTATGTTGTTGTAGTATATAGGCTACTTGAAAACTACATTGATTGTAAGGAACAAAACATTTACTGGGAACAAGCCTACTCGAGTTTAAAAACACCACACAGAGGCCTCCAATTCTTTTCAATACAGCTTTATTTGGCTGTTGCTGTGTCTTTTTGTAAACAAAAATATTAAAACAAAACAAAAAAGCATAATCATGGACAACAATATACATTTTATTATAACCTACTCATTACAACCTATTCATATCCGTGCTTTATTAGGCTACATTCTTCTCATCCCATTTCGTCCACAGTTATCATAGGCTACACTATGTGTAGCCTATGGTTTTTATTTGGTTTTTATTAAAGGGTTTCCGCGTTGTTATGGTTTTGAAAGCTCCGCACAATGATGGCTATGATGCAGCTTTGGCAAAAACTGGCATACAGTAACAGCATAGCCTTTTTCTTTTATACATTTTTTTTTTGAAAGAGCATTTCCCGATATAATAGCTAACTTGTGGCGAATGTGCCGCCGTGGTGATACATTTACTTTAACATCTGTCCGAGAATGTAAACAAGTCGTCCATTTTCACGGTAAAAATAGATTTTAGGACAACGTTACCTCTATTTCACTAGCTTAGCCTACTTGAACAGTTACAACCTGCCTGAGAAGAGTAGCCTACCCATTGAAAGCTGAATCTACGCGCATACAACAATGAAAAATTATCGTTCTTTGGATGCCCACAACTTTTTTGTTAGTGGATGATAATATTTTGCACTTGCAAATATAATACTGTAACGTTTTACTCCGATTTTTTCACATTCCACTACAAACCATTTGCATATGGTCAAAATGTTATAGCGTTTCTTACAGCAATATTAGTTAGCCATAAATTGACAATTGGATAACTTATTTGAATAGGCTACCTGTGAAACAATGCCTGCTGCACACATAAGCATGTGGAGTTTCAAGGTCCCACATTTTCCTCTTTCTTCCCGCCGATGCCTCACGTCTTATTGCTCGGATCCACTTTTTTTCTCATCTATGGCTCGTTTTTTTTGTTCAGATCTTATATAAAACGCAATTCAATTTTTTTTTTTTTTGTTGTTGTAGTGCATCCCCCACTACAACTTTTAGGCATTTTTATGCTGTTAGCTAACGGATCGAAATGACAAGAAGGCACCGGCACATCAGGTCAATGGAGGGCGAGAGCGGGATGTGTTCCCCCCCCCGGATGGGCGGGGCCTATTTGCGCTCTGTCTCCTGGCAGCGCGGTGACGGACGGTCAAAAGTGGCTGGCTGGCTATGCATTTGTTATTTTCTTTCACGTGCATGAACTACTATGAAAAATATAATTATTTAAATGAATAGTACCTAATGTAAAATATCAGATAGAAGCATATTATGCATATGCGACTCGCGAGGGGGGGGCAGCGATTGGTGGCGCCACTGCTAGGAGGGGCAAGTTGCTCGAGTGATTTTTAAAAAACGCCTTTTAAATAGTCGATTTTGGTGACTTCTAAAGAAAGATAATTCTAAAAATGATCTATCATTAGTTGTAAACTAATCATGATTAGCATTTAGCTAACTAACTATCTAGTTACCGTGGTAAAACATTCTAGCTAAACAGTGTATGATTAGCTAGGTTGCCGCCGTCAGAACACGGCAGGACAAGAATCTCCACAGCATCCGCGACAGACCCGTCAAAACGGTCATGATTATTATCATGATCCCCATCCTCTATCTTACGTTTTAAAAATACATCTAACACTCCGTTTCACTCGTTACAATGTTTCATCAGAGCTGTCAAAGTTTCACCCCAGACTAATGTTAATTAATTATACACTTATGTTTTTTTTAGACAGATTTTCAGGACTCATCTGTAAAATAGATAATTGATCTCAGTGTAATTTCCCCAAAATGAATAAATAGATAAATATAAAATATACGTGATAGACCAAGCATCTACGTCACACTACAAAGCACCTTTTGCAACCATAATACGTTGCTGTTGTTATGTAAAAACGTGGTTCTTTTGTACATATTTTTTATGTATATAAAAACATTAGGCTACGTATTTTTAGGTGTATTATGTATATACTGTATGTGATGATTGTGATTTGTAACATAACTGTATTCTGTTGCAAATTTCCGAATGATACAGCTTCTTCTTCAATTCAAACTTTAAAGTACCATGGATGTGCATTGAATATTTTTTTTTAGATATTAACACTTAAATAAGACGAGTAGGCACTAGGTGAAAAGTGCCTTTTGTGGGTCACGGTTAGATAGGGTTAATCTTGTCCCACCCCCCAATTCCCATAGAGATCCATTCAAATGCAAAGAGGTTATAGTCAGTAGCGGCGGCAGGATTTAAGTCATGGGTGGGCCAAAGTAATTAGATTGAGACGGTGTCATATTAATTTCCTTTAAATTGGACAATATGCTGGTAAGGTAATAATGTTATTTTCATCAAAAGAGTGCTCAGACATCCTTTTTTGATATTTTTGGATACATTAAGTTTGGATACATCTCTGTGTCAGGAGATACAACGGTGACTTGTCCCTCTCTGAGCCAGAAACCACCACAATATTTATATTAACAGATGACCAAATCAATTAGGCCTACTTCAGCATAAACACAAAAGTCAGTCTAATCTATGTCTAATAATTGTCTATGAAGAAGGCATGGCCGTCTTCAAACGGCTCTCAGATGATAACTATACATCTCACAGTTTAGATAATGACACCGTAGACTCCTAAGAACCAGGCAAACATTTTCATGTACGTATAATATGTCTATGAACCCTTAAAACTGTATGCCCGATCACAGGTTAGAAAAGGGGTATGAATTTTCAACTTTCAGCTAGAGTGGAGATTTGAACATCCTGCAATGATTCTCTATTGGGAGCGGGATCTTCAAAGAAACTTTCATAAAGTAAAAACTATTAATGCTATGGCTTAGATATTTTAAAAACTAGAGCGACACACTCTAATCCTGACCATTCCATCCATGAATTCCTATGTAAAATATTTCGCGACAAAAACGTGAATAAATCATAAACCGTGCAACGGAACCTTCCACAAAACAATAGCAACATAATCTGGAACGAGACGCACATTTTGACAGTCAGGGTGGCAAAATTTGTGGCTATAATAATAAAGTCACAAAAGTCAGTCTAATCTATGTCTAATAATTGTCTATGAAGAAGGCATGGCCATCTTAAAAAACTTTGGCGAACGCAAACATTTCACTTAAAACGTAGTTTTTGTGATTAATAGTATTTATTTACAATTATGAACAGCAAGCTGGCCAGAGGAATACATGCAGGGTGTCAAACTCCAGTCCTGGCGGGTCGCAGTTTTTGTGCTTTCAGAATCCAATTAAGGCTTGAGAATGAAGGTTAAAAGAATCACATGTTAAAAGAATCAATGGTGCTGGAACGGTACTGGAACGTACCACGGTGCAGGAACACACCAAAAACCAGCACACACTGCGGCCCTCCAGGAAGGGGGGGAGGGGCAAGGAGTGCATTCGCCCCCCTGGAGGCAAAATGCCACGAGCCAGGCCCTCAACCCCTTGGAGGCAAACACACAGCTACATTTTAAATAAAACAAAAATCTACAATTAATTATTATCAACAGTGTAGGCATAACTGAACAAAATATAGGCTATATATTTAAAATGTGGGGAAATATTTTTATTAATATAATTAACATTAGGCCTAAGTTTGACTTCCACAAATGCACATTGAATGCACGTTAGTTTCTGACGTCAGCAGCACAGTTAAAAATGGAGAAACAAAATCAGGTTATACAAAACATAAACAAAAATAACAGCGGGAGAAAACAAATGACACGGTAACGTGTGTAGCCTACCACTAACTAACTTATTTTTGAAGCATATAATCAACCCAAGGAGGGCTCACGCTGAGACTGTCTCAATTTGGAGAACGTAATCAACAAGTTTGCCAGGGCAAAAGAACGAAGAATAGGCCTATCTCCATTTCCGGGTAGGCAAACTGGAAGGGAGGAATACTTTCTTCCAGTAGAGAAACTGGCGCATTGTAGACACACAAACACAGCAGTCTCGTAAGTAATGAAATCTTAAAGCACAAATCTTTTATCATATGGCCAAGTACTGCAAAAAACAACAACAAGATTTTGTGGTAAATTGACTTCACAATTATGAAATAATGGCTTGAAACATCCGATATTGTTACTTTTGGGAGCGATATTAGAGACTGGGAAAAAATGTAGGCTATAGCTCGTCTAGAAAAATAGATTAAACAACACACACATCCAACTTATCTTTGCAGGTGCCGAACAGATAGGCAATCATGAACAAAAGATAGAGTCCGCACACTGCTGTAATGCTCCCATAAGTGGCCCTATTTTACACCCGGCGCTAACCCAAACGCAAGTGTTTTTGCTATCTTACACCTGGCGGAGGGTTCATTATAGTGCCTAGCGCTCACGTCGTTGAAATACCAAATCATCCTGCACCCATTGCAAGTGAACTGGGCATGTTGGTCTTAAGATGAGGAGTGGCCAGGATAATTTTTGGTGAATTTTGGTGAATCTTGAGCCAGCAGAAAGCGCTTGCGCTAAAACCACCACAAACCTGGTCTAAAGTCATGTTGTTTACATGTTATTTTAACGATGCATATAAGTGCGTCTACATATAGGCGTGTGCATAACGCGCATGCACCCTCCTGTCTGTTACACACAGGGGCGCGCACAAGCATTATTAAAAATATCAAGATGACAATGTCAAATATTATTATTGTGTAGGCTATATCAAAAAATGCATAATAATAAAAGGGTCCATAGGTCCACGTGCCTGTCCCTCAACAAAGGGGAATGCCGCATTAAATTGCTTTCAGCCCACTCCATCAACATCCAGGCGATGTGCGATGGTACGTGTAAGGTTACATGTATCCCATTCACAATTATCCTGGATCAAGCTATGATTTAGCCTATATTTGCCAATAATTCTGGAGGGACAATCTTCTGTAACAGGACAATGGCTATCCATTAAAAACTTTGCTGATAACACCTATATATCAAGCCTAATGTGCGAATTGTCAATTCATGCGTGAATTGTTATTCAATGGCAAACTCTCGCACTGCAATAGACGGTCATTTCAGTTCTGAAAATGTGCTTAAGATGTCATTACAATACAGCTCACTTCGACTAGGCCTACAGCCTGTAAGTAAATAGAATGGTTTTGACTGAAAAAAGTTCAAAACCTTGTCCAGTGTAGGCTATTGTTTTTCAAATAGCCTAGGCTACAGTCCGCCGGATTTGCTGTGCATAAGAATTTTTTCGATAGCCTGGCCTACGATTAAAAAACAGAGATTCATTTAAATTTTACTATGTTAACTAAATTGTAACCTTATTCTTCGTCCTTCATATTTTTTTAATTACAGTGACCAGGTTTCCATACTCTCATCTTATTAACACCCAGCTGGAATGATTTTAAAGAGAACTAAGAGTCTAATTAGAAACGAAAATTTGCAGAACATTACATAATTAATTCAGAATTAATTTAATGCCATTCTCTGCATTTGTGCTTTAACTTAATGCAGGAGCAGGTCTGTTTCCCCTGCTGTAAATCACACTTTTCAGTCTTCTTGGGAAAGTGGACTTAATTATTTTACAGCATACGCTACCAGTAAAACAGGTTGGTCACATTTCCATAAGCAGGATATTATAAAACAAGGGGAAATATGCGTGAACCTATGGGTTCCCAACCTGACAGCTTTAGTGTATTTACTTGTGTCATCATTAAGGCAAAATAACGGTATTTATGTTATTAATCAATATTATAATGCACATAATGAACTTCGGACGAAGCTTGAACTTCGAGAACGCCATGAGAACAGCCTCATGGAATTAATGTTTGACAATTTGTTAAACAAGCAGGCTAATTTGTCGTTTTCTAAGGTAGCTTATTCTCCGCTGTTGCAGGTGCTTTTAATGAAATTTAACCGCATAGGCTATATTTTCTAAAATAACAGCACTGTCGGGAATTACCGGGAGCCCGTGCCGATGTTAAACCCTAATGTTAAAAATTATCATTGTGTATATCAAAACGCATCATAATGGTTAGTCCAAATAATATCATACTATCGATCCATATAGCATTACTTGCTCGCACTCCACACGCATGAGCATGTCTGTTTCACCATCATATAAGCAATCCGCCAAGGTGGAAAAGCAGGCTTTTAAAGGGAATGAGACATTTTGATTGGTTTATTGCATGTTACGCCCAAGACACGCCTATAATTCATGAAGAGACTAAGTTCAGCCTATTTGCACTTTGCGCTGTGCTTAGCGCTCAAAAAAACACAGTAGAAATAGCAAAAGTGGACTTAACGCCATGCGTTTAGACCAATCGCTAAGATCGCCAAGATAGAGCCCAAGGTGTTTATTTGCACCACAAAAGATCAACGATCAATGTTGATCTTTTGTGGTACAAATAAACACATTATAGGAGCATTACAGCAGTGTGTGGACTATCTATAGCTCATCTAGACCCATGGTTTCCAATGAGGAGCTATAGGTGTCCCTAGCACCGGAAGTATCTATTCCTCCCTTCCAGGCTAGATCACCATCTTGTGAAATAGGCCTATTGACCTGTAAGAACGACCGCGCCCACGTAGACAAGGAAACACAATGAATTAAATTAATTTTTTGACGTAGGCTATGTAAATGTAGCCTAGGCTACCACATAAATTACTGAATTAACTGAATATAAAATTTCTCACATAGGCCTACTGTTAAAAATTAACCATTTTGTTTTGTGTGGACAGAAACATTAGCCTGGCGTACACTTTGTATTTTCAAAAGCAGAATAAGCTGATGAGTTCAATGCATAGGACCGCACAATGTCATAGCAAATTGATTTGTTTTTATCAGAATAATAAAAAACATATTTTTTTGTAAATCTTTATCAGCAGGCATTAATTATTGCTTCTAAGTGTATTAGCTACTTGCCTGAAGTGATTAATGTTATATCAGCATTTTGTAGGCTATTGCTGCCTTCAAGTGCTTCTCAGAAGCTCCCATTTCCCAGTTGTCAAATCGTAATTACGAGGTTGATGCAATCACATGCTCCAAAGTCGGAATTAGCCCACCAGCAAACATGGATGTTTAGGAAGTAAATGTTTACTGTGTGTGCGTGACCATGAGTATGATCATTTGCTGCGCTCCGCTACCTGGTTGCATTGCCAATTTGTCGTATGTGAATCTATCATATTTTCTCCCATTTTGACTTGGCAACTGAGAAATATGAGCTTCCGAGGAGCACTTGAAGGATAGAGAGGTAAAAGGTCAGTAGTGAAATGTCACAACTCAGGAACTCGGGGAGCAAAATTATCTCAGACTTTCCCAATTGTAATTATGACTTGTAGGTTCATTCAAGTGCAACTTCCATGTCAGAAACTCCTAGGCTCTTTCCGATAATTCTGACAGCACTTGAAGGCAGCATATCTTATGTCTCTGTCTGTCTGCAATGTCGACATAGGGTCTATAAACTTTTTAAACTTTTGATTGACTAGCGTTATAAATAAAATTCAAAAGCGACATATATTAGGGCCCCCTGTTTACCTAATTTGCCGCCCCTAAGCTGATTATGTAGTTACGCCACTGGTGCTGGCTCAATCTATTAATCAAGCAAACAGTTCTTATTAGTTGAGGAATTAGCCTTGGTAGAGTAACTCTCTAGAGTCTTAATTTTCCTACACTTTATCAAGAACAAGTACGAAAAGATTAGCAAAGAACCTCCCATCAGCTGCTTCTTCCCATGACTGCTTAGCTAATGCAGATCTACAAATAAATCATTTTCCATTAACAACAAAACCTATCTGCTGTATTAACAAGCGGTGTGCAAGTATACCCTCTAAAACACTTCCTGGCAACGGTTATGTATTTGACTCAGGTACTTTAGTCCCAGGGTATTCTGGGAAGGTGTTAAACATCCTGAGCCATTCAAGATCTGCCAGCCTGTCTTCCACTCAAGGTAAACACAACACTTGTTGAAGGACCCTTTTGTGATGGAAATTCTATTTTCCCTTCTTATGGCCAGGGCTTAAGTTGTCAATCATACCAATATGATACCACAGCAGAGACAGATTTATACGCAATACAACTTTATTTCTTTGAATGCTTTAATGCATTAGCAAAGCACATTGGAAAAGAAGATTTTCTCTTACACTTTCATGAAATATTTTGCAAAGAAATGTGTTGATCCCACAACAGCCCCCTTGTCAATTGCTGTAAAAACCCCAGATGCTTAAAATGGCTGGCCCCTCCGTAACCGGCAGCCCTGCTTGTGGCCTACCTAACGTGTGACTAACAGCTCAAATGGTAAAACCTGGTGTAGCATTTCAAAGCAAATATGTAGTATTTTGATGTAGCCATTCCAACAAAAAAAATATCCTCGAGATTTGATACAACCCTGCTCTCTTAGGAAAGTTATCCCTACAGTCCACGACTCCGAAATCAGTGTTAACTATGAATAGCTGAAACTGGGCCTGAAATCTGATGATATAATTGGCAACACGAACAAGGTCAGAGGTTGAGCTGCAGAAATGGTCAAAACCAGTTTACAATAGCCGGTAACTATAGCAGTCAAAGGTATATGATTACACCTTTAATATATTTAACAATACCTTTGATGTTGCCGGCTTTATAACATCTGCTTTTAAGTTCACTGGGTTGGAATGGGCTATATTTCTGATTCTAGGGTAGGGTGAAATATAACGTTGGATATGTCCTGCTGGCGACAGCATATGTGATTAGAATGGAAAATAAAAATTATATGGTATATCCATGTCAGCGCAACAATTTGACAGATAATTGTTGCTTAGACTCCAGGCAAGAAAGCTTAACATCAGAAAAGTGATATATCTGCCACCTCGTTGTTCGGCATAAAGGCTCTTTTGCATGTAACAATGCTTATGTGTGGGTGAGCCCAGAGCAAGGCTTTGAATGAAGTGTAGTGCAGTTAATATAAAAAGCCAGTTGATAGCAGAGCATGCGGTTAGCCACTACAAAATACGTGGCACCCTCTAAATGTCCAGCACGAGCAGTGAATCTTTTGTCAGGAAAAATAACAATGGATTGGCCCCAACAGGCACAGTCCAGGTCCATTAGCTTAGGACAAAGTCGGGAACTTCGGGTTATCAGTAAAAACAGTGTCACAATAAAAAAATGTTCAACTGCTTGACATGATGGCTGAAAAGTAGAGAGCAAGGAGAGGGCCTGCAAAGGAAGGCAAGCCAAGCCTACAGACAATATATTTAGACTCATCTGGGTTGCATTTGTAGCCACCCATCACAAGAGCTGTTAGTGTCTGCACAGAAAAATGAGCAACAGTAGTCTCCTCAGTTTAACTGTCAACAGAATAAATGCTTTGCCCAGCAGAGAAAAGACAAGGCCAGGGAACACTCCAAAAATACACATAAGGTTGCGTCTGTTCTACATTACGTTTCACCAAGCCAAAAATGGGCCAGAGATGAAAGCAGCCAGTGCTGTTTCCCAAAAGGATCTTAGATAAATATGATCTTAGGCTATTTTGTTTTTATATTACTTTCACTGTTTGTTTGTTTTTTGTCATTCGTTTTTTGCCTTTCTCCATCTATTTTTATTATCTGTTTCATGTAATGTCAGTAAATTGTAATAAATCTAATCATAAAATGAATAAATCATGAACACAAAACACTCTAAGATGATCTTAACTCTAAGATGCTTTTGGGAAACGGGGCCCAGGTCGGCTTTCATAAAACCATGGAATAACCACAGCTAAATGACAACAACTACTAATTTGTCACTGTAATTCCCCAGTGTGTGTGTCGATAGTGGAAGGTGAGTCGCAGTTCCTCCATCCTCTGGAATGCAACGCCAGTCTAGCATAACACACTTTTACATCATTCTGGTACTGTGGGAAGAGAAAGGCAGGAATAGGAGGTAATACCTTGCAATCTTTCTGGGTACCAGTTTCAGTTTTTCACTATCGATAGTTATTTTACGATGGACGCTTTGATTTAATGCAAAACAAATTTCAGGTAAATCTTTCATAATAAATTTCATTAATTGTGCTGTGCTACAGCAAAAGGAGAGATGATCCATGGTTGCGCCTCCGTACGTACCCTGTATTCCAAATATACAAACAGCTCCCGTCATGTCACGTATATTGATGAGTTTGTGACACCCTCAACCAGGACTCTCAACAACAGCAGGGAAAAACTGTGAAACTGCAGAGAACGGGGCAGCATGTAATTAGCTGTGTTCAACACTGCCGTTGACTCCGTGAGGATTATTCTTATGCCCAGAACCTCATGCTCTTGCCAAGTAATCCCCCTGAACTCCTCACAAAGTCTTTCAAAACTATTTATGTAAACAAGCATCAAACAGAGCTTCTTGTATTGGCAACATTTCTCAGTTAGCCACCCTCAACAAGGACCAGATGGGGCCTTTCTCTGAAGGAGGCAAGAGATGGAATGATAGGCACTGCACTTTTTTTTTCTTCTACACTCTTATTTTATGTCATGAGGAACGTTTCTCTGCCCACTTTTGTTTTAGGGCAGGGATCTCAAACTTCAGGGCTGCAGTGTCTGCTGTTTTTTGTGTGTTTTGTGTTCTTATATTCATAATTTATGACATTAATTTGCTACAGTCCACAATGAATGTTCCCAAAGCCTAAATTGGCTGGTGATTTAAAGCAGCCAAAAAACACCTGCCGACTGCGGTTGCCTTTTGTTCCCTGGTTCAGGCATCATCAGTAAGGGCATGAGCAAGTCGCGCTCTTGAGATTTATGCTGCCCTCCTTTCTGCCAAACAGGAATCTGTCTACTTTAGACTGGACCTCATGCTTTCATTTCTGCTATGGGGCAGATAGTGGAAGAGGACAAATTTGCAAACTGAGATGTGCAGAGAAATCATCAAAAGGTTTCACACGGGATGATGATGATTATGATGATGTCTCTCACAATTATGATGATTATGACAATGGTGATTATGATACTGATGATGGCTATGATGATTGTGTTTACGACAACGGTTATGATGAGGGTGATGATGAGGATAATAATGGTGAAGAGGAGAACAGTATTAATGTGACAGTATTAATACTCAGTGGCATTCTCCGTACATCTGTGTGCCAGCAACTCTTCTGGTGAGGGGGGTTCCGCTCGGCCTCAGCGCACAGCCAGTGGCCGCCGGGGAAAAAATGTGGTTCTCTCACACACAGAGTCCCTCTTTGGCGGCAGTAATTTCCCAGAATTCCTGCCAGCCCATTGTCTCTCTGTGACAAGTTACAAAATCCCTGACACGACTACTGATGAGAGTCAAACAGCCCAAACTCCCACTGCCTTTGCCAGCTAACAAAGTGCTCTGTCCTTGTCCTTTCCCAGAAGGGAACATTTCAATTCGTGGCACTGTGATGTCACTTATTACAGAGTACTCCCCTACATGTGTTCAGTGTGCATTGCAAATATACACAAAATCACGGCATATGTCAATTCACTTTTTTTTCTGTCAGACTAATTACAGTAGCAAAGCTATCTTAAACAATAAAACTTAAAATATAACAATAATCAACTATTTAACATCACACACTAGCGAGCCTAATACTAGTACTGTGGCCCTTTTGATAGTGACATCTGCAAACAGCATTATAAAAAGGTGTACACCACAATATATGGTTGATATAGTTGCAAATGTTTCAACATACAAAAACATAGTTCTCACATTGTATTTTTTATCCATATATTATTGATGCTTCACATTATTGCAATTTGCTATATTTTTTGTTGTGAAACTATATTCTAAAATATATTTTCCTTGAATATTATATGTCTTGCTTCATGTTGAAGTGCACTACTTCTTCATATGGGGTATGGTATCCCAGAATCCCCCAGGGGAGAGAAGTCAGGGGCCACACTGAACCAGGGTGTATGACCACAAAGTGACATGTCCTTATCTCCCAGGAAGAACTGTTCGATAGTTGCGTTTTTTTTCATTACAGTATGGTGTAAACACCAGGGAAACACTTAAAAATGTAATTAAAACTTAGACTTAATAAAGAAATAAATAAATAATAAAGACCCAAATTACAACAGAAGTACTTTGCCGGTAAATTGAATGCTCTGGTATTGGTACACTATAACAGACAAAAGGGAATATATCTCAAATGTCCAGCATTGAAACGTAATATCTGAAAATATTATCACATCTCTAACTCAATGTTCCTGGTTAAAGCAACTGTTGGGTGCCTGTGTAAGTAAAGGGATTGTAAAAATCCATGTGGAGAGATATATAATAACTTGTCTTATGCAACATCAAAATTAATAAAACAAGCTTTTTTTCGCCCTTTTGAATTTTATTGGAAAGATTTAATCATATAGAAATCAGGATAAAATAGTTCTGCCCTTAGTTTCAAAGTTACTGCAGATTGCATATATTTCATGGTCCCCATGTCATGGTCAATTTATTCACAAGCTCACAGAAGTTTGTTTTAGATTTAATTGGGCGTTCCCCTTGATCATATTCATAATAACTCAGGCATTAAGGGTCTTCTCATTAGAATACTTATTACTTTCTTTCAATTTTGGATAATTTAACGCAGTGCTAAATCCTTGCCTCTAACGCATCTCCCAGAATGCAACCCTATGTAATAACTCGCAGGTACTGTGGATTCATCTGAATATATCCACGCGCATTAATGAGATTGTTCACCTCTGTATTTCTACACATTCCCCTCCCCATTTTTCTCTTCTCTTTCTTTATTTTCATTTCATATAAGCCCTGATCTATTTTTATGAAAAACCAGTACAGCTTCTGAAATTCATTAAATCAGCATAAAATATGTATTATATAATTAAAGTCTGCTCAAATCATTGCTCATTCTTGAGCAAAGCAGGGCTCTGAGATAACTTGACTTCAGTATCTAAGTTTTGGTTTTCCTTGTGATGTGACAGTGGAGCATCAAATGCTAACACACACATGCATATGCACACAATTTTTTTCTGTATATGTACAAATACATACACAGCCGTCCTAAAATGTTAAGAATGGCTCAACTAAAATGTAAGGTGGGTAATGTGTTTCATGAGCGCGTGCACACACACACAGATGCACAGACAAACAGACATATATACACACACATGCACACACACATGCCAGTCTATGCCTTCTATCCTCTGTCCAATCCCTTCACACACACAAATATACTAACTAAATACTAAAGCATTTAAAAGATGTAAAGTTTCCATATAATTAATTTTCATTTCTGATGTATCTTATGAGCTACTGAGAGTTCACATAGTTCACTTAAAGGGTAATTCCATTTTTTTTTTCTGACTTGGACCTATTTCCACCATGCTGATCAGTAATAATAATAATGTTGTCACATCGTTCATTTTTGGGAAAGAGAACGGCTCCGCTCTGCTTTACAATGGAGTCCAATGGGGCATATTTAGATACAGGTTCAATTTACTTCAAACAAATCCAATTTATGTAGGGGTTCTCTATGTCAGAGACACAGAGGAAATATTGGAGGTCCAGGTGCGACAGATAAGGAATCTTAAAGTGTTCAACGAACACCACTAAGACGGACAATAATCCGTAGTGGATGGGGAAAATAAGGAGAACACAAATAACCTCGTGATAAAAAGCGAGGAGCTCGATATCCGAGCAAAACAAAATAAATAAGCAGACACGCTTATTTAACTCCCGTAGTAGAGTAAACAAAAAGAAAGGAAGGAGAAAAATAAAAATAACCCTAACCCTTAGGGTGAGAACACTCGTAGGTATGAGAGGAAAACAAAGAAACCAAAACCTCTGCACTGAACTAAAAGAGCGCACTTTAAATATTCTAAATTGTACCGCTAACAAGAACCGCGTAGAGCAGCAAAGCGGTCGATAGCACGCACAACTCCTATATTGTTTTACCCGCTAGAAAGTAACACTTATCTAACTCCCGTATAGGAGTGAACAAAAGAAAGGAAGGAGAAAAGCGGTCGATAGCAGTACAACTTCCTATACCTTTACCGGCTAGAATGTTACGTGAAATAACATGGAAGCGACGAGAAAAGGAGGAAGCGGGGTATAAATAGCGAGAGGAAATGCAGTACAGGTGAACTCACTAATCACCGAGGCGAAAGAAAAACCTGTAGCGGAACACAGAAAAATCAGATAGATTTACAGGTAGATGAGAAAACGGAATACTAAGCGCCGAAATAAGGGAAGGAAGGCGCGATCCATGACAGTTTATTTAAACTTGTTATTTGTGAAAGTTGAAATTCACCGAAATTTAAATTGAAATACATTTTGTTGCATGCTCTTTGAACGTGCCGTATTTACCCATACTGTACCTAATTATTCTGCATGGACAAAAATTTATTGTTTACAGTGGTGTGTGGCTCATATTTATAAGCTAATGTGGAAAATACAAATGGAAAACCTGTTTTCAAACCTCTAATTCATCTGACTATTGTGAGGATGTTGACTCGCTTCAATTTCATAGCTTCCCATATTTATTTGAACTGGAATACACACTGATGAAGAGCTAAATCAAGTTGAAGAGGATAGAAGGAGAACAGAGGTTGTGGCAGAAAGGCAGTACACAGAGTATTCTGTGTATTCTAGTAGGTCAAAGTTCAAAGAGCATGTGACAAAATGTATTTTAATATTAATTCTGGCAAATACATTTTAAATTTCACACTGGTTTTCACTTCCAAATAACAGGTTTAGATAAACTGGACTTGTTTCAAATAAATTGAACCTGCATCTAAATATGCGACACTGGACTGGGGGTCACATGCAGCTCAGTCAGCAAAGGTGCTTGTCTTCGGTACAGGCTTGTCCCTGAGGCCTTGACATCACAGGTTCAAACTTTGGCTACTTCATTAGCTTACCATGGCTGAGTAACTGCTGTATCAGAACAAGGTTTTTTTGTACTGCCAGGGGTGGGATGGGTCTATGTTAAAGTTACCATTACACTAGCTCTTCCAAAAAGACATGCCAGATACCGACAAACACAGAGAGATACTGGGGTAATACTATGTGTCTTGTAGTGTGGAAAGTATTCATCACAGGAACAGTAGAAACAGTTCAAAAATTGGCAATTTGTTGCTTTTTCTCACCACTCTGAATAAATACAGATTACGCACAACCTCTCTTCACTTTATGTGTCACAACAGTAGATGGCTGGCTGTCTGAATTTAAAACATCCTCAGTATATGGTGTCTGTTCATACTGTATTCACTTAATACTTTAATCTGCAAGACCTGACATGTATACAATTCTATAAATGCATTCATAATCCTTGGTGCCCCTGAATGACTGGTCAGATTGTTAAATCATTCACAATATAAAATATGTTATCAATGAGGTATGACCCTTTGTTGATTGACACCTTTCAAGATAATCCAGTTTTGTGATATTATTTTTTAGCATTACTCTAAATGTGAACACACCACTTTTCAAAGAGCATGAAAACAGGTCAGTTTGAGTTGTCATTACAATTAGTGTTAACCTGAGGCTCATTAGGAAAAATATGTGTTGACTGCAGCAAATAAATAATGCGTTAGTCTTAGGCACTTGTGCATTCAATCATGCTATTTTGGAAAGAAAAAATTCCACACAGTAATATCATGTTTGAAACATGTCATTGTGGTCTTTTTTTTGTGCTAAAGTATTTTGCTTGTGTATAGGTCTATTGATGATTCTTTTTAAACCCCTACATTAACTTTTTTTTTCTTCAAAACTTGTTCAATAGTAATCAAAATATATAAACATGTATGGAATAGTCAGCAATAAATGGTTTGTCTGGTTTAAAATCTTCGTCTTATCATTCTAAGAACACCTATATTCCTTATAAAACACAGCAAACACAAAACAGAATAATACATTTACGGGACAGCTGAATGACATTTCTCCAACTACATCAAGTTCTTCCTTATGTAATTTAAAATTTACTTGGTTCAGGTATATTTTCAATGTATTTTCTGACATATGCATATATCCTCCTTAAACCTGGCAATACATTTTTGTCCCCTGTAGGGAACATGAGTATCTGGTCTTAATCTCATGAACCATAGATTTTAACTATGTTGAAACCTACGCTACAAGGGACAGTTAATCAAAATAGGAAAAGTAATAAGAAAGAGAAAAAAAAGAAAATAATATTATGTTTAATGAGAACTAAATGTGGGGAAGTTTCATACAATTGAGGTTATAAGAGAGGTGAAACTAACTTCAAGGCAACTGTGGATTTTTAATTGTCCTATTCAATGCAGTAGGCTATATGTTTCCAATTGAAATCGACGAGCCTTCACTTCAGATTAATATACATGACGTAGCATTACTTAATGTAATTATGTTCACTTTCGAATAAACGTAAATAATGTTCGAGCTTCACCACCCCCATCTTGGAAACCAATTGAGTCCATATGTTCTTATAATATAGCTTACAATAAATTATCGTGACTGAGGTAGGCTAACGTTTTATTTTATGCAGATTGGCAGAGCATCTAAAACAGTGCAGTTTAAAAAATGCTATTCGGTTGACTTTCCGCCAGTATCAATCTCTGCTCGAAAAGAGATAACCTTCCACCGAGATCACAACCTATGCTGTTCTATGACCGATTGAGTATCCACCAACTTCCAAACTTCAAGCACATGTCAACAAGCAGCTGGGACGTAGAAACCCTCGACTGGAGAGCTCTGAACATGACTGACATTTCCATTAAGATTTAATGAGTAACAAGGCGCCAACCGAACGATATACGTTTTTAATCTCCATAGTTTATCTTGAAATAGGATTTTGTATTTGGTTTTATCGTAGCTCTCTGGCGCCACTCGAAGAGAAAACCTGTAATCGCGTACGTCTCGGAGGGTTTATCAGGAATCTTATCAAGGGTGAGAGGTAATGAAATATTGGTCTCGTGTTATTCTTGGTAATGCCAAAATCCAGTCTCGTGTTATTCTTGGTAATGCCAAAATCCAGCCGACAGAAGACGAGGCCGTTCCAGATAGCTACCCTGCGTGAACAGCGGAATCATGTCGTGGTTATTAAGCAACATGTTCGTCTTTGAATGGTTAAACTCTGTCCCCACTGTGTTGTCACATTTGCTATCGTGTATGGTTTTTGAATACTGGGTAACTGTTAGCAAAAATGCTTGGATACCCAGCGCAGTGATCTTGATTTCGCGCGCGACTAAGTGTGCGAGACAGATTTGAAAATGTAAATTGTAAAACAGAATATTTAATAAGGTTAAAGACTAATTTATCAATGTTTTGACTCGGTGTAAGAGAGCGATTTCTTCTATCTTCTTTCACCTGCATAATTTAATTAAAAAACAATGTTTGTTTCTTCCAATTCCACCTAAAAGGCAAATTCGCAATGTGTAACTCCCTGGTTAAACAAGGGCATATCCATTTTATAATTGATACATTTACGCATTACTTGTCACGTCCACGCTGGTTTCCAGGCAGACATCAATCACGCGTCTATTGGCCTGCCAAACCCTTTTCCTACTGGGGCTATTTTTTACTCTTAACAGAGAAACATTTTAACATCATCGTCACTAATATGGGGCTGAACCTCTGTCCGGAACGGACGGCACTGAAAAGACAGATAACGTGACAGTCTCGACCAAATCCCTTAGGGAGCCATGTGGTGCTCAATCAACTGTGTTCTCTTTGCTTTCATGAGTCTTGACTGAAAATAAAACAGCGGTTTGGCGTTCCCTTCCCCTTGTAGCTTACCTTCGCATATGTCAGGTCAATCCATGCTGCAATAAAAATAAGATATCAAGAGTCTTTTGATGTTGTTGGGTCACAGACATCAAGAAGTCATGGCATGCAAAGGATATGCCACCAAATATTAAATATGATTACTTTATTCTACATTATGTCCAAACTACATTATGACTAAACTGTCCAATATTTTTTGATGCCCAAAAATGGGGGAGGACTATGTACAAACGGTTATATAATTTCTGAACGGTTCATCCGATATGGATGAAAATACCCTCAAATTAAAGCTGACAGTCTGCACTTTCAACCTCATTGTATCATTTCAGACTCAACGTGCTAGAGTACAGAACCAAAATAACAACGAGACAACTGATCATTGTGCAGTGGTCTCTTAATTTTTTCCAGAGCTCTATATATATTTATAGGCCTATATGATTATAATTTTTAATGCATCTGTATGAAATTACACGCGCGTGCACTGAGTGTGCGTGCGTACACACTCTCTCTCTCTCTCTCTCTCTCTCTCTCTCTCTCTCTCTCTCTCAGTGAATTCAATAATTGTTAATGGCCTGCTGAAACCATTTTCTCCTTCCTTGCTTTTCAGCTCTACAGAACCGCATCACAAAACGAAAAAGCGACACGGGAGTGTGGAATGCACACCTTAAGGAAACGCAATGCTAGCTGTGATTGGCAAAGACATTATTCTACCCAAACTGTCCTGCTGTTACGGGATTACAATGACGTCACATTGCGTGGATGAACGCTAAAAAACTATAGATGCACAAATAATAGCACAAGCAGAGTCCATATCTTGCAAGTTTTTCTTTGTGATTTAAGCCCTCTTCAGCTATAGCAAAATAACATTTTTGTTGATGTAGGTTTATTTATTTTTTTGTAATCGTGTTCTTTTAAGGATTAGCCTATATAAAATGGTACTTGCTGCTGTAAATAGTCTCTCTTCTAATTGCAATAATTTATTACTGAGCAAAATGCGTACATAGAAATGTGTGTAAGAAGGTGCATTTGAAGTAGCTTTAGTTCCCGACCAGTGGAACATTTCTGATGGTAAGAAAAGAAGCAGCTATGTTTTTCTCGCAGTTTGGGTGTGCTTATAACACAACTTCACAGGTAAGGAAAAAATTACCTCAGTTTTTTTTACAATACATTTCTAACTAAGAACATATTATTTAATATGCTTTAGACAACACCAAATGTTGTTATGTGTAATGTTGGCTAATAATAGCTGGGCTATTTCTGCCGTAGCCTACTTAAAACAATCTATTTAAAAACAGAATATAAAGTAAAGTGATGTGTGTATTTTTATTTATCGGTCAAACATTCGGTTGAATTGTGAATTAATTAATCTTTCACGTTATGTAATGCAAAAAAAAAAACACGTAGGTATATGTAGCCTATAAGTTATAATTGCTGGTCACCACTACTTGTTGAAAGTTTTCTTGCTCAAATTTTGCTTATTCATTTAAATTGTTTCCAAATATTAAGTAATCTTTTAATGTAGCTTTGTAGTTCGTGAATAAATGTAATTTCTGTGAGAACATGCCTAATAATCAACAGGCTATATAAAAACGATAAACGAACACAGGTAGCCTTGCCTAGATTTCAAAAGGTAAAATGTATAGCCTGTTTTATAGCATGTTTAAAAGTATTCCGATTTTTAAAGAATGAATGCTTTCTCTAATTACTATTCATCCTTAAAGCTTTCACAATGTGACACTGACTATCTAGCCAAAAACACAAACAATCTGACTAACAGGTGCTGACATTCGGGTGTAGCCTATAAACGAGAAACAGGCCGTGTCATTCTACAAGTGCATGTGCCATTAAACTTTTAGTGTTCTGCTTACCGTCATGTCCTGTTTCAAAATGGTTCTTTAAAAAACAGTAAGGCAATAGTAGCCGAGTTAGCCTACATGAGTGACATGTCTATCCAAAATTCTCTTCATGCAGTTATTCGTGTCGGCAAACCCTAGTACGACTTGCTGCGATTCGATTTCCAGGTCGGTGTCTGAGTCCAGCGGTTCCCAGACTGCAGCAGCATTTTATTACCCTTCTTATAGAACCGTCTTCTGACGAGCACGCGGACAGAGCTGAATGCGGCTCTCGGGATGTATGGTTCTTCATACGCAGCAGCGGCCGCAGCCGGCCAGAACTACGCCAACTACTTCTCTTACGGCACCGATGCCTCATCTCTGTTTTCCACGCTGGTACGTGTGTGGTTTTATTTGATAAAACAATCGATCAATTACCACTTCAGAGCTAACTGATTCTTGTAACTTTCCTTGGACTTGATTGTAACGTAGAATAGTTAATTCATGAAGTCGGCTAATCCAAAACAATCTTTATTCGTACTTTCAGTTAATTGCTTAAAACTTATAATTTACCACTAAGTAATTGTAATTACTGTGGATAATGTAATTAGTTAAAATATTTTTTTTTACAACAAAATTTATTTCCAACCCTGTTTTGAAGAGAAGCGTGTGACACAGACATTTAAATACTCGTGAATTTCAGACAAGATGCTTTTGATACATAAGGTACCTTTTCTCACCTGTATTCTCTTGTTTGATGTCATTATTTTTTTAGAGCCCACAGTATGATATCAAGGATGGCGCCGGCGGATTGCATTCTGGAATCACACAAACTGCTGCCTATTACCCCTATGAGCATTCTCTGGGGCAATATCAATATGACAGGTGTGCACATCCAAAATCTTTCAGTTGCATTTTTAGAGGTGATAATATAATGGCCAGCGTATGATGGACTAAGTAAATTAGAATTACAGTCCAAATCTTTTTGCGGCATATTCCATGTAATTTTATGTTTTCTTTGTTATGTTTTATTTTTGTTTTTACATAATGTTGTTGGGTAAAATTGATTTGTGTTATAATATGATATTACATATGAATTCCAGGTATGGGACTATGGATTTTAATGGGTCAGCCAGGCGAAAAAATGCCACCCGGGAGACTGCCAGCACCCTAAAGACATGGCTTTATGAGCACAGGAAAAACCCATACCCCACAAAGGGGGAGAAAATCATGCTGGCCATTATCACCAAAATGACCCTCACCCAAGTGTCCACCTGGTTTGCGAATGCGAGGAGAAGGCTTAAAAAGGAGGACAAAATGACCTGGGCAGCCAAAAACAAAGCAGGGGATGAAAGGAAGGACAACCATGAGAAAGGTGACCAGGACTCTGTCAATAAAGGTAGCGATCATCCTCACGCCAACTACCATGTATGTTTCTAAAGGAATCGTATAAGCACAAAAGCACACAGAAAACAGTACACAATGTCCAGTCTTACATTAAGTAAACTCTAAACGTGTTTATATGAAGATCAACCTTACCCAACCTGAGTAAAATTAATGCGTAGGTTGATTTAACATTGAAAATTTTGCAGTGCATTATATTAATAAAGCAGATACTCATAGGTCAGCCTTCAATTTATTACAGCTATGGCAAATGTAATAATACTGCAAGGTAACCAAAATGAACACTACAGCAGGTACATTCATAGCTTGCTTGAAAACTAAGTTGACTGATGGAAGTACGTTCATTGCACCTGCAAGGTATTTTACTAATTGCTGAACTGCCCAAAAAAAAAAAAAACTGCAGAAAAAAATTATCTGCACTGCAGCATTTCTTATCATGTGTTTGTCCCAAAAAAGATACCAAAGACTGCAAGGAGGAGAAGGACCTTCAGCTGAGTGATCTGGAGGATATGAATGATGAGGACTGTGACAAGGTGAACAGTGACTGTGAGAAGGTCTCGCAGGAGGAGCTGGGCCTCCAGCAAGCCATGGCAGCAGAGCTCCTGAAGAGAGACTGTATTGGTGCCTTGCCCCTCCCCAACAGCTTTCACACATTAGCATGCAGCAACAAGAGGGTGATGGCGCTGCCATCTGAGTTCCTGGACCCTATCACGTCCAAGTCTTCACCAGCCGTGCCGACGGGTACCGCGGCTCTGTCGCACTTTGACATGCCAGAGAAGCCCAGAATCTGGACGCTGGCCGGCACGGCAGCCACGGGCATTGGATTAGGCCTCCACCCTGGCAGCGAGTTAAGGACTGGGAACATTAGCCTGGACAGTCAGTTGCCAACTGTGAAGCTCACCATGACTGGCAGTGGAGAGTGCAGAGAGCTGGGGAGCCCTGACAAAACAAACCTGCCCAGTGTGGAAGCCTCTTTCCAAGTGGGCTTGCAATCTCAAAAGAAAGTCTATGGTGTTTCTGGCTTTACCCAGAAGCCCCTGCATCTGCACTGCTCATCTTACCCTGTGCCATCTGATGCATGCCAGTATTCATCCATTGAAGGTACAGCAAGTGCTCATCCACGTCAATGAACATGCACACCACAATGAATGAAGTCACAACAACCCGTTGTACTTCCTTTTTGTTATTCATGTTATTTTATTGAAAGCAATAAAAAGGCAAGTAGTGCGCGCACATCTGACCAAGTCAGAGATGGCTGCCGGCATAAACACTCTATGCAGTCGTTACTCGTTTAGGGCCACAACCATCCCTGGGACACACAATTCAAGTTTTTATTTTCTATTTTTCAATAAGACTGGAGGTGGCCCCACATTGGCCACAACAACATTTCTGTTTAGGGCCACCAAAACCCTAGGGCCAGATCTGGACCAAGTTCACAGGTGCCATGAGTATAAAGCACTGTATTCCATGCTCCCAAAACAAATGTAATGTTACCAACATTTTGATTGACCTACAAAGGTCTTTGTATATGTTATTGGTATATGTGACAAAAACCAACAGCTTGGTCAAAATGTTGGCACCATTACATTTGTTTAGGGAACATGTAATATTGTGTGGGGATATTACTTTTTTCCTGAATTCATTGAAACCACCCATGAATTTCTTTATGTCCATTATTTACAAAAGATTATGTGTGCAAGTTAATGGTTTATGTGTCAAGGTAACACATAATCATGTTGATACCTGCCTGTTCCTTTTGCATCTGTTCCTGTACAAATGTTATAATGCATAAAAAATTAAACAGTAGCTGTAAAAGGCCTAAATGATGTCTACTGCATGGATTTTTTAATCATAGTATTTTTACACAAAATTTGTGTTCTAAACTGAGCCAGAACATAGAAGCACATTCATTTTGTTTATCTGAAGTGTTCATATACAGTGTATGTCCAGGTTAATCAATTGGAAATGTTATTTTTAGGATTTTCAGATGGTAGGAAGTCTGAGGCAGAATCCTCAGCACTCAGTGACACATGTCTAACACTGCAAGAAGACAAGCTCACAGCCTTCAGACCAGGGATGAAGAGGTGAGGCAGGTGAGCCAATGTCCTTTATTTCTTCCACAATATATACTGTACCACACACACACACACACACATACAAAGCAAGCACATTTTTAAGCCATAGCAAAATGCCAGTGTAAATCTAACACTGCTGGTGTAGATTTAACATTCTAGGGTGTTTATATGAGACCTCGGTCTTGCTGTGTGTGATTATACAGCAGGCTACATAAGTGGCGAAATCGTTCGAACTTGAAAACATAAATGATGCATTAGCGACTACATTTATACCTTTCACAGCTTTCTCGATATATGCTGACATTGAAACGGTGTTTTACAGGTTCATGAAAATGCATGTCGTTTCAGTTGCTTCTGAGTAAATAATTTTGTACAGTCGTGGAAAGTCGTTGTACGATCACATCAAGATGTACGGTAATAATTTAGTTGGAACACTTTCAGAACGTATTTGTACCTTTGTTGACATTCTCATTGAATAATGACGAACATTTTCTTTTTATTAGGTTGGCCGGGGCGCAGAAAATAAACAGTCATTTCGGCTATATAACTTGAATTGTGCACTAAAAGGGCCTGATATAAAGACAAACGAAGCTCCAAACCTGAAGCTACCAGTGTTTAATCGACAGACTTAAACAGACGTTCTACTGCAACTATGGATGCAGCCATCGTTTTGCACTATATTGTTTTATTGGTAATGGTGAGAGTATGCAATGTAATGTTATGCGAACTGGGATGAGCTTCGTATGCACTGGGCAATCATAGTATGGAAATTGTATTTATTGATTTATTTTATTTGAATTAATTTGTTGCTTATACGTTTAGACTACTTATTTAATATATCGGAAACCATGTGTCCCATCATTGTTTTGCTTCGTTTGTTTTAAACCTGTGTTCGTTTGCATGTCCATGTTAAATTTTGGGGAACTACGTTTATTACGTTTATATTGTAGGGTCATTTGTTTGCTGCACATGGAGAATAGAATCATGGAGGTTGTAATTAAGCGCCATACGCAATATATTGAACTTCAGAAACACTGTTCCAAAAAAATTATTATTTTTTAATGGTTGTAATATTTTCTAAGAATGCATTTCCAAGAGTCACGTTTCTGCGTCTTGATTTTGAGTTTATAATAGCCTTTTCAAACTTTACCACAGTACATTAAAACATCAGAAGCGTTGCACTTGATCAAAGTTTTTCTCGACTCGATGCAGAAAAGTGGAACATTATTAGTAGGTCATAATTCAGTCAAGGGCATGAATGAACTTTACAAGGCAAAGAAGAAAGTGGATAGCGTCTCCCTTTTGTTTTTATTTAATTGGAAGTGGCATCAAACACTTTGTTACTGTTCAGACTAAGGACGAGGCAAGAATAAGAGATGAATGTGTCTTTGTCCCAAAAGCGGGAGAACAGCTGCAATAATTGTGGTAACTATGAGAGGTCACTCAAAGATTAAACCAATAAGAACCATTTCTCATCGTCAATTTGGGTCAGCGTTTGTTTAAACTGTTCTGTGGTCCACTGGCTTTGTAAACACCACTAATTTCTAGTATACCTATGCTATTAAAAAGATTAACAACACACGTTACAATTTCACCCCCCCCCCCCCCCCCCTTTCAAGTCGTTGTTGTATAGCCTCGGCTAATTGCTTTTTAAAACACACAAATGAGACAATGTAGGCTAAATATATTTGAAAGTTTTGAACGCAAATTTTCATTCAAAACATTTACAATTACTTCTATCAGTAGAGTAGCCTGATAAAATACTGCTAACATCTATACCAAACGTAGCCGTTTTTGTAAATGAGGCAAGAGTTAAGGCAAATAAATTCAGGGAAAACAATTCTGAAAAGATATGCCTTATTACAAAATTGAGTTTCATTATTAGTGCTTGTAATAGGCTCAGTTCAACGTAGTTTTGTTCACGAAAAATTGCTGGATAGCCTCAGCGGAGGACGGCGCAGTCAAGCATTATGCCATAACCTTCTTTACATTTTACTGAAACAACTTTAAAATTAACCAAGATTTGCATTATTGAAATAGGAATGGCAGTAAAGATAAACGCTCGGATGAAAATAAAGAGATCAAATCTCAGTTATATAACTGTAGCCTATTTTCCCTCTCCTTCACTCTGCCTTTGCTGCTAAAATTTATATGTTTGTTACATTGACTGCCCTTCTACTTTTTGTTTTACTCTCAAATGATTCTCAGGTCTACTGACATACTTAGTTCTCATTCTAGTCTATATATAGGCTACAGCCCTCTTTAACCCTCATATTATGTTCAGGGTCAATATGACCCGATGCAATGTTTGACGTCTCTTAAACACCAGTTAACCTTATTTTTTCATCTTCACACTATCATACTTTTCATAATTTGTTGGGATTAAATAGTAAACATGCAATAAACATGATGCTATGTTTACAAAAGTCTAGTAGCCAACCAAAGGTGGCATGGTGGTGCAGTGGTTATAGCACTGTTGCCTCACAGCAAGAAGGTACCAAGTTCGAATGCTGGCCTTTCTGTACTCTGGTTTCCTCCCACAGTCCAAAGACATGCATGTTTGGCTAATTGGAGACTCTATAGGTATGAGACCCATAGGTGTGTGATGTGTGTGTGTGTGTGTGAGAGAGAGTGTGATAGATTGGTGACCTGTCCTGGGTGTATTCCTGCCTCTCACCCAATGCATGCTGGGATAGGCAACCCTGACCAGGAATAAACAGGTTAGATAATAAATGGAGTAGCCTACCAGCTCTGCATACAAAGGTGTTGTGTGGGGTAGCTGTATAAAATGTTTAAAAAAAAACTTTTTTATTTTCATCTCAGATTTTTGTAGGCGATTCGGGTGGTACTTTCATATACAGGTTTTAAACTTCACAAATTTTCACTTACCTCAGGCTCAAAATGGGGATGTTTAGACACAGATTTTTTATATGTAGGGATTAAAGGGTAATCAATTGGGAGACACAAAAGGTGACACAGAAAGTGTCAAACATTTTCTATTACAATTCTTTTGTGTCAGGTAGAACTTTCTGCGTCAATTTGACATAAACGGCGTCATAAAATGTCAAAATAATATGAGTTAAAAGTTTGGAGTGGAAGCAATAGGCCTACATAAAATGAGGCCTGAACCAATATACTACAAGTATTTCTGAGAACCACATTTTACTTGTTTATCATCTTTTTGAACCCTCAACTTTTTGTTTGGAAGGAAATTCTTTTTTATATAGGTTTAAAGATTATTTAACAAGATCATCGTCATCTATTGATACTTCTCAGGCATTGTATTCAGCAAGAACGTATTTAACTCAGTAAACATGATAACATCAGTCAGTGTTTCCACAATTGCTAATGATTATCAAGCTACCTAACTTGATCTCATACACACCCATGACATTCTTAGAATAAGAAATGCATGCATTACTCCTGTAAACTACGGTAATTAGGCAGGTCTACTTTATTCGTAACCCTTTCAAAGAGATCGAGTAGTTTAAATGTTTGTTTTCTTTTCAGGAAAAAAAATCCAGCACATCTGATGATATTTATTAACAAATTTCTATTATTCTCATTTATCAACTGTGATTTAGTATTATCCACCCAGACCTGACTTATCTCCACTCTGTGACACAGCCAAGATATAATTAGCAAAATATCGCTGAATATTGAAAATACCTACTTTTTAAAACCATAGACACTGTTTTGGTTATAATTACAACCAACAAAAATAAAAAAAAACATATATTTATTTATTTATTTAATATTAGTAAAATGTTAGATAGAGCACCAACTCAGATAGAGCACATTTGATCCCTCTTGGACTTATATGAACTCTGTCAGTTAAATTAACAATAAGATTCTACTGTGTGGGTACACACCTTGGGAAAAGGATGGTATCTAACATAGACCATTGTTATGATACCCTTGCTGAGACCACATCTCTGAAGTTTAGCTAACTCTAGAGGCAAAAGTCTTAAGAAATTCATGCTGAAGAAATAAAGTCTACGGTATGAAATCAATGTTATTCTGCAACATGTGTGTTCATGTCTTTGTCTAGCCTAGTGACGTGTAGGCCTACCAAACAGACACACACACAAGCACACTCATACACACACACACACACACAAAGATGTTCAGTGTGTCTATTAAATATTTAAAGGAAGGTTAATTAAAACGGATGCTGTAAAGAAAAGCTGCCAGACATTATTGAAGGTAATGATGCATACGGAATAGGAGCACCGTGGCAACAAGACGCCTGGGGGGGGACCCAGAATAATGGTGTGGAGTCTTGCCATCTTTCAGTAATGCTCTTAGGTGCCTAATCGACCAATTATAATCTGGCTTTAGCACCAGAACACCATGCTAGCCTATAGCATAACATCCATACTGCTAAACCAGGACAAAACGGCCCAGTCTTATTAAAGCACAACTGAACTTGAAGAGCTTTGGGTTATGTACCTGGCCATGATATGTGTATTTTCTTATATAAATAAGCTAAAAGATAGTAAATACATAAATTTCATATTATTGTATTGCTTTGGGCCTGCAATGGTATTCAAATCACCAGCCCTTAAAGCACAACTGTACTTTGGTAGAACTTTTGGTTGTGTAGTTGGCCATGATATGAGTCCAAATGGTGGCGAAATATGTTTGTTAGTTTGCTCTGTGCTCCCCTGGGGTGATAATCCAGAATAGGGTATTTGTCGCTCTCCATTCACTTCTATATGGCAGCTAAAACGGTCTCAAAATGACACTAGCATGTATACGAACGCAAACTAAGTGGATTCTGTCAATACAAACAATAACCAGTCCTTGGAAACGTGGTGGGGGCCCCGACACATCTGGAAACGTTGAACTAATATTACTTTATACTCTTGCATTAATTTATTTAATCCTTTATAGAACACATGTGGTTGCAAAGGAAAATGGAAAAGGCAAGTGAATTCTTTATTTTGTTTGGCCTTTTGCGAGGTAGGCCTACATATTCAAGACCTGTAAATATATTATATGCACCAGATGAAACCAACGCTCAGAAGATTTTGTATGAGTTTGTGATTCAAACAGTCCTGCAGGGCATGAAAAAGCACAATGGTGATTATTTTGTGTGTTTGCTCCAAGTGCATTTACTCAGAATAAGTGTAACACTAAAACTTCCAGGGATGTGCTTTGCGAATGAACCAACGGTCACTTCTGACAAATCATGACCTTTTCTAGGTCTGACTCTAAGTGGAGGAAGTGATGCAACCAATCAGGTTGCAGGATCTTTAGCAGACACCAATCTCACTAGGCTAATAAATTTCACTTTACAGATTCTCAGAATATTGGGGGTTAAGACTACATGTACAGTAACAGTGGTTCTATCAAGGCTATTCAAACAGAACCAGCTGCATTAAACTCAGTGGAGTATGCAATTATGGGGGGTTGATTACATTGCTACATGTGTGGTAATCTATGTTTTTTTGGGAAAACGGGCACTACAAAGTACTAATTTGGAAGAGGGTAAGCTCTGCTTGTAAATGGCAAGGACAATGGAATTATTTTTGTAAATTTGAACAATTAAATGGAAGGTGCTACATTGTTTTGTTACAGAAGATCACATGGGTTTGCCTGTCACTTAAATTAATTAAATATTTTGTGCAACCGAAAAATTTATGAAAACTAGAACTGTAGATATGAGCACCCAAACTTTTACAGTATACCCATGTATTTTAACATACCGAAAAACAGTGTTTGTAATCTAAACTATTGACATTGCACTGATAATGAGTCAATAAGCAGTTTATATAAACAAGGCACAATAAGAACAGCACAAACTGAATGTGCATAAAGCTTGACAAATGAGCCAAAATGAGGTGTCCCACAACTAGCAAGGACTATAAGGAAACAAAATCCCCATGCCGATGGCTAAAAGTTCAGATGTTGTTGAGGGGACAAGGTACACACTTCATTAAATTTTGTCAAAGGGGGCAATGAGATGTGTGTAGGACATTGTTCTCCGGCATGTCTCCTTTCGTGGAATTTCTGGTTACCCATGTGTCTACATGGCCGCCGCTAATGAATTTTGTCAGAGATAATTACTGGCCCTGGAAGAGTGGCCGGAGAGCGGATGAAAAGCCGTCTTTGTGCGCGCAGCACTGGATGTCGCGTTGTGACCCCAGTTACTTCCTTGCCCTTTCTGTGACCCGACCAGCTTCTGGTCAGGGCGTCTCATCCCAGCAGGGCTCGGAGGTCCATTATCGCCTAACTTCACCTGTCCTGGTGGGCATGGGCACTGCGCTGCCCTAGTACACTGTGTTTCCTGAGCCATGTGTGCTGTGAGAAAATGAGGCCGTCGCTCCCCCCCCAAATAGCTGGCACAAGTCATGCTATTGAGGATTGAGGTGAAGGTCACCCTGTAATGGCTCCTAATAAGATTGTGTCCCTCATTTATTCAACAAGCTCATAGGAACTCTGAATTCAAGATGCCTGATGGCTGGTCTAGCGTGTCTGTAATTATTATTATTATCATCATTATTATTATTATTATTGATGACTGTAATAATATTATTATTATTCAGTTACATACAAGATTAATATGCCATTTCATGCATCAATTGCATATTGCAGGAGCGAAATTAAAAGAAAATAATGTGGCGATCATGTACATCACCTTTAACACAATAATCCCAACATGACAAGAACAGTCTCATGAGTCTCTGCGCTTCCCCCAGCGCATAATTAGCGCAGCTCCGCCCCCCGGCCGCTACAATAATATAAAGCTGAATTAGATCAGCATACGATAAACAAGGTGATAGTGTATACATAGCCACAAACAATTGTCCATACCAGCAATGTCTTTATGTTACACTAAAGTGAACATAACAGCAAATTGAGGCTTTTGTTTTGTCTTCCTCTTCCTGTATTGTACACACATTACCACAGCAGTACAGCTACTTTATTTTCATAGATTAGATGTGACACATTTTGTCGTTTATTGATATAAATTTTAAATCATCTGATTCTCACAGCAACAGTTAGGCATATTGCATCCATAATAAAAGCTATTTTGGTCATGCCCACTTAACTGTTTGATGTGGTAAACATGTATTGAGTTCATTTTAGTAAAGTGGTGTTATTAGTCATATTTCTACACACAGAGGAAGGAAAATATGCAAATGAGCCAAAACTGCACTGAAACCTTTTTTTTGTAAATCTTTAATATAGCCCAAGGACAATTATGATCAGGGTGGGAAATAAACTTTCTGATTTACCAGCCACAGTGGCTGGTAGATGCAAAATTTTTACCAGCCACCCTAAAATTTTACCAGATGCCTTTTTTTCTTTTTTTACATGATGCGAGAATAATGTTTCAGATACCTTACAGAAAATGTATACTCATATTTAGTAGCTCTAATAAAATAGTAGGCTTTTTTTTAGGCTACATCATATATTACGGGTCAAACAGTCAAACATTGTGTATACATTTATTTACATACATTTCATATTATAGATAGGCTAATACATCATTTATATCTATCTAAAACTATAGGCTACGTTAGATAATACAAATAACGTTAGAGCGAGCTGTCACCTTTACCTCAAAGCATAAGCTATAGTCAGTTTGTTTTGTTTTACGGTGCGATGCTGGTGGTCAATATTTTAGAAATATTTAATAACATCGAGCTTTTAAAAAGGTATCAATCGCAACGGTATCATGGTTATATACAGCTTGTGGTTCTCGTCCTGATTTTTTCCACGTTCAGTTCCGGGGTTTTGCTTCCCTTTGTTCGTTATTCATTTCACCTGTGCTTCTACCTGCGGGGTATTTAAGTTCCTCACTTCCGCTTCCTCGGTGCTTCTTTGTCATTCATTATCACATTGAGCCAGGTATAGGCAGGTTTAAGCGACCTTGTGATATTAAACTTGTTATATATTCAGGTATAGGATTTGTTCCTTCTGTTAGCGTTACTGCACTATTTATTTTCCTTTGCTGTTCTCACTGAGACAATTTTTTCATTGGTGGTTTTGTTTTTTTCTACACACTTCTGGCCATGTTAGTTTTACGTGCCGAAGGTGTTCTTTTCTTTTTTCAGTTTCCCGTGTTAGCTCTAGTATTGAGCTTGGGAGACTTAGTTTTGTGTTCTTACTCGTGTTACACGTTTTCCTGGGCTGATTATTATTTGGCTGTTTTAGCTTCTAGGATTATTCCTTTTCTTTTCCACCCTTTAGGGTTTTTATCTATTTCTGGTCCTCACCGTTTGTGAGTGACTTGTTCTGATCCCTATTTCCCGTTGCGTTTGATTCTCCGCCACTGGAAACCATCACACTCAGCAGCTTTGTGAGTAGATTTTAAGATGAAACTCTTAAATGGGAACTTTTTGTGCCACATAGGAGAACTCGTAATGGTAAGATAAAATGTGTTGTGAATACGGCCCCTGAAGTTTTTACCGAAGTTTTACCACTGTGGCGGGTAGGTTTGATACATTTACCCGACAATTCAGAAATCTCCCCGCATTTGGCGGGTGGCGGGTGCTAATTTCTCACCCTGATTATGATCCAAAATGGGAGTGCATTTAAAAAGTAAGTACACCCACTGTCTCAGCCTGTCTCCGCCTACTACACAATTTAGAAAAATACATTGTGTGGTGAGCGAGGGAGAGGGGTGGTGGCGGAGGAGCTGTGTCCATCGTCATTTGTATAAATGAATGTACATTGTACAAATTATTTCAAATAACTCAGATCAAACTATCAAACTAGACGTTGCACATCAAATATGAATCAAGATTCAGCAACCGCATGGCCTATTTCTCACCTCAAATATTTTCAGAAAAATATTTTAGCGGACCATTTAGGTGGAATAAGAGAGTTTATGAACAGGACACCATGTTATTCCGGTCTAAAAACGTGGAGCCTAAACGAAAGTAACGTAGTGGGTCTAACCAATCAGGTGCCGGCTGTTCTTGTTGTGGGCAACAACAGTTATCCATATGACGTAGAGGTACCTCCAAAAAGGTACTCTGACATCATGATTGGTGCAGGGGCAGTGTGGGGAGCAGAAAATACATTTAAACCGTTAGGGGTAGCACAAAGACGCTTTTCTACCAGTTTTTTTAGGATATACAATATTATTTTAGAATTGTTGAAATAAAGGAATGCATGGACATGTTTGATTATAAGGTAGGCATACAAACACATTTACAGCGGGAAAAAAGTGATCTAGCGTGTACTTACCCTTTAATGGGACCAGGGGAAGTTTTAAAGCTTGTTAATGTCTCGTCAATGGCGGCGCGTGCAGACGCAGCGGCTCGGTGCTCTCCGTTAAACAGCAGCGTCTTTGTTATTTTGTGTGTGTTAAGTTTACTAGTTCAAGCACTTGGTGCACATAGACACTATGAATGAGCCGAACCTCTTAATATTGAAAATCGGTGGCAAGATTACACCTACGAAAGCCTGAATTCTATTCCACTGGAGATCCTGCATCCTGAGGAGCGCAGTGGAATTATTATCATCCCACCTAAGAGGCATCGGATGCGGTGCAAGGAAAGAAAGCAAAAGTGGGGCAAGAGAGCCGGCTTACGAGCGAGGCTACAGGCTAACCCGCACAGATCAGCCCTGCCGAGTCTCTTTCTTACTAACTCCGGGTCACTTGTCACTTAGTCACTTGGCTGGACAGCACCATTCCCGACGTGGATATCGAGCAAGCGGGCCGCTCTGTTTACCAAGCAGACAGGACTGCAGACTCCGGTAAGAGCAAAGGTGGAGGAGTGTGCATATATGTAAATAATGACTGGTGTACAGCTACAGACATTATTGGGACACACTGTTCCCCAGACATAGAATACCTGGATTTGAAATGCAGACCCTTCTGTATGCAGAGGAAGTTCACTGCCATCTTAATCACAGCTGTTTACATACCACTACATGCTAACACTAAGACAGCCCTGGAAGAACTGCTTAGCGTTATCAATAACCAGCTGAATGCACATCCAGAGGGAACTGCGATTGTGGCAAGAAACTTTAATCACACGAAACTAAAGACGATACTGCCCAAACTTCATAAAAATATTAAATTCCCAACCAGAAACAAAAATATTCTTGATCAAGTTTACACAAACATCCCGGGAGCATACAAAGCCACTCCATCTCCGCACCTTAGTTTATCAGACCAAATCTCATTGGAAATGACTCCATCCTATAAACCTCTAATCTGTAGAACAAGACCAGCTGTTAAAACTGCCCAAGTCTGGAGTGAGGAAGCTGCCTCACTACTGCAGGACTGTTTTGAAAGCACAGACTGGAAAGTGTTCGCACAGGGGGTAGACTTAGAGGAATACACTTCATCTGTTTTGGCCTACATAGACTTTTGTATGGAGACAGTACTAACCACCAAAACCATGAAGGTGTTTCCAAACCAAAAACCATGGTTGGACAGAAATGTACGGTCCCTGCTCAGGGTACGAAATTCTGCCTTCAGGACAGGTGACATGTTGTGGATGACTCAGGTGACTCTGCTGGCAGCCTTCACATCAGCAACCACATCTGCTAAGATTTCATTTTTTCAGTCAAAAATTAATGCATGTGCGTCTAACCCACGTAAACTTCTCTTCCATGCTGATCCCTCCTCCACCCCTTTCACCCTCTTCCCTCTCTGCAGATGACTTCCTGATCCACTTTGAGGAGAAGGTAGCCAAGATCAGAAACTCTTTCACGCATCCGGTGACATCCAAAATCCCCCATAATGAACCCACTGCTACATTTCTGTCCTTTAAGACTCTGGAGGACACAGATGTACTCCAACTTATATCATACCAGTGTGCAACCACCTGCCCACTGGACCCCACTCCTTCGGCAGTCCTCCAATCTATATCCGGTGAGGTCCTTCCATATCTGCCCTCCATTATTAACACCTCCTTAACCTGTGGCTATGTTCCTACTGTTTTTAAAACTGCCTGTGTTACCCCTCTCCTTAAGAAACCTAGCTTGGACCCCTCTGATGTCAGAAACTATCGTCCTGTGTCTCTCCTGCCCTTCCTGTCAAAAGCTCTCGAACGCGCTGCCCTTAACCAACTGTCTGTTTTTCTCCACCAGAACAACCTGCTTGACCCTCATCAATCTGGTTTCAGAACCGGGCACTCAACTGAAACTGCACTCCTGGCTGTGACCGAGGCACTCGCCACTGCTAGAGCCTCCTCCCTCTCCTCTGTCCTGATTCTCCTTGACCTGTCTGCAGCGTTTGATACGGTCAACCACAAACTCCTGATCTACACACTGGCTGAGATGGGCATCTCTGGAACTGCTCTCTCTTAGTTTACAGCTTATCTCACAGATAGAGCCCTTCCAGGAGACTTGGTAGAATCTATCTCTGCACCTCATCCTCTTTCTACAGGAGTCCCGCAGGGATCTGTACTGGGTCCTCTGCTGTTCTCTATTTACACTAAGTCTCTTGGTTTGGTCATTAATTCACACGGCTTCTCTTACCATTGTTATGCTGATGACACTCAACTCTTCCTCTCTTTCCCTCCCTCTACCCCACAAATTAAAGAGAGGATATCTGCTTGCCTGGCTGACATCTCTGAGTGGATGTCTAGCCATCACCTGAAGCTCAACCTCGACAAGACTGAGCTGCTCTTCATGCCATACAAGACCTCCCCGCTTCTAGACCTGTCCATCACTGTCGACGGAACTATGGTGACCGCTTCCCGCTCTGCAAGAAACCTGGGGGTGGTCCTGGATGACCAGCTGGACTTCAGAGAGCACATCAGGGCAACGTCACGGTCCTGCAGGTTCCTCCTGTACAACATCAGGAGGATTCGGCCGTACCTGACCACTTATTCCACCCAGCTCCTTGTCCAGACCATAGTCACCTCAAGTCTGGACTACTGCAACTCCCTTCTCGCAAGCCTGCCAGCCTGCGCCATTCTGCCCCTAGAACTGGTCCAGAACGCGGCTGCTCGGCTTGTGTTCAACCTCCCGAAGTTCACACGTCACTCCACTGGCTGCCAATCATGGCCAGGATCAGGTTCAAAGTTCAAAGCCTACACTGCAGCCAAAAAGTCAGGCCCCTTCTACCTACAGGACTTGATCCAGCACTACGCTCCTGCTCGACCACTTCGCTCTGCTGGCGCAGGGCGACTTGCACTTCCCTCCCTCCGTGTTAACGGCTCTCGCTCGTCCCAACTGCAGAGCTTCTCCACTCTTGCTCCCCAGTGGTGGAATGAACTCCCCACTCTGTTGCGCTCAGCTGAAACGCTGTCTGTTTTCCGTCGTGATCTGAAAACACACTTTTTCAGACTCCACCTTAACTAACGACATATATAGGGCCAATTGTATTGTACGTACTTTCTATTTTATTTTCTATTTGCTTTTTTGCTATTTTATAGCTTAGAATGTATAGCCGACTGTATTCTATTTTGACTACTAGCGATAGCTACTACGTTGTTGAAAGTTGTGCTTTGTTGGATTTGCTTTGTAGTTGTGTCAAGGACCTTCAAAATGCACTTATTGTACGTCGCTTTGGATAAAAGCGTCTGCAAAATAACTGTAATGTAATGTAATGCTGGCCTACAGGAATGCCCGGAAAAAACTGAAGAAGGGCATTAGAGAAGCTAAGCGCAGGTACAAGCAGCACGTTGAGGGGCACTTTTAAAACAACAACCCCCGTAGCATGTGGAGGCATTAAAACCATACAAGAGCAGCACCTCACAGATCAGCCATGACTGCACTCCCTGACGCTCTGAACCAGTTCTTTGCACGCTCCACCTTGAATAACTACATATAGGGCCAATTATATAGTACGTACCTTCTGTTTATTTTATTTTCTATTTTTTGTGTGCTATTTTATACCTTAGAATGTATAGCTGACTGTATTCTGTTGATTACTATGTTCTTCACCCATGTTCTGCCTTTATTTAATTTTAATTGTGTGTATAGGTATATACAGACGTGCTCAAATTTGTTGGTACCCCTGGTAAAGACGAGTAAAAAGGGTCATAAAAAATTCACAGTTTGGTGAATTAGCTTAATCTCACACTGAAAAAAAGAAAAAAAAAGAAATCTATCCTTTAATTGACGTTCATTTATTATTAGAAAAATAAATCCCTCATCAATAAATAATTATTTTTAACCACGTTGGCACCCCTGCATTTATATATAGAATAAAGTATTAATTTTAAATATTTGGTCACATATTCTTTGCATGCCATGACTTCCTGATGTCTGTGACCTTGATATCTTATTTTCAGGTACTCTTACAAGCGATACTATAGCGTCTCTGCATTTGAATAGATCTCTATGGGAATTGGGGGGTGGGACTAGATTTAGCTGTAAATTACACTGGAACAGTATGGATCACATGGTTGGCTAAATGGTTCTAAGTTATCAAGGGTCTGACGTATCAAACAAGCCTTAAACCATCATTCTGCTGCCAGAAATACAGTAGATATGGATGGATAACTTGAATGGTTTCTTCTCCTGACTTATTTTTCCATAGAGTTCAATAGGAACATTTGTCAGTCGACACAACCCGTAAAGTGATCCATCCATATCTACTGCATATCTGCCAGCAGAGTGATGCTAAATTGTGCAGTGCTGTAAAAAAATAAAATAATGATATATTTAACTACAAATCTACAGTTTTGGCTCATAAAACTCACTTTTGCATCATTTTCAAGTGGGAATTACTATATTTTCATCAGTATAGGGGGATAGATATCTATGGTTCCAAAACCCATATGCAAAACATGTTATAAAATGAATAAAATTTGTCCATTATAAAGCATATACATTTGCTCCTTCTGATGGTTTAAGATAAAAACATTGATATCACAGTGTTACATACACCTAAATATGTAGCCTAATCATTTACTCTTGTACCTCAATAAATCATCACTTTTCCCTGTACTCTGTATACTTTGTATTCATAATGACTCCAAGGAAAACATTGACATTAATCTACCACATATCAGCACACAGTAAATTGGAATGAGCATTTGCCATGCCCTAATTGACAAGTATATACGCCATAGCTTATATTATGTACGATAACATGAAAATAAAATAGTATTCCACCATCTGCAAAATGCTGCCAAATATATCTTCAATTAAAATCAGTAGCCTACATCAAAAATAAATTTTAAGATTGCACTACAGTATGTAAAATGCACTCAAAATGCGAAAATAACAATAGGCCTATCAATCATATTGGAAAGACAGATTTTTAGACGCAAAAATACTTACATATCGGGAATGGGAATACTCCCCTCCCTAATGTGTTTTCTATAGAGCTTGCGTAATACGAGACCGTTAAAACGAAAACTGTCGTTACGCTGGGCTGTAGTAAATTGTTCAAAGTACACAATAAGACATGGCATATACCGTTGCTAAGGTTATAATGTACAATTATAAGCCTACAATTAAACCAGAATGAACTGTAATGAATGAGACAGGCTTGCAGGGCATGGGGGGTATTACGAGTCGACGTTTCAGATAGTGTAATAGCGGTATAGTGTTGTATAACGGATTGTACCAGACAATAAATGACCACTGAATTTTGAAAAGAACCTCTCGATGTGTAAAACCAACCCAGATAGCAAGGAAGTATTGAATCAACATTGATATTGTATAAGCATTAGTATCGGTCATCAACCAATTTTCAATGGTCGAAACAACATTCACTTTCTGATGGTAATAATCACCGATGTATTAGGTTGAAATGGAAACATTGTATGAATGTAACAATGACAACCAAAGTCATTATACTGATGAATAACATTGATTTTTGATCAGATTAATCAGATTCAGGTGTGCTTTCATTTTCAAATAAAAAAAACCGTTAGAATTATTCATTGCCTGTTTCTGCGGTCGCTGCTGTAGGCTACATGCTCGCCTATATACGCTCATATAAGTGCAGGATATGTTACGTGATAAGTGAATTTATTTTTTCTTGGTTAAATTGGTTAAGTTCAAGGTTCTAGTTGCTACAACGAGGGTGATATAGGAAAATAAACAAAAGGAGACTTAACAGCAAAGCGTATTTGTGATTGATGCTAATGCTGCATTCGTTTATTCATTTCCAACTAGGAATCCCGATATCCGACTAGGGAAACTGTAGGAAACGCCCTTTCAACGAGGAGTCAGGGATCGGAAAATCAATCTGGACCTCCCGACTAGGAAGAACTTGACATCACATCATCATGGCAGCTCACACCATGACCCACATTGTGAACAGTAAACAAACATTATTTTTAGACGAGTTTAGCTTTTAAAACACTTCAACTTTCGTTTTTTAGCATGAAAATACTACTATTGCATGTATTGTGTTCATTAAGCAGAGGTTTAAAATCAATAAAGATGTTTGCATTTTTAAAATTGATGTCAATGTGTTATCCCTTCTGTTTAGTAGATTTTGACTACTTTGAGCAAGAATAGGTAAAATGTAGTTTTAAAATTGTGTAATACAATTACATCATTAGCTATGATAGATTACATTGATAATACACTGTTTCAATACATTGATTCAACCTGGACGCAGAATCAACATCAGAGATCAACATTGAATCAATGCTTCATCTTATGTTAATTCAACATTGATTCAATGTTTCCTTGCTATCTGGGAATGGTAAGATTTGTATTTATTTCATATTTAGTAGCATATATTGCCAGTAGAATACATGGTAGAATGAGACAATACTTTCACATGCTTATTTTGTCAACTGCCTGAATGTCAGCCAGGACAATTAACGTTAGATAGCTAATTTAGACTTCACACACAGTCAGATTATTTCAATTTCAACTCATCATCATTACACAGGAGGACAAGTTTTTTACCTTTTAAGTTAATTTATGTGTCTGCAATCTCAGGCGAATCGCAGCAGCTTGTTAGTTTCACCTCATAAACTAATCTGGAGGCAGCTGCCTTCTCAGAAGCTTGTCTTGGGCTTGGTTAGGTTTTGAAGGCTGCTTGTTTCGATTTCCAATCAGTCAACAAGCTTTACAATTCTGAATTAAAATTACTCGTCAACCGTACTCCCAATCATTGAACCTAGTGATATTGACGTAATGCAGAGAATGAGAGTTTTCAGTGTGACACTTTCTGATTGGACGGAATTACTAATTTAAAAAAATTATTAATTAATTAATTTTAAAAAAATGTTTTACTTGTCTGTTCAGGCAAGTTAAGCTGTATTATGCTTGTCCGACCACTTTTTTTACTTGTCCCGGAAAATCGGACAAGCGTTAATGTCGAGCCATGCACTTAGAAACTCCGTATTTGGCAGAAATCGTCACGAATCGTCTACCAATAAAGTTAAAACACAGAGTTTGTGATTTCCACTAATAGTTTGACTTCAGGAGCAACGAATGTCTCAGTTGAGCAAAATAATGCCGCCGGGAGCATTATCACAAGGCATCTACACAAAGGAGTTAACATAACACGAAGAAAGCTACAGACCATTGTCATAAAATCTGCCATCTTGAAATCCAATGCTCTCTCCCTTTGTGACTTTTCCAAAACAAACATATTGAACTTTCTGTTCTATTTCATATTGGTCAACACACCATGGGATAGGTCATCCTCACCGAGAGGGTGAGCTACTAGGAGACTGAATAGCAAATGAACCACCACTACAGGGCGGACGCCATGTCCACCAAAAGTATGGTGCGTGTCCGCCGCCCATTCTCTTATTGCCTCCTCGAGATTTAGCATGATAGTTTTGAATCATTACTTTCACCTGGATCCGCGAAATTGCAGCTACTCTTAGCCCTCTCCTGCCTCCGACTGGAGCCAATTCTTCTTAAAAAGCAGTACAAGGCTTTTTCTCCCCAGCAATGGGTTATATTGTAGTAGTGGTAATCCACTGTTTGGTGCAGATGCGCACATCAGGCATTCGGATGATTGCACTACCGAGGTGATTCCCAGCATCTCAATAACTGCTGCTGTTAGCCACCTGTGCAAGGCCTACCATGTGTCTGCTTTGTTGGCCTACCATGTGTCTGCTCAGGCATGCCCTCGGGGCATTCTACGGTTTCAGTCATTCACGCATGTCAGTCTGGCAGACCAGGACTGCATGCGACCCTTTCCGGACCTGGTGATCCCTGGGGTGTTTAGGCCACCTGCAGATGCTGCGCTGGAGCAGTTTTTTTTCAGGACAGCGAAGCTGACACACTCTGTGAGGCCGCAAGGCCCCCAGCATGCAGGGCGGTCAGAAATTGCGCTAGTCACACCCACTATGGTGTATGCCAGGTCATTTTGGGGCCTTCATTCAACTCTTCAGACCCTCAGCGTTCCCTTTGGGATCAGGGCTTATCCCGCAGGCTCTCCAGCTAGCCAGCATTCGGAAGCCATTCCCATCACTGACGGTTGGCGACCTCTGGCGCCACACTTCTCTCCTCTCTATCCTGCCCTATGGTGCCTATGTACCCAGGAACCATAGTTGCTTAGCACTTTAGTCGGGGCACATGCTCCAGTTCAGCTATTTTAGACTAAGATGCCTACCTTTCTGCATGCTCCGCCTTTCCCATTTCCTATTGGGGACAGAGACTGGTTCACCTCGGTGGACCTACAGGAGGTGTACTCCCACATCCACATAATCGGGTCACTGGAAGTACCTCCGTTTCCTTCTTGCCAGGGAGTAAGAGAACTCAGTCCTCCCTTTACGATTGGAGAATCTGTGCCCTAATAAAAGCGCAAGCTAGAAAGGACATAGAATCTGTGCTGGCCCATTTAGTCAGCCGGAGCTTGACCCTAAACAGGGAAAGAGCTACTTCACCTCCAGTTTTTATCGCAGCAGCTGCCCAGCTCATGCCACTTTGGCCACTGCACATGCACCCATTACAGCTGTGGTTGGCGGCACACAGGGTGTGGCCACACAAGGACAGACTGCGAGTCCTTCCCTTCAGGCCAGTGTGTTCGAGAGTGAACATCACCACAGATACCTCCGAGATGGGCTGGGCAGCCATCTGGGAGGGTCAGTCCCTGCAAGGGTCGTGAAGCCCCTCATGAGCAGGGAGGCGTATCAACCTTCTAGAAATGAAGACAGTGCTCACTGCTTCGTGCAATGACTCATTTCCTCCCAGTGGTCCAAGGCAGACACATTCTCGTTCAGACAGACAGCTCCACTGTTGTTTCATACAATAGCCAACAGGGTGGCGTTCAGTCTCCACCCCTACATATCCCTACATAATGTTAGCTTGATGACTGGTAACATAGATTCCGTACCAATAAGGGGTTTCTTCTTCTCTCATCCTAAATTTAGCTGAGCAGGGGCTGTTTCACGATGCAGAATTACTGAGTTAGCTTGATAACCTGCACTGAGTAAAAACCTGGAACAGCTCTTTTTCTTCAGTCTATGTTCCAGATTTGGGAGGGTTCCAGGTTTTACTCAGTGCAGTTATTCAGCTAAATCTGTGAGCTTCCTGAAACAGGCCCCAGGAGCTGTCATTAGCTAGTTATCATTAGCTAGCTATTCAAAACAAACTTTGTCACCTTAAGTCGGTCACTTAATCTCATTAATTTATTCGATATGAAAATAAATGCTACAGTTAGTTAAATACGGGGGTGAATCTAAATGCACACTATCCTATATATATGTTATATCTCAATTGGTAGCCTACTCATGAGTGATAACATTAGCTAAGTAATGGTAAAAGTAAATGAGCACAACGAGGTGTGTGGATGCATCTCACGTCAACGTTACTGGTAGATGATTAGCCTGCCGATAACTAGCTAGCAATGTTATTGTAGCCTAGTTTACATTCATCGGCAGTTTGCAAACATTTATTAAGACCACAATTAAAGAATGACTTGTCATGGATCATGCCTTTCTTTCCTTATCTCCGCGTTTTGCATTCCTTTTCTCATCTACCTGTAAATCTAGGTTCCGCTACGGGTTTTGCGTTCGCCTCGGTGATTAGTGAGTTCACCTGTACTGCATTTCCTCTCGCTATTTATACCCCGCTTCCTCCTGTTCTCGTTGCTTCCATGTTATGTCACGTAGCATTCGAGCCGGTAAAAAAGGTATAGGAAGTTGTGCTGCTATCGACCGCTTTGCTTCTCAATGCGGGACTTGTTAACAGTACAATTTAGAAAGAAAGCAAAGTTATCTTTTCGCTAGCAGAGGTTTCAGAGCAGAGGTTTTTAGTTTCTTTGTTTTTCCCACTCATACCTACGAGTGCTCTTACCCTAAGCCTTAGGGGTTCTTTTGAGTTTTTTTCTTTTCTTTCTGTTGTTCGCTCCACAAACGGGAGTTAGATAAGTGTTACTGCTTATTTATTTGTTTTACTCGGGGGTAGCTTTGTGGGTAGCGAGAACCACTAGATGGAGTTCTAGGAGCGCCCACGTGTCAGTGTAAAAAAATAAAAAACTTATATCGGTCGTTACATTACATTTTTGTATTGAAATCTGACGGTGTTGACAAAACTCAACGACAAAAAAAGAAATTATATTTCAAAACAAAGAGGATTATAAAATAAAACACCTTTGTTATCAGTAGGAATGGTTAGTTTTAGGTTTTGAAGGCTTTGAATACATTTTTTGTTTGAAATAGTTTTTTAAAATTAATTTCAAAATGCATTAAGGGAGACCTTAAACATGAAAACACAAAAACAAACCTGTACAGTAAATCCTATCGAGCGAATTTAGTGCCAAGAGAGACATGTGGCCAATTAGGGGAATAGTAGCTCACAGACAACTGGACACTAGTTTAAGAATGGCGGACGCACAAGATATCTTGACTTCCTGATGTCTGTGACCCAACAATATCAAAAGATGCTTGATATCTTATTTTCTGGTACTCCTACAAGCGATACTATAACCTTTCTGCATTTGAATGGATGAACTTGGAAAATTTGTCAGGAGAAACAACCCTTAAAGTGATCCATCCATATTGACTGCATTTCTGGCAGCAGAGTGATGGTTTGAGGCTCGTTTGATACCTCAGACCCTTGACGACTTACAGCCAGTTCGCCAACCATGTATTTCATACTGTTCCAGCATAATTTACAGCTAAATCTAGTCCCACCCCCCAATTCCATCCATTCAAATGCAGAGAAGTTATAGTATCGCTTGTAACAGTACCAGAAAATAAAATATCAAAAGTATTTTGATATTGTTGGGTCACAAACATCAGGAAGTCATGGCATTACATTACATTGCATTACAGTCATTTAGCAGACGCTTTTATCCAAAGCGACATACAATAAGTGCATACAGAAACGTCATCGAAGTAACTACAGAACAGATAAGAAAGCACCTCCTTCCCATAACGTAGCAGCTATCCCTAGCAATGCACATTGAATGTAGGTCACAGTAAGCTGCAGCTATACTGCAATTCTATTCTAAATACAATTATAACCTTCAACAAACAGTTAAACAAGAAACAAGTACCATGAGAAGTCCTAGATTAAAGTATATTAGTCAAGGTGGAGTCTGAAGAGGTGTGTCTTCAGGCCACGATGGAAAGCAGGCAGGGTCGGAGTAGAACGTAGGGGAATGGGTTTGTTCCACCACTAGGGTGGAGTGACCTCAGCAGGGGGGCGACATGCGAAAATCTTGGGAGGTTAAACACAAGCTGGGCAGCTGCGTTCTGTATCAGGTGAAGAGGCAGAATGGCACAGGCTGGTAGGCTTGCGAGCAGGGAGTTCCAGTAGTGCAGGCGTGAGGTGACCATGGTCTGGACAAGAAGCTGGGTGGAGTAGGTGGTCAGGTACGGTCAAATCCTCCTGATGTTGCACAGGAGGAACCTGCAGGACCGTGTCGTCGCCCTCATGTGCTCTTTAAAGTCCAGCTGGTCGTCCAGGACCACCCCCAGGTTCCTTGCCGATTGGGAGGCAGCCACCATGGTGAAGGTTGAACTTCAGGTGATGGGTAGCCATCCACTAAGAGATGTCAGCCAGACAAGCGGATATCCTCTCCTTAACCTGTGGGGTAGAGGGAGGGAAAGAGAGAAAGAGTTGAGTATCATCAGCATAACTATGGTATGAGAAGCCATGTGAATTAATTACTGAACCAAGAGACTTATGAATGGAGAACAGCAGAGGACCCAGTACAGATCCCTGCGGGACTCCTGTAGACAGGGGATGGGGTGCAGAGACGGAACCCTTCCAAGAGACTTAGTAGGATCTATTAGTGAGATACGATACAAACCAAGAGAGGGCAGTCCCAGAAATGCCCATCTCAGTGAGTGTAGAGATCAGACAAAGGAGATATTCAGGTAGTGTACCGTGGGAATAGAGAATTCCAGGATGTGTAAATGAGCAACCCAGTACCCCCGCCTCGGCCAGAGGCCCTGGGGGTGTGGGAGAAGGAATAGCCAGCAGACAGAGCAGCGGGAGAGGCTGTGTTATCAGGAGTGATCCAGGTCTCAGTGAGAGCCGGGAAGTGGAGGGACTTCATCTTGGCATAGGCAGTGATGAAGTCAACTTTCTGGACAACTGACCGGCAGTTCCATAGTCCACCCACTACTGAGAGTTCCTTATGAGAGGACAGGGGTGGGCAGACCGGGTTAGCCGGGCAGCGCCTGCGGTGATTGGGCCTCCTGGAGCGAGGCATAGAGCACAGAGGAATGGGGGTTAGACACATGGTAGAGGGTGATAAGACAAGATAGGTAGTGAAAGATAAAAACAAACAGACAAATTGGCGACGAGGCTGCCTCTGCTTTTAACTTATACACTATTTGCTAATTTATCGATTGCATTCAGCTGCTTGCAGGGCTAATTCACTCAGGTGAAGCTTGAAATTAGCAACACAAAAGCAAGGTAGGTGACGAAATAATACAAAGCAAGTTAAACTGACCGCTAATTACTACAATTCACTTCAAGCTACACAGTGACTAGGCTACAAACTGTTCAATTAACTAAAGCACAGCTAAAACCGAATTAAATGAGACGGGTGCGTGAGGGTTGGACCTGAAATGCACGACTCAGAAACAGTGGTAATGATAAAGGAATGTCCAATGAGCGTAGTTAAAAAGCAAGCAAAGTTCATCCACAAAAAAATCCAGCCAAAACCAATATACAGTACCGAGGGAGAAGGTAGTCTCAGAATCGGTACACCATGCAAATAGTCCAGTAACCACAGTAGCTGTCAGCGGGGCAGAAGTACAGGCAGACGGTAGGCAGGCTCGGGGTCGAAGGCAATGCAAGAGTCAAGACCGAAGTCCGCTCCGCGGGGCAAAAACAATGGTCAAAAACAATGGTCAATAACAGGCTTGGATCGTGAACAAAAAGGCAGGCTTGGAAAAACGCTCAAAAGTGCACTGACAAACAGGAGGCAACAAATAATCCTTTCAGTATTCCAGTAAATACTGAGTCAGTCAGTAAAGATGGATACATCTGTATGTGCTGTAGCTCTTCTCTGTTCTTTCTATGCACCTTAATATTAAGGTCTGTAAAATACACAGGTGTGTGCTCAAAACACGTGTTATACAATGGGGAGAATTAAACATTTTTTCACATTAATATCACATGCATACGGAAGCCCTGAAGCACAAGGTGAAAAAAAAAACTTTTAAGAGCTAACTCGTTATTTCGAGATAGTAAGTCGTTAATACGAGATAGTAAGTCGTTATTTTGAGATAGTAAGTCGTTATTTTGAGATAGTAAGTCGTTAATACGAGTTATTATCTCGTTAATACGAGATAGTAAGTCGTTATTTCGAGATAGTAAGTTGTTAATACGAGATAGTAAGTCGTTATTTTGAGATAGTAAGTCGTTAATACGAGTTATTATCTCGTTAATTCGAGATAGTAAGACGTTTATATGAGTTATTACGTCGTTTGTTCGAGATATTATTGCGTTTATACAGCTCGTTTATACAAGTTATTAACTCGTCTGTAAGGCACGTTTTCACGAGATATGAACTCTGATTTCAATGTGAATTTTGAGTGCAATTAAAGCTGTTTTTGAGTCCTTGCGTGCTTCATTTTGACATGGGGGGACGAGGGGCTGTATATTATTTTTATATTTGTAACACTTAAAATATAGGCTAATGTTACTGAAAACACATGTGTTAACTCTAGCTACATTGTGTATTGAACAAATGATGCATCTATCAGGTTTAGAGATAATTAGCTGCCAACCGGTGGTGTTTATTAGGCTATGTTTTATTAGAGATTAAATGCATAAACTGATATTTTACAGTACAATTGTAATAGAAGAGATGTTCTCATTCTCGTCAGGAGAGGGCAGTATGGTCACGCAAATTATTGATTCGTTTCTTTCTGGGTGCGGGGATTTTGAAGACAAAATGTGAGACAATAAAATAAATAAATAAGAAATGAAATAGATAATGAAATAAATCAATATATATATTAATTATTTTACACGTCCGCCATATTATGCTGTCAAGATCAGCGTATTTGGTAGTGTATTGACAGATGCAGAGCTCACCTGATAAATAAGAATTAACTCGCTTAGGAAGGGAACTCTCAACTAATTTTCGTAAAATTTGACTTGTTATAAACGTGAGAAATATCTGCATAACACAGATTACCTTATTTCTAAATTCCCCAGAACAGCTATCCTATTTGTAAAATGCCCTTTTAACTAGGCTAGCCTACAGGAGTTGTCAACATGTAGTAATTGGCGGGGTAATAATGATAGATAACTGTGAGCAGTTATGGCTCCAAACTTTAACAATAATGTTAATTTTATTGCATTAGGCTATAGCCTAGGCTACGGCCTGTCATAGTGCATAGTTACATGTATATGACTTGGGTATATCATACGCACATCTAATTATATACGGCGAATCACACTACATTCTCGGTGAAGCTGATCTCCTGAATGAGGAAGCTATTTTTCCCCTGCTACGAGTAGCTAGGCTAACCCTCGTAAAATTGCATACGTAGGCTACGAGTTGTTAAGAAAAGCGAAGGTATCTAAACGTGTGAAGGTATCTAAGTGGAATACTCATTTTGTAATTATAGCTGGGCTATTTCTGCAGAATGCGATGTCCTGGAATATGGGTTCGGGTTCATTATTACCCCGTCAATTACGCTTACCCTATACCACGGTGCTCCCTACTCGTTGACGTCGCAATTATAGTAGCCTATTCATATTTCTCTGAAATTTTAAATTAATTCATGCCTACTGTACGCCTACAAGCAATTACTACATGTTGACAACTCCTGTAGGCTAGGAAATATGTATTTCTATTTCATTTCTTATTTATTAATTTTATTGTGTCACATTTGGTCTTCCAAAATCCCCGCACCCAGAAAGAAACTAATCAATGATTCGCGTGACCATACTGCCCTCTCCTGACGAGAATGAGAACATCTCTTCTATTACAATCGCACTGTAAAATATCAGTTTATGCATTTAATCTCTAATAAAACATAGCCTAATAAACACCACCGGTTGGCAGCTAATTATCTCTAAACCTGATAGATGCATCATTTGTTCAATACACAATGTAGCTAGAGTTAACACATGTGTTTTCAGTAACATTAGCCTATATTTTAAGTGTTACAAATATAAAAATAATATACAGCCCCTCGTCCCCCCATGTCAAAATGAAGCACGCAAGGACTCAAAAACAGCTTTAATTGCACTCAAAATACACATTGAAATCAGAGTTCATATCTCGTAAAAACGTGCCTTACAGACGAGTTAATAACTTGTATAAACGAGCCGTATAAACACGATAATATCTCGAACAAACAACGTAATAACTCGTATAAACGTCTTACTATCTCGAATTAACGAGATAACTCGTATTAACGACTTACTATCTCGAAATAACGACTTACTATCTCGTATTAACGAGATAATAACTCGTATTAACGACTTACTATCTCGAAATAACGACTTACTATCTCGTATTAATGACTTACTATCTCGAAATAACGAGTTAGCTCTTTAAAAAAATGTTTTCACCTTGCGCTTCAGGGCTTCCGTACATGAAAGAACATGCACTATCATTTTAATTTTAAGGAAAGCATATTTCCACATAGTTACCTTTAGTCACATTTGTACTTTTATTTATTCGACGAAGCTTCATAATTTTGAATTACTCTTGTGTCTGGAGTAGTTTGGACAATCACTTTGCCATGTTGGTAGTGGTTTTCAAATCTAAAACTGCTTACTGGATAGATTTTTTAACAAATCCCAAAATTGTTAACAAAGCTTGTCCTGGGTGATAACGTTGTCGCGTTGAAGCAGGTGTATGGGCAGAAATATGTGCCACTAGAAACTGAATTTGAATCATTTATATTTGAATTTGTGTTGTTTAACTTCAATAATTGCATTGAAAAACTGAATCTGAATAGCACAATTTGAAATAGAATTTATTCGTTTGGAACTGAATTCCAATAAACTTGAAACTGAATGTAATATTATGAAATGTAATTAATTTGCTCTGAAACTGTATTTGATCCTCACTGAAAATTCAACTCTCTATATACTTCCACATTCAGTTCTCACAATTCAAATTCAGTTATTTACTGTGACACACATCCGGGTCGCTGAGGAAGAGCAATTGAGTGTAGATTCACAGAACTCCTTTTCTATGGCGCGGGATACGTGCCAAAAATAAGACTACTGCGAGGCTGGCGGAGATTAGTGATTGGCAAATTATATAGTGACTGATAAGCCGGCATTGGTAAATGAGTAGCCGGCTATTGATTCGCCGAGGCTGGTAACCTCGTAACTCACGTGCCTACCGTAGCTACCCACTGGATTTGCGACTGACTTGGCTGGTCACTTGCATTCCTGGGCTGGCAACTCACATGCCTAGCGCAACTAGGCTACCCACTGGATTGGGGATATTTTTTAATTATTATTATTTTGGCTACTATGTCTGAAATAACTTCTCTTTTGCATGTTGCATTTTGAGTCTGCAGTCAGCTATCAACAAGGTTTAATCAGATTATTTTTAATAATAGGCCTATAGGTTCGCTATTATTGTTCCTATATCGGAACATGTTTTTTTAGCATGTAGAAATGTTACTTTTATTGTCTGTAACTGTGGCAAGATTAAATTTATGTAATTTATCATTTCAGAGAAACATGACTGTAGCCTAATTGGGACTTCGACAACTACCACTAGGGGTGCACCATGGATAAGAAATTCATAACCGGCTGGTCAAATGAAAAATATAGGCTATGTGTAATTTTATCCCATTAAAACTAAAAACCCTAGCTTCTAATTACAGTCCACTCATTTCATTGCCACATTAAACATCTGTTTAAAGACTTGAATGATTGAGCAAAACCGATCGAGCATTAAACTTTATTCCAGATTATAGTCTAGCTATCTTTCTAGGCAGCCCAGTGATAAAGTTCCTACATACAAATCCAGCGATCTCTGTCTGAATCCCACATGGGGCAGAACTGTTTCACTTTTGGACAGGTACAATGCCTAGCTACTATTAAACATTGCTGGGAATGTACCAGTAGCCTATTACACATTGTGTCATTGGATAAGGTTTAAGATATAGGTTTGATTCATCCAGTTACTTCTGGGCTATAGCCTACATTTGGGCTAAACACTTATGCTGTTATTGTTGCGCTAAAACAAAAATCAACCCACAAACGCTACCAGGCGGAAAGCAATCCTATACCCGGTTAAGTAGCTATAGCAAGTCCCCCCGAACATAAACCGAGTTTAATATCAGGAGGTCGCTAGTTCCTGGCTATACCTGGCTCGAATGCAATGTCGTGAGACAAACAAGCACCGGAGTGAGGAACTTAAATACCCCGCAGGCAGATGTGCAGGTGAAAACAATAATAAGGGCTGCAAACCATGAAACGGAACGTGAAAAAATTTTGATTGATTCCCAATCGTGAAGGCAGGACGAGAGCCGCAAAAGAAAAGAAAACGAACAGCCACGTACCACTACAACAGCTGTCAATATCCTGTAAAGTCCAAATCTCCACAGCGATATTGACACTTCAATAAGACTAGTATAAACTAGTTAAACTTTCTTACTGATTTCGTAAATCCTTCGCTTGAATGGAACGACTGCTGTCTTGTTGATAGCCTACTGAAGACTCAAACTGCAAATGATGCAACATGCAAAAGATAAGTTATTTCAGACATAGTATCCAGTGAGTAACCTAGTTGCGCTAGGCATGTGAGTGACTAAATGGTAAATGGTAAATGGACTGCACTTATATAACACCTTTATCTAAAGCGCTTTACAATGGCCTCTCACTCACCCGTTCACACACACATTCACACACCAATGGCGGCAGCCACCATGCAAGGCGCTAGCCTGCTCATTGGGAGCAATTTGGGGTTCAGTGTCTTGCCCAAGGACCTTCGACATGTGGACAGGAGGAGCCGGGGATTGAACCGCCAACCCTGCGATCAGCGGACGACTCGCTCTACCTCCTGAGCCACAGCCGCCCCACCTAGGAATGCTAGTGACCAGCCAAGTCAGTCGCAAATCCAGTGGGTAGCTGCACTAGGCACGTGAGTTATGAGGTTACCAGCCTCTGCGAATAAATAGCCGGCTTCTCATTAACCAACGCCGGCTTATAAGTCGCTATATAATTTGCTCCGCCGGCCTCTCAGTAGTCTTATTTTTGGCACGTATCCCACGCCATAGAAAAGGAGTTCTGTGAATTTGAACTCGATTGCTCTTCCTCAACGACCCGTATGTGTGTCACAGTAAACTTCAAAAACTGAATTTGAATTACGAGAACTGAATTTGAATTGTAAGAATTGAATGTGGAAGTATATAGAGAGTTTAATTTTCAATGAGGATCCAATACAGTTTCAGAGCAAATTAATTAAATTTATAATTGTGCTATTCAGATTCAGTTTTTCAATGCAATTATTGAAGTTAAACAATACAAATTCAAATTATGTGATTCAAATTCAGTTTTTTAATGCAATTATTCAAGTTGAGCAATTCAAATTAAAATATCAATTATTCAAATTCAGTTTCTAGTGGCACATATTTCTGTTGAGACAGCCTTCAGCACAAGTGCCATCAAAGTGAAGGTCTCAACATGCTCACATTCTTCAGGAGCGAGGTAAACGGTTAGGGTGGGGGCTTCAGGGCAACACAAAAACCACACTCAGAGTTCTCTCCGACAATGTGTGGTCAACACCCTGTTGTAAAGATCCTTTGCGCATTGAATTTTGTCAGCAGGGCAAACAACACCTACTCCTGCTATGTCCAATAAAAGAGTTCGTAATTGCGCCTTGTACTTTCCTCTTATTTTAGCTGTGATTAATTCAGCTTCCAGCCAATAGTGCTTTGACTGATCACTTTCATGTGGAAAATCTGCCAAAACCCAAACCTTTCCTATTTCAAAGAGGAGCAGAAACATATTTACGTGTTGGTTGTAAACTCAATTTGAATCTCCTCTCATGACATTATCCTAAGGAATGTGTAATTGGAACATGTTTTTCTCCAGAGTTTTAAAGTGCTACCCTCCTTGATGTGAGAGTGTTTCTGAATAAATAAGGAATCAAATAAATAAGTACAAAAATTGATCATAAATCGCATCAAAACAAAGCGAAACAGATTTGCTCAAAAATAGTCCCAAATCGGTATGCTGTGAATGGTTGAAAGTGCTCTCTCTAAAGACCAAAATAAGAACTACAGCCTTCAGGACCCTATATTTAAAGTGACGGACAATGAAAATCTGTAATATGCTTATAACCACGTTATGTATGGCTATTAAGGTATGTATTTAGCACCAATAAAGCGTGAGGACTGAATTCCATTGAAATCTAATTTCAGTCTATCTATTTGAAAATGGGTCCATGGTGATGTAGATGTGAAACCTCAACCAATATATACATACTTTGATCTTATTACATAACTCCTCCCATAGTTTGAGGCAAATAAAACTGTCCTGTCCCACTAAGAAATCCTCTTTGAGTCTGAGCAGAACACTTGTTTTATTTGAGAATATATAGTTGTCCACGTTATCAGCGTTTGGATTTGGAATCAGCGGCGTCGTAGTGGGGGCAATAGTGGAACTGACTACCCAGGGCCCCAAGGCGGGTAGGGGCCCTCAGAAGGCCTGGACTAAAGAGTTTGCATTGGGAAGGGGGCCCGCAGAGACTGCATTTGCACGGGGCCCAGAATTTCGTGCTACGCCACTGTTTGGAATAGTTAGTTAGCAAAATATTTTCCCGCTCTCCTTATCTTTATCCCTCTGCCAATCTCTTTCACCTTTTTATCCATCCCTGCATGGTGCTAGCTAGTAACATTAGCTTGCTCCTTGCACAGTTCTGTTACGATTCCAAAACTGGAATGGACCCAAATGCAGAACTCGGAGACAGACTCAGGCAAAAACTCCGGGAGGAGTGAATTTTTTTGCAGGAGAAGATGACAAACAAACAGGCTGGGAGTGGTGACGGGCAGGATACGGGTTGGCGAGGTAAAGCAAGACGGGGCTGGATATGAACTGGAAGCTGAGGGTGAATGCAGGAGGACTGGAACGAAAAGCAGGCTAGACGGATAAACTGAAAACAAACTAGACAGGTTAGAAACAGGAGCAGAGCAACACGTCAAAACACCACAAACTGACGGAATGAACTGGCAACGAGAAAGACAAAACAGGTGATATATATAGGCAGTGTTGGGGAAGCTACTTTGAAAGCATAGCTTTACAAGCTACCAATTACTTCCCACTGGAAGAAGTTGAACTACAGCAAAGCTACTCTCGGGAAAAATATAGTTTGGTTAACTAAAGCTACTTTAGTAGTTCAAACCACTTTGTAAAACAATTATCAAATTGATAATGTACATGTGATATGAAATTATAACAAAATATAATACAAATAGTCACATGCCAGCAAAAAATGCCACTCAATTGAGTTTATTGCAAAAAGTGCCCACTTGTTCACAGGTCATACATAAACCAAAAAAAAATACCCCACTATTCATGGGAAAGTGCAAGGAATGTCAGCTTTGGTTTTGTATACAATGTCCACTGAGTCAGACACCTGCCTTCCAGAAACTAGGTGGGGGTATTGCACCAAGCAGGATTACTCAGTTAGCCAGGTAAGTTCTAAAATAGCATGCAACATCTTCTCTGAACATTTGTTAATAAATAACAATAATCAATACTTATGACTAATTGACACCTAATATATTCAAGTTTAGTTTTACAAATTCAGATTCATTAAAAACTATAGCCAAATATTGTTCACAGGTGAGCTGACAATCCAGCTTCCTGGAATATTCCTGAGACCTAAACCTGTCCTAAACAAAACAATCCCATCTGGGCTTTTCACAAGGACAAAATTGCAAGGTCAAGTGTGTGGTGGTGGCTGCCTGATGAATGCATTGCCTGGGCATGCCTTCACAGCGGTCAGGATGAAAGAAAAAGGGGGCGGGGCCGGTCAAAGGGGGTTCAATTACAGTAAAGAAGCAATGGTAAGATAAAAATAAAAAATCATTCTTTTCCTTTCATGGACCAAAATTATTTGTAGTTTCAGTAGATAACTACACAAAAAATGGCAAAAAAGTAATTTAACTCCTTGAATCACTATGCAAATATGAATGTACTTGAACTACCAGCAAGCTACTGCAAAATGTAGTTAAACTACTAGTTTAATTACATGTAGTTCACTACTCCCCAACACTGTATATAGGAAGAAGGCAGGTGAAGTGGAAGATCAGTAATGAGTGTGGGCTTGAGGAATGCAAGCGAGTGTAATGAGATAATGAGAGTGCGTGCAGAATTTGAGTGGGGAATGCGGGTGATTGGCTGAGAGATGATTGGGGAGACAATGAGGAAACAAGCAAGGGAATCACGTCCAGCCCGCACGACACGAAAAGACAAACGAGGTAAAAAGAAAGACATGACATGGAGCGAGAGGAATGGGGAAAACAAGGAGAACGAAAGGGAGGTGGATGGTCAGGAGAAAGAGGAGTCGCGCCCTGAAGAGGGCGTTGCGCCCTCCTTCCCACTACCGGCTGATGGGGCTGTGCAGCGGCGATTCTCTAGCGGTTGCTACACAGGGGGAATTGAATAAGAATAATAATAGGGGTTCAATTGGCTACCAAATTGGAAGAAAAATGGGAAAAAATCTAAAACTTAAAAAACTTACTTTGATAGCGAGCTTGTGTGTGATATTTATCTCCTGATAGCAGCTGCACTGTATTTTACTTTTAATTGATTGCATTAACTCCTCACCAGGTTCAAACCACAGAACTGTATAAGAATAGTTTTGTGGTTCAAACCATAGAGCGTATATAAGGAAAATGGAGAGGGTGGGAGGCTTGGAAATATCCATCTTCACTACTATGGCAATAATTTATATGGTTATAACAACTAGAGCTGTGATGAACCTGTCTGCAAGAGGACACAAGTATATTTTGCCCCACACACCGTGAGGAACATGTTTTGAGAGCCAAAAAATTGTTGATCTCCATTGGAGAATTACATAAGTTGATTGTATGTTGATGTGCCCAAATCTCCAAAACTACAATTACACACCACGTCCATGCCAACAAGTATTTGGAAGGCTTGCCAGAAGAAAGCCTTGACTGTCATCAAATCAGTAACGTAAGCAGTTTGCTAAACATAATTAGAGCTTTGATTGAAACTGGATTCTATAGTCAGATGAGACCGAAATAAAGCTTTTTGGCCACAAACACCAGTGGTGGGTTTGGCATAAAAAAAGTAATGGACATGCATAAATGAACCTAATCTCCATCGTAAAGTATGGTGGAGGACATGTGACGTTGTGGGGCTGTTTCGCTTGCAAATGCACTGTGGGAACCTTGGTAGGATACATGGCATCATGACTCCATCAAGTACTAGGATATTTTAGACCAAAAATTGGCTGCCTCTGCTTGGAGGCTAAAATGGGGTTGTGGCTGGGACTTCCAACAGGACAGTGATCCAAATCATTCCTCCAAGTTCACAAAGATGGGTAACTAACCACAAAATCAAGCTTTTGCAATGGCCATATCAGTCACCTGACCCAAACCCAACTGAAAACACACAGTTGAAAAATAATCAAAATATGATTAATTATCAAAAAAAAAATCAAATACGATTAATTTGGACAGCAGGTATGCCATGCCCCATAACGTCCTTACGTTACTGAGGGTAACATTGCTTTGGAATAGAACAAGTTTAATTAGTGTGAGCTACGATAGCCAAAATTCTTTATTGTAACTTGGCCTCATTTATATCATTATTTTTACCACTCTATTTTTTATGGCAAGCCTAGCTTATAAATGGTAAATGGACTGCACTTATATAGCGCCTTTATCCAAAGCGCTTTACAATGGCCTCTCACTCACCCATTCACACACCAATGGCAGCAGCTGCCATGCAAGGTGCTAGCCTGCTCATTGGGAGCAATTTGGGGTTCAGTGTCTTGCCCAAGGACACTTTGACATGTGGACAGGAGGAGCCGTATTAGTATTACTTACAGACAGTGCTTTGGAGGCTATACATAAGTAACTTGCCATTTTTGTATGTTGAAAACATTTTTTGTTGAGATACCACTTTACTATCAAAAGAGTTATAGCTAACCTTTCACAATGTGTCCTGCTAATATCCCACAGTGTGTGTTATGCTGTCTGGTTTGCCATGTAGATTTATGACACCAATATGCTCTCCTAATGTTTTGACAGACTATCAGACACAATGGGAGGAGTACATTATTGCAAACACACATTTACCCCTGTATTAGGAGTTATGGGTATGGCCATCTTTACTATGAAGGCTATAAATCTTCATTCCAAAGGTTATGCCATTAACAAGAGCTTGGGTCAGTCATTTAGGTGATGATAATAGTTTGGGCAAGACCAGTGGCGATTAAAAGCAAACCTGGAAAACGAAAAAGAGTGAGGTGTTCAGGCTCGTTGCAGCCAAGTGCCCCTCTGAACCCACTCTCGTGTTGGCGATCCTCTGGAAGCCCCCATCTTTCTTTCTGCTCCACATTTCGCCCCACGTATTCCCGTCTTTCAATTTAGCGTCTAAATGCTTCTCTCGTTGCGGTCTTCCACCTGCCTACAGCCTATAAGCTTTTCTAAAAATAGCCCGGTTTAATGGAATTAGTGCAAACAGGGGTACACGAAGAGAGTGTCTTCTCAACTCTTTGTGATGAAAAGTAGCCTATGGGAGAATGGAAGAGATGCCTGTTGCACTGAATTAAATCCACTTGAACCACACGCGATGGCGAACATTTCAGAGGTGTTACTTTATATGGACTCAATGTGTAAAGACACATATACAAAGATTAGGCTATTGCAGTGCCTTGAAAAAACGAATTTCAAGGAAGTTATTTTTGTTATTTATAATGTAGATAAATAGGCAGTTTATGAATCTCACTATGTACAAACCCCAATTAAAATTATCAAAAAAAATGTATCTTTTACATATATTTAATTGAAAACAGTACAAAAAAAGATGTTTCATGTTTTACCTTATCAACTTTATAGATTTTTGTAAATATATGAATTTATAAATATAAATTCCGAATTTGATGCCTGCAACAAGTTCCAAAAAAGTTGGGACAGGGGCAAATAAAAAAAACACCTGGTTGGAACATTCCACAGGTAAACAGGTGATGCCATCATGACTGGGTATAAAAGGATATCTTATTTTTAGGTACTCTTACAAGCAATACTATAACCTCTCTGCATTTGAATGGAACTCTATGGAAATTGGGGGGTGGGACTAGATTAAGCTGTAAATTACACGGAAATAGTATGGAACCCATTGTTGGCTAAATGGCTGTAGGTATCAAACAAGCCTCAAACCACCACTCTGTTGCAGTAGATATGGATTGATCACTGGAAGGGTTTTCTCCTAACTTATTTTTACAAAGAGTTCAATAGGAAAATGAAAAACAACCCTTAAAGTGATCCATCCATATCTACTGCATATCTGGCAGCAGAGTGATGCTTTGAGGCTCGTTTGATACCTCAGACCCTTGATGACGTACAGCCATTTAGCCAACCATGGGTTCCATACTACTCCTGTGTAATTTACAGCTTAATCTAGTCCCACCCCTGAGTACCTAACAATAAGATATCAAGAGTCTTTTGATATCCTTTTATACCCAGTCATGGTAGCATCACCTGTTTAACTTCCCAGTCTTTTTTTTGCCCCTGTCCCAACTGTTTTGGAATGTGTTGCAGGCACCAATTCGGAATTAGCGTACATTTACAAAAAATATATAAAACATAAAATATTTTTTCTTTGTACTGTTTTTAATTCAATATATGTAAAAGAACATTTAAAAACCACTGCTTTCTGCTTTTATGTGCATTTTACATACTGTCCCAACCTTTATGTACTTCCCTGTAGGTTATTATATAATTTCATATTTGGCATCGTTTATCTCCTTTCATTTAGCTTTTATCCATAGATTTCAGATGTGTAGTGAAGCAGGAGACCTGCACGCCGCACAACAGTCACAGTTACAGCAGGTTAATTGAGACACACTCGCCCACCCTCCACAGTCGTTTCCCCTAGATTCTGGTGGTCTTGGTTTTTTTTTCTCCTGACAGCATACTGTGGAGAAACATTTGCTTTTTCATCCCCTCTCCCTATTGTCTCAATGGTTTGGTTTGAATGTGAAATCCTGGACCCAGCTGAAACTGTCACACGTGGAACAGCAGTGACCTCTAGAGACCGTTCTCTCCACCTGCGACATAGGATGTGGGTGACAGGTCTGGCACGGTTGCGAGGATGACAGCGATGTGTAATTAGTCAGACAGAGCTGGGCTCTGGCTCCGAGGATCCCTGGACACAGTGTCGGACAACAATGGATGAACCCTAGTCTCAAAGGTGAATCTATACGCCCCCTGCAGACTAGGACCCCAAACCCACTTGAGGCTGAGGTAAAATTCACATGATTGCAAAGTACCTTAATTTATGCCCATGGGCTCCCAGTTCATCTGAAGTTTGCTAGTGACAGTATTAATACATACAGATTGTATACAAATCACAGTACAGAACTCTTAAAGAAAATGTGCTGGTATAACCATGGCTTTCTCATCCATATTAACACACAAGGACAACTTTCAGGTTAAAACTTATTGCATTCCCAGCCCCTTCGGGAGACATGAATCAAGCCTAGCCATTTATTTTCTTGAATATTTTCAAACTAAACATCATAATCCAGGAGAGCCCCTTAAAACTGCCTCATTATGTTTTGAAAGGATTAATATGAAGCAATAAAGATTAAGGTGAATATGTTTTATTATAGTAACTATGTTTTCATGGCCAAGTAGAGTGGTATTTCTGGCTCATACTGACATAAAGCAGACTGAAATTAAAATCACAAAAATAGCAACATTAACATCAAAGCCAATATGCATGCAAATGGGAGACCGGACATTGTTAACATGACTAAATATTTACAAACACAGCATCATAATGTTCAATGCATGTACAGGTACATGTAGAAAACAAGAGTTTCACTGTCTTTCTACATTATCAGTAAGGATTCAGTAAAAATTTAAAATACCTTCAAATTTCAGAGCAATAAAAATAAGTTTCTCATAATGAAAATCGGTCATGGTGAGTGTTTTGCTGCAATATATGGCTCTTTCATATATACAATATATTGTCAAATGCAATATATTTCTGAAACAGATTAGAACTCATATTGCATATTTGCAGGTGCTGCGTGGTTATTTTATTCTGTGAATTTTATTGTTATTTCTATCATTTCTATCTGTCTGCTGTGTTATAAAAGATGATGGATGCTGTACTGGGACTTGAGCCTGTGAATAAAGGTATTGTCTGAGGCAGAAAAGCTATTTCATTCCCCAGTGGTAGACTTAAAAAAAAAAAAAGGGGGGGGGGGGGGGCGGAAGCTGTCGAAGTTTTCCACCTTGCAAGTCAGTGGGGGGCACAGTACAATGTTTCAGCTGTTTTACAGATTTCTTAGCAGGTGTGACTGATACAGACTCAGACAGAGCAAAGGAACCCATTTCAGCATGCCTCTGCCTCAGCATTAGTTCACTTGAGCACTAAAACAAAGACCTTGGAAAATGTCAAATAACAGAATAAATAACAGAAGTGGACTGAAGTTTACACTCTGCAATGATTTTGGTGAATTTTATTTTAAAAAATGTTCAAAACCACATACAGTGAGCACCATAATTCAGTGGACAGTGACACATTTTTTGTTATTTTGGTTCTGTACTCTAGCACTTTGAGTTTAGGATACAATGACAATGAGGTTGAAGTGCAGACTGTCAGCTTTAATTTTATGGTATTTTCATCCATATTGTATGAACTGTTTAGAAATTATAGAACCATTTGTACGTAGTATGTAGAATAAAGTAATAATTTTAAATATTTGGTCGCATATCCTTTGCATGCCATGACTTCCTGATGTCTGTGACCCAACTACATCCAAATACTTTTGATATATTATTTTCTGGTACTCACAAGTGACACTATTTGAATGAATCCCTATGGGGATTGGGGCTGGGACTCTGCTGCCAGATATGCAGGGGTCACACTTTAAGGGTTGTTTCTCCTAACACATTTTCCTATTGAACTTTATGGAAACATAAGTCAGGAGAAGAAACCCTTTGAGTTATCCATCCATATCTACTGCATATCTGGCAGCAGAGTAATGGTTTGAGGCTCGTTTGATACGTCAGACCCTTGATGACTTGGAGCCATTTAGCCAACCATGTGTTCAATACTGTTCCAGTTGAATTAGTTGTGTGTTACTGTGATGGGGAAGGGATCAGAGGACCAGATGCGACCGTGAGGGGATCAAAAAGTTACGTGGAATAACCACAAGAGCAAGGGTGAGAAATAGATCCGCAAGCAGAACAGGGAAAAATAAACCCATAAATGTTCTGAGCAGGACCCAAACGCTGACCACAGGTAGCAGGCAAAAACATAGTTTATTCACAGTCCAAGATCAGTAGCCAGGTAAGCAGTTGAGATGGTACAAAATCGAAATCCAAAAGAGTAGTAAAAATAAACGTAGTAAGAGTTTTTTAAAAAACAGAAAGACATGGCAAATAAAACAGAAGGAGAAAGCAGGCAAGTCATACAGAAGGGTTGTCTCAAGAATCTCAAATAACACATGCTTACAAAAAATCAGCACAGTGAATTGATCAACGTTCTGACAGAGATTACAAGTGGAAGGCAGACTATATACACCAGAGAAGTAATGACACAAAAAGGAATCAAGTGTGGGTGGGAGGAGTAAGGAGCTAGACACACGTGAATACAATAGGAAACAATAATTCAATAACGAGGGGGAACCGAAGACATGGACTGGAATTAATGCAAACACAGATAACACACGGCCTGGGATTAGCAGGTAAACGAGTGCACAGCACAAGGAGTGGATTCTGAAAGTGGATACAGCTGGAGAGTTTAAGGAATAACAATGAATAGAGCAGAGATAGAAAAGCTAAGGGAGAATGACAGCTGCAGTGCGGATCAAGAGAGGGATTAGTAATTAAGTGACGTTAGTACAAAATTCAAAATCTCCTACGTTAGTAAATGTGATTTGTTAGTTATATATACACATTAATCTATTAGTTATCGTTAGTATATAAATATAAACACACAGTTAGTATTGTTAGTTAGATTAGTATATGTATAATGATAGTTAAGAAGAAAGGAAAACGAGACTTGAAATATAGGGGAAAACCCGCATGTACCGAAATGTGCAAACACGAATACAGGAAGTGGATTCTAGAATAACATGGAAACGTAGACAGACAAGGGAACTGAAGTGGAGTGTCAAATGGGAACGTAACCAGTAATACTAATGAACACAAACGAACACATAATAGGAAAATAATAAATAGAAAATAAACAGAACACAATACACAAACAAACAGAACTATAACAAAAAGAGGGCGAAAACAGGCTTGTAGACTTGAAAAAAGAAACGAAAGACCTCTAGCTCAACAATACTTAAATGAGCTAAACAAAGAGGCAAAACGTAAAAAAGATGAACAGATGTTACTGCTTCCAAGAGGAAAGGTAGAAAACCGAAGACGGAAATTAGACGAGAGAAAGAGAAAAGGGAAAAAGAAGTTCTGACAAACTAAACTAACTCCAATCTACGGTAGTTCCTGCGTTACTATCAAATGTGTGAGCAATGCAGTCTTCCGGGGTCCTATACCAAATACCTGGTTTAGCGTGGCAAGAATGAGACAAAATCCCGGAAGTACGGAAGCATAGAGCTTATATAGTCAACCACACACCTGAAACACATGAGCCTAATGAGAGACTGGCGGCGGAAAAAAGTGGCAGGTGCGCCATCTCGCGGTCCCAAGAGGTAGTATCTGCAGAAATGGAAAAGCAAGCTGCAAAACCATGAGTTACGTAAATGCATTGATTTAATATTAAACTGTATATACCACGGATGCAGGTGCAAGTACGTCGGTAACAATAGCTGCGCTATTTGTGCGCCCACATGCTAGTTCCTTAGCTATTTGTGAATCGGGGAACATAACGGGGGAAAGTTTAGGTCTACAGTGACCTATTTGATAAGCCATGCTGCACCTTGTTAGACACTAGTCACCTCAACCGCAGTGACTTTGTCTATGTTACTACGGTTTCAGAAAAAGCTAGTCATACTAGTGTCCCTTTGCGTGTAAAATGTTTTTTTTGTGACTCTCACCATCACCATGCCTCCTATCCCCCTCTCCTCCATGGGTGATGGTGAGACTCAGGCGGCAAATCCTACATTCGCCCTTTTGGGGATCGCCTGTAACAGATCTCAACCAATAGTATGTCCTCTCCCAGTCTCTTTTTCTTAGGAGTCTAAACAACTGCTTTTCTTCTCCACCACTCAATTTTTTTTAACCATCATGTTTCATGTAGTGGAGTGATGCATTATAGGAACTACACTTTTAAAATTTTAAACCAATTTTAATAAATTAAAATTTTCCTACCATGATCATCACTGAAATGCGGAACATTGTTTTGTTCATGCAGGACGCGGGACAAATGTTCCATTTTTAGGACTGTCCCGCGAAATGCGGGACTGGTGGTCACCCTAATTTTAGTGTAATTTACAGCTAAATCTAGTCCCACCCCCCAATTCCCATAGAGATCCATTCAAATGCAGAGAGGTTATAGTATCGCTTGTAGGAGTACCAGAAAATAAGATATCAAGAGTCTTTTAATATTGTAGGGTCACAGACATAGTCATGGCATGCAAAGGATATGCGACCAAATATTTAAAATGGTTACTTTATTCTACATTATGTTAAACTGTCCAATATTAAAAACAAGTGATATGGATGAAAATACCCTCAAATTAAAGCTGACAGTCTGCACCTCAACCTCATTGTCCTTTCAAACTCAAAGTGCTGGAGTACAGAACCAAAATGTCACTGTCCAATTAATTATGGTGCTCACTGTATATGGTCATGCCTAGATGGGGACTTCAGAGTGCAACATTAATGGCCACACCACCTAGGACAATGTGGCTTGTGAAACAAAAATAAAATAAAAAAAGGTTTTCCCAGTTCTGTGATGAAAAATTAAAACCATATCTCTTTGCTTTTGCCTTCAGTTGTTTGCTTAAAAAATTATTCAGAGTCACAGCGTTTTCACCATGGGTTGTGTGCAAGTGTAGTATGGGTACACATGAATGCTTCTCTCTTAGTCAAACCGCTTCAAAGAGACAGAGAGCTCTTGCCATTGATCGGTTTTACTTAATGGAGTGACAGTCTCCAAAGGTCCCTTGTGAAGATCACTTATGCACTCAGCTCCCAGACATACACCAAAGGTATATCTGATCTGTGCTGAAACGGTTGTTGATTTAAACCACAGAGCCCAGTATGGCCGCTGATCTGGACTTGGAGGATGATATCAAGGCCAAGCGACCAATCACGAATCAGAGCCACCTTGGCCTGGCAACGCACTTCTGAAATTGCTCAGTTGCATAGAAGTCCCTTTAGTGACTTATAAAATTGATTTTCTGAGCACAGCCTTTTAGCAGCTATGTGCTTGAAATATGAACCCTTCATTGTTGAAAGTATTTTTTTTCTCCTGAATAATGATCAGAAGCAGGAGTGTGTTTGAAATTCTTCACAGAGGCCTTTTCCGTAATTAAATACCGCTAATAATAGAGCTTTCTCTGACTTTACAAAAACAGCTGCAGTCATGGAGAGTGGCTTGCTACTTTTCCTTTAGAAGCGCTTTAGAAAAGAGCCTTTGATGAACAAGTTCACAAACTTGCTCATTTACAGACAGATGAACACTAGAATTTCATCCAAGGGGATCATTATTTGCTATTCCCATTTCATGAAATTACATATTGAAGGTATATGAGTTAAGCAGTTGCAGTAAGGATTGAATATTCTGTATTCTCTCTTTTCCTTATTTCTTTAATACATTTATGTGTGCATGCATATGTACATATGCGTATGCATAAATATATGTTGAGTGCAAACATGAAAATGTTACTGTAGCTATAACTGAAACATAAATTTTCACCTAGTGAAATGGATCAGTGCTGTGGCAATGGTTATGTGGCAATAACCTGCTGCCGCTATTGTATTGATAGGTAGGCTATATAGATGTTAAAATTAAGACGCTGAACATATGGTGTTTCATCCCATTTATGATCTTAATATTATGTCAAATAAGCCATGTTCAAATGGCACCAACATTAGTACTGTGGTAAACAAAGTAGCTAGTTTGGTAGAGTAGCGACCACATTAGCAGGCTGCTGTAACTAATGAGCTACAAGACTAGCTAATGGTACATAACCTGTTAGCTATGAGCCACAGGATGCTTTCAGTAATATTGTCCCACATAGTTCAACCAGCATATTTTGATGTTGGCCACCACATAATGTCTTATAAACACATATTGAAAAGTCTTGATAGGCAATATCAGCAACCAAAGGCAATATGCCAAACAAACTGGCTTTGTGCATGTCCACAGTTCAATGCCAAATTAAACAGTCATGATAGCCAATAGCTGAGTCCAGCAGCATTAATAACAGATAATTGTGTAGGCTGCTGCCTGGTCCAGTCAAAAAGCACCAAATGGCTGGACTTCATCAAGAAACCATGTCTCTCATGATTTGTCTTTTTCCAGCTATGGTATTGCTTTTAAATTAACATTAACGTCAGTGAAAATGAATGGCCATATACAGTGTAGATAACCATGATACTCTAGGTCCAGCACTATCTATTATAGTTGCCTTGCAATCCTGCACAATATGTGTTCAATCATGCACAATATGTGTTCAAGTAAGAGTTATGTTGTAAGACCATTCTCTCACCAAACGACATTGTTCTCAAAAAACAATACAAAAACACACGTACTTGTTCCCGTACAGATATGGTTCAGGTTAGTTCAGCATCTGTCATGGTTCATCGGTTATTGTTTCTTTTTCCACTACGATCATCCTGTTTTCCCGATTGAGAATCTGATTTTTTCCACGTTCCAGTCCAGGGTTTTTGCTTCCCCGTGCTCGTTATTCGGTTCACCTGTGCTTCTACCTGCGGGGCATTTAAGTTCCTCACTTCCGCTTCCCCTGTGGTTCTTTGTCATTCATTTGTACATTGAGCCAGGTATAGTCAGGTTTAAGTGACCTCGTGATATTAACGTGTTTATGTTCACAAGGGACTTGCTTAGCTTTATTCAGGTATAGGATTGTGTTCCCCGTTAGCGTTCGGCGCTATTTATTTCCGTGCTGTTCTCTATGAGACAGTGTTTTCTTTTGGTGGTTTTGTTTTGTTTCACCTTCTATCTGACATTTTTTAGTTACGATCCGAGGGTGTTTTCTTTGCCTTTTTAAGTCTCCTGTTTGGGGGGCTCTAGTATTGAGTTTGGGATATTTAGATTTATACTTCACTCGTGCTATTCAAGTTCACCCTGTTTTTTCCTGGGTAGATTTCAGTTAGCTGTTTAGCTGTCAGGAATTAATTCCTAATTTCCTTTTCTTTTGTGTTCATGTTATATTCCCTTTATTGGTCCTCACATTTGTGGGTGACTTGTCTGATCTCCCTCACCTATGCGCGTGATTCACCGCTACTAAATCCATCACAGCATCTAGACAGAAAAATCACATAGGTGCTGGTAAATTCAGCGGAAACATGAATAATAATACAATTAGGGACTAGAAATGAGGCGTTATCAGTGCAAAACAATAAGTTCAAGCATTACATGTAAGTTTGGAGGAAGAGAAACATGGAGGCACACATTTTCATTGATGGAGAGTAAAACAATATCCTACTTATGCACATCTTGCAATTTATAAAACCAACTGACACAAATATATCAAAGACCAGTACTTAAAGAGACAAAAACCAGTACTTAAAAAGCCAAAAACAGAAAAAACTAGTGAAACGGACACAGGCCAAAAAACAGTCTAAACTGTCAAAAAGCACAGGTAAAGAGAGTAAGATGTGGCATAATCCAATATATGGCTAAATGGAAGCATTAGTCAGTGCTAACATTATTATTTAAGAAATGATTCACCCAATATTGCAGTTATCTTTTAGGAAGTAAATGTAGAAAATCACTGTCCAAGCAGGAAAATAAGGTATGCAGAACATCTAATAGTCCGATTTTCACAAGCAGGTTGCCACCTGGCAGAATACTGCTTCCAGAGCCTGTAAAAATCAGCTGGGGAAATTAGTATTCAACAGTCCAAATAAACGTTTAGTCCAGATTTGTAGAGATGAGACATTGGCATTAACGGAGCTAAAGACATTTTTGGAAGACATGGCAAAATCTATATAACCTGAATCCATATCAGACTTTGGCACAACAGGCCCACAGTACAAATAAACAATATTGTCATTGTAGAATAGAATAGAATAACCTTTATTTTCCTGTAAGGAAACTTCAGTTGTAGCCACCAGCAACAACAAAAAAGACATAGACAGTGGGGCAGACCCACAACAGACAAACAAACATTCCAAATAAAGACATTCAATAGAATCATTGCATTAATCAAACTAATTAAGCAAAAAAATAGCCTACAGCCAAATGTCATGATTAAAAATAGCCCCCACTGTCCCGAGATGTCCAGTGTTATCAAGCAGTCCATACAAACTCCGCCTCCATGAATTTCCTCCATACACACAGTGTTGCTGTAGGGGATCTCTATGCCCTGAGACACGGAGGAAATATTGGAGGTCCAGGTGCGACAGATGAGGTCAGTAGCGATGATAGACTCGGGATAATCTTGAACCCCTCCTCCCGACAGCAACGGACTGGAGGAAGAACAGTGAAGTTTACAGTGGGAACCCCACTGATGGATAACGGGACCGGGTCCCCCCCAATTAATATGTGGGTTATGGCGGGTAAGCCAGAAATGGCCCAAGACCAGCGGATAAATCGGGGACTCAATAAAAAAAAAAGATCCTGATACGGAACGCGCATGCGTATGGCGGAGGTAACCCGGGAGATGGTGCCTGTGCCGAACGGGCGGCCGTCCAGAGCCGTAACAAGGCGAGGATGAGGCAGAGGGTGGGTGGGAATTTTGTGGGATTTAGAATCGATAAGGCACTCAACTGCCCTGAGAGGAGCTGGCAATCACCGCGAAAGCAAAACCCGTAGCGGAACACAGAAAAATCCGATAGATTTACAGGTAAAGGGAAAAAAGGAATACTAAGCGCGGAGATAAGGGAATTAAGGCGCGATCCATAACAGTTGCGGTCTCTGTCCACTGTCAACACGGACCACCGAACTGCGTCAGCCTTCCCACTCGTCGCCCCACTCCTCCCCCGCATTATCTTCTCCTTACCTTCCCTGGTAGTCTTTTGAAAATTGCTTGCAGTCCTAGATCAGTCCCAACATCTTCAACTCCGGTGAAGAGCGATGGTAAACTTTGTAGCTGCAGATCCAACGGACATTCCCGAGCATATGTTGCGAATGCGTCTCCATGGTGACGACCACAAACAAAATGATCCCGAATAGACAATTCGTCAATATTATCAAAACGAGCAGCAGGAGTGCCCTGAACAATCTCCAGCCCGCTTCCCCATCCCACAACAGACACACAGCGCATGAAAAAACAAAAGACAAAAGCCAGACACAACAAAATACATTCAAATGAACAAACATGAACACGAGAGACAGCCGGACTACATCGCCACATGACGTCACGTGGTGCATTTTCCAATTTAACTCTACGGAAAAATAAGTCAGGAGAAGAAACCCTTCAAGTTATCCATGCATATTTACTGCATATCTGGCACCACAGTGATGAGGCTTGTTTGATACGTCAGACCCTTGATGACTTAGAGCCATTTAACCAACCATGTGTTCCAGTGTAATTTACAGCTAAATCTAGTCCCACCCCTCAATTCCCTTAGAGATCCATTCAAATGCAGAGAGGTTATAGTATCGCTTATAGGAGTACCAGAAAATAAGATATCAAGAGTCTTTTGATATTGTTGGGTCACAGACATCAGGAAGCCATGGCATGCAAAGGAGGGGGGGGCTGCTATGTACAAAAGGTTCTATAATTTCTAAACGGTTCATCTGATATGGATGAAAATACCCTCAAATTAAAGCCAACAGTCTGCACTTCAACGTCATTATGCTAGAGTACAGAACCAAAATAACAAAAAAAAGTGTCACTGTCCAATGAATTATGGTGCTCACTGTATATGATTTAATAGCATTTTGACAAATGTGTGAACGAGCAAATGAAAAAATAGGAAGCAAGGGAATTAACTGACCACAGTAATGAATGCTTAACTATCTAAAATGTACACATTTATAATGCTTAAACAGAAAGGAAATAGCAATCGACCACATATTTCAGCCAATCTTTACCACTTCAATGGCATACCAGTAGTACATTACATTACATTACATTATAGGCATTTAGCAGACGCTCTTATCCAGAGCGACTTACACAGCATTTTTGCATTTATACATAGTATCCATTTACAGCTGGATATATACTGAAGCAATTCAGTGAAGTACCTTGCTCAGGGGTACAACGGCAGTGTCCTACGTGGGACTCGAACCTGCGACCTTTCGGTTACAAACCCAGTTCCTTAACCACTGTACTACACTGCCGCCATGTACCTGACACACAAAACTGATCTCTGATGTAAACAACATACAACAGTATTCTGACACATTTTATTAGCAAAACGGATGATTGACTACAGACTCCGAGCCACCTACAGGTGGGGGGAGGGGCTCAATGAAAATATTGAATAATTGAGCCGAAGCGCAAGGTTTGCATTATTTTTTATCTCCGTGCATTTCAATGAAGTCAGGCGCAAACACAAAAGGTTATCACCTAGGAAACATATTTTCCTAAGCACAAGTTAATCATGCAAGTGAGATCAGCAGTGATATTCAATTTAGCCAGTCAACCTGAATCTATCAATATTGCAGCCATTGCCAATCCCATTTGAGCAGCTTGAGAGCTGGAGAAGAGGGTGCAGTAAAGTGGGTGTTATGTCTCTGCCATTTTCATTTTTAACCCAATGAATGTGTAGGTTTAATAATCAGACTTGAGGCCTAGAGGAGCTCTAAAATCCAAGGAACATGTAATAATCCATACTCCTGAACTGTCACATCTGGCCTGACCCCACATCTCCTGCACCCTGGAGATCCACACGTACCTCAACCCTATGGCACCGCGATACCGAAAACAGCCAAGAGGCACGGGGGCGAGACGGAGGTCACGTGAGTGAAGGGGTTAATGATAACGCAATGAAGTATTATCCAACGAAGAGAGAAGGGGTGCAGGGATGAAGAGGGACTGCTCCCTCTCCCGTTGCATTCTCACATCTTACAAAAATGGAGCAAAACCATTTCCGCCTACGATCCTTAAAATGGATGCAAGTGTGAAACAATGGGACACCACAACCTGTGCTGTAATTACACTGTTTTTGTAAACGTATTGTTTTTGTAACAGCGACAGTGCTGACTCAATAGCTTTAGGGGACTTTTATATAAGCGGTGCATGCATGAACACTGTAATTCAGAGAACAACTGAACATAACATATGTTTATGTTTTCTTAGGTTTTAGTTTTTTATGTTTTTCAGTGAACCACACGTGTGTTATTTCAAGAAAGGTCAGCTGAGTCACAAGGGTATGACTAATTGAGTACATTTTAAACTAGCCACAACAAAAGGAATGCATGCTGTCACATTCTGTGGATTCAACCATGGTTTCCCTTTAGCAAAGTGTATTTTTATTTATTGTAGTGGAGGGGGGGAGGGGGGTGTTCCTGTGTAATCCTAAAAACTTGACAGATTTGATGGTTTATATGTAGTGGTGGAAAGTGGGTTCAACCATGCATGATCTGTGGTTTAAGGGGGTCTCATATTGTAACCAAACAACTGTATTAATCAAAATCATAATACAGTTATGGCAATAAAATGTTATGACAGCATTGCTAGGTTTCAATACAGAACATTGATGCTAAGTATTGTATTTTGTTTAATAATGAACAGTATGTACAGGCCTAGAACACATGTAGGACTAGAGTACAGGTACTTCCAGAAAGAATTGGTTTCCAAAGGACTTTTCAAAAAAGCAAAACTGGCCTACATTGCAGACTGCGTTTTTTTTGGTCACTCAAATTTACGACTGCATCTGAAGTTTTGTGATGTCCTTTTGCGTGAAAATATTATTGAGCGATTAATGAATTAAATGACCCCATTGTTTTCAGTAGCTGGGATGTATTGACTTTTGATCAAAATGACAAAAGTTTCAAGATGGTCGTCAGCACACAATGCCGTTTCTTTATTCATGGGTATGAATGCCTGGCCAGTTGATCCAATTTATTTCCCGTTTCAAAGAATACCCCAGGGATGACTCTTGGAGCACCAGTGAGCCCTCAGACAGCCATGCTAGTGCGTGAGCCCGTCTGTGTGAGTCCACACAGTAATTAGTTTGGGAATACTGGGAGCTCTTGTTTTGAAGAAGAGCAAAGGTAACAGATGGACGCTGGGGAAGGAGGGGACGGGAAAAAACAAAGAAACAAAACAGATGAAAAGGATTTTTAAAAAACTGCAACAAAAAAAAAACTGCAACAAAAAAAAACAGACAGTCAGATCTCCCATAAGCCTACATAACTCCATTTAGTGCTGTCAGATGAGGTCCGGTGCGAAACTGTGACACTGTTATCGGACGGCCATCATTCTGAAATGCATTCTCTTTTTCTGGGGGGAAGGCGGTAATCTTCCACAAAGCCATTTAGGCAGCATGACCCATAAAGGCATAAACCTCACCCAGTAAATGCCAAAAGAGATTAAAGAAGAGAAATGAAAGAAATGGATTGCTTTGTTTCCCGCCAACACGTTTAATGTTGTTTTCGTTCCTGTACGCCTTTTTGATTTGATTTACTGGTTTAGTTATTTTTGCACTCAGTCATTTTGGCTAATTTAAATTCTGGCTTAACTGAAATCTCTCCTGATAAATAGGCTTTTACAGAGGCAATTTGACAAAGCAGTTTTTTTTTTTTTACTGCACACATACACATTATTTTTTTATTATATTTTATTACTCTATGGCCATTTGCAATTTTACAAAGATGGTTTAGATGGGTGGGAATGCAAGGTCACGGTGTACCAACCCATATTCCACAAATTATAGATTTAAAAATTCTTAGCAAAAAGTTGTATTGACTTGTACCACATCTGACCTTACCATGCAATAAACTATGAATACTTTGGGTGGGACTAGAATACAAACAAAATGGAAATAACGGAAAACTTCTTTTTTTAAAGAAGAGCAATGGAGAATCAAAGTAATTGAGAGTCTCAAAGAACATAATTTCTTCTCGTCCATGACCATGAAACAGATTGAATGCTTGAGCTCTAAAATACATATTTCAAAAACATCAGCATGTTATTTGCCAGTTTAGCAAAGTGGCCCTTCATGTAATAGGCAACAAATCTGTATAATTGCATTTTATATTTGCAGTAAGACTACATGCAGAGTGACAGATTTAGCAAAAAAAACAGTAAGTATGAGCTCATGAATGTCCATAACAACGTGGGCGTCCACTAACCCTAAGCACAGTGGCTACATTTTTAAATGGCAGAATTCTCTGCTTTAAATTACAACTGAGAGGAGAGGACAGAGGAGAGGCACTTATGAGTCACATTTGTGCTGACAGTCCCAGCTCAATGGCAAATCATCTGTTCGGATCTACCTGGGTTTGATGTGACCGTCCCAGGCCCTGACATTGGCTAGCTAACAAATAGCGGGATCTTTTCCCCTCACCGCAACACATCCTTGACTGCCCAGTCCCTGCATTTTCAGCAAACTCTCTGCATCAGGTATGTCTGTGTAGCTTTTTTCAACAGAAAATGCATGGGCTCCCTCTCTATACCAGTTTTCGGAAACATACGAAATGGGGGAGCCACAATGTTTCACAGCCACACGCTATGGACCATCGGGGGGGTGGGGGTGGGGGTCTGCCTTATCTTAACTTACCAATCTAATATCAGAGCCCAGCATGTCTGGTCTCTTGCCATTTATGCATATAGATAAAATATTTAATGAGAATACCAAGGAAAAGCGTTCCCCCTAATGTCAGGGGCCAGAAGACTGCAGAAAATGGCTTCTAAACAGTGCAGACTGCTTATATACGCAGTTTTGAGTGTAAGCTTACGGCATAGAAAAAAGAAAAGAAAATGTATTCAAAACACGCAGTTGGAACTTTATGGGCTCTATCTTGGCGATCTTAGCGTTTTGTCTAAACGCATGGCGTAAAGTGCATTTTGGGCGTGTTCAAGTCCACTTTTGCTAGGTTGACAACGTGTTTTTTGAGCGCTAAGCACGGTGCTACGTGCAAATGGGCTGAACCTAGTCGCTTCATTAATTATAGGTGTGGCTTGGGCTTGACATTCAATAAATCAATCACAATGTTATATCCCACTCCCTTTAAAAGCCTGCTTTTCCACCTTGGCGGGTTGCTTATATGATGGTGAAACAGACATGCTCGTGCGTGTTTAGTGCGATCAAGGAATAGGCTATATGGATCAATAGTATGATCAATATTATTCGGACTAACCATTATGAGTTCCTGGTAATTCCCGACAGTGCTGTTATTTTACAAAATATATGCAGTTAACAGCTGAGAATAAGCTACCAATGGCTTCCGTCTCACCTTAGAAAACACCAAATTTGTCATGGTCTGTGGCTATTTTTTCCTGTTTCGCAATGGTTCTCGTCCTCTCTCTCCGGTTAGTAGTCTTTCGGATTTTTTTCCACGTTCCGGTTCGGGGTTTTGCTTCTCCCCACTTATCATTCGTTTCACCTGTCCGATTACCTGCTAGGTATTTAAGCCCCTCACTTACGCTTCCTGGCGCTTCTTTGTCATTTCGTGCCTTCACGCAGTCAGGGTTGGTTAGAATATAGCTGCTCGATTGGCTTTAGTTGCCCTTGAAGCTCTTTAGGGATTAGTCCCTTTCGTTATTTTTGTTTCTTACTCTCTTCTACTCTCTGCTATATTGAGAGCGAGAGTTTTATTTTTATTTAATTTATTTTTCACCTTTTATTAGGCGTTATAGTCTACATTCAGAAGGTGATTCTTTGTTATCTCCTTTTCGAGCTTATGCTCATGTATTTCTGTTTGGGAGTCTCTGTTCTATTACCTTTCTGCTTGTGTATACAAGCCACACCATGTTAGTGGGTTGTTTATTATTTTGCTACTGAGACTCCTTTTGGTCCTCATGTTCGTGAGTGACTTGTTCTGTAATCGTGTTTTGTTTTGTCTTGTCGCGTTTGGTTCTAAACCCTTACAAAATTTGCCTGCTTGTTTAACAAATTAAATTGTATTATGCAATGAAGCATTGTCAAACATCAAATCCCATGGATGTTCTCTCATGGGTGTTCTTGAAGTTTCAGCTCCTACCTACCTTACTCTAAATTTTATTAATAAATAATATACGTATTTTTTTTTTAATGATGACACTAAAATACATAAAGGCTGTCAGGGTGGCACCCCAGGGTTCATCATTTATTTCCCTTGTTTTTTAAATGTCGTGCTTATGGGTAATGTGACAACCTGTTTTTTTGAAACTTAATGTAATGGCCACACACACACATATCGTATATCGCGTATATGCCACATATGAAAAAAAAAACTCATACTCTGACATACATACGGGGGGGGGGTATGGGGCATATGGTTTTAATTTTTACGTACGGTACGCATACATACGATACGGCGCGGCAAAAAAATTTTTTTTTTAGCTTTTTTTAATTTTTTGTTGCGTATTTTTGGTGGTATTATTTATAGGCATACGCACGCCATACGCTATTTTCAGGGCTTTTTTTTTTTTTACGAATTTTTTTTTTATTTTTTTTTTTACGCAAAACATACGTTTCTCTCATACATACTAGTGTAATACGCCATATACATGATTATACCAAGTAAGCCTAAAGCCCTATATTATTAAGTTAATTTATATTTTTGGTTTTCAGAGAATTTTTCCATTGATTCCCAATTGTTTGTGAATTGTATGTGTGTAGTGTAGTGTGCTGTCAGTTGTAAAACTTGGTAGGGGGGGGAACTTGTACTTGTATGGGGTAATGTGTGTACCACCCAAAAAACATGGAAATGTCCACCCAACCCACCCCCCCCAGTCCAAAATTATGCGCCCCGCTGCAAAATGTGTGTAGAAATAATGCTTACAAACAAAAATGCTTTAAAAAAGTGAAAGTGAGAAAAAAAAATGAAAGCAAACAAACAAACTAGCAAGAAAATTTATGAAAATTTAAAGCGCACATGCAGAAAATGCATTTAAAATAAATTGTATAAATTTTAAATTATTTGTTTTCAATTTTTAAAATTTTTTTCTTTTTTTTTTTTTTGTTCAGTTATTCAAAAATTAATTTTTTAAGCTTTTAGTTAAAATCTTTGAAATAAAGCGATGAAATTTAAAATAAAAATAGAAAAAGAATAAAAAAAAAATAATAAAATGAAAATATATTCTTTATCAGTTAACATTAACACAATTGAAGTACATTTTGTAACCATAGACTACTTCCTAAACCATTGTATCTTTCTTTCTTGGGTTTTTTTTCATGTGTTTCTATGGTCTTCTTTTCATGTTCTTGTTATATATAATCCAAAATATAGAAATTATATATAACATTTAATATATAAAATATAATAAATAAATAATTATATTTTTTATTAATATATTTTCATAAATATATATATTAATGCAGTTTTTTTTTATAAATGTCTAATTTTTAATTTAATTTTCAAGTTTCAATTTATGTTTTTTTTTTTTATTTTTCATTTTCATTCATTTCTTTCATTTTATTTCATTGTCCTGAGATGAGTTGAGATGATTACACAATAAGTTTGCATTTTTAGAATATTTGGAATAGATTTGGATAATTTTTAGAATTTATGGAATATAGTGATGTTATTTTATTTTATATTAATATTGTTAGTTTTTTTTGTTTTTTGGCAGCATACTTTTATATTTGTTTTTAAAATAAATTATTATTATTGTTTGTTTTTATAAAACCTAACTTGCCTACCTTTTTTTTAAACCTAAAACCATTTACCGGTTTAAATTTTTATTAACCATTTTTGAATTGATATTACTAAAACAATGTATTCTATCACGTGGCGCTGTAATGGTGACATGTAGTCCAGCTGTCTCTCGTGTTCGTGTTTGTTCATTTGAATGTGTTTTGTTGTGTCTGGCTTTTGTCTTTTGTTTTTTTCATGCGCTGTGTGTCTGTTGTGGTACAGAGAAGTGGATTGAGATTTTTCGGGGCACAAATTGTCTAGCCGGGATGATTTTGTTTGTGGTCATCACCATGGAGACGCATTCACATTATGCTCGGGAATGTCCGTTGGATTTGCAGCCACAAAGTTTACCATCGCTCTCACCGGAGTTGAAGATGTCAGGACTGAAAGGTGCGGGCAATCTTCCGAAGGCCACCAGGGAAGGAGAATATAATGTGGAGGAGTGAGGCGGCGACTGGGAAGGCTGAGCTCCGCTTTGACAGTGAACAGAGACCACAGCACTGCGTGTATAGAGGATAGTCGTGGAGGCGGAGTTTGTGTGTTGGACTTATGACACTGGACATCTCGGGACAGCGAGGGCTATTTCTAATCATGGCAATTCCACTTTAATTCACTTAATTAATGCAATGATTCTATTGAATGTCTTTATTTGATATGTTTGTTTGTGTGTTGTGGGTCTGCCCCACTGTCTATGTCTTTTTTGTTGATGATGGGGCTACAACTGAAGTTCCTTAAAGGGAAATATTATTCTATTTAGTTCTATTCTATCACTGTAATAAAGTATTTGTTTTACGAGGAAATGTCTAAAATCACTGTTTAATTACCTGTCCGTGTAAGAGCCAAATTCATCTGAGCAATATTTGAGTTAAGTTTGTAACTAAAGGGTTATTGTAGACTAATATGTTGGTTATGAATATTGAGGTTTTGCTATTGATTATAAAATTTTATTAGTTAGTTATTTTATTTAATAACTAACTAATAATAATTCATTTAAATGTTTATATACAGGTGCAGCTCAAAAAATTTGAATATCGTGAAAAAGATTTTTTCACTCATTTCAGAAAGTGAAACTCATATATTATATAGATTCATTACACATAGAGTGAAATATTTCAAGCCGTTATTTCTTGTAATTTTGATGATTATGGCTTACAGCTAATAAAAACCCAAATTCAGTGTCTCAGAAAATTAGAATATTGTGAAAAAGTTCAATATTGGAAACTCATGGTGTCACACTCTATTCAGCTAATTAACTCAAAACACCTGCAAAGGTTTCCTGAGCCTTTAAATGGTCTCTCAGTCTGGTTCAGTAGGCTACACAATCACGGGGAAGACTGCTGACTTGACAGATGTCCAGAAGACAGTCATTGACACCCTCCACAAGGAGAGTAAGCCACAAAAGGTCATTGCTAAAGAAGCTGGTTGTTCACAGAGTGCTGTATCCAAGCATATTCATAGAAAGTTGAGTGTAAGTAAAAAGTGTGGTAGGAAAAGGTGCACAAGCAACAGGGATAACCGCAGCCTTGAGAGGATTGTCAAGCAAAATCCATTCAAGAATTTGGGGGAGCTTCACAAGGAGTGGACTGAGGCTGGAGTCAGTGCATCAAGAGCCACCACGCACAGACGAAACCAGGAAATGGGCTACAAATGTTGCATTCCTCGTGTCAAGCCACTCCTGAACCAGAGACAACATCAGAAGCGTCTTACCTGGGCTAAGGAGAAAAAGAACTGGACTGTTGCTCAGTGGTCCAAAGTCCTCTTTTCAGATGAAAGTACATTTTGCATTTCATTTGTAAATCAAGGTCCCAGAGTCTGGAGGAAGAGTGGAGAGGCACAGAATCCACGTTGCTTGAAGTCCAGTGTTTCCACAGTCAGTGATGATTTGGGGTGGCATGTCCACTGTGTTTTCTGAAGTCCACTCTTTGTGAAGCTCCCCCAAATTCTTGAATGGATTTTGCTTGACAATCCTCTCAAGGCTGCGGTTATACGCAGCCATCTACCAGGAAATTTTAGAGCACTTCATGCTTCCTTCTGCTGACAAGCTTTATGGAGATGCTGATTTAATTTTCCAGCAGGACTTAGCACCTGCCCACACTGCCAAAAGTACCAAAAGCTGGTTCAATGACCATGGTATTACTGTGCTTGATAGGCCAGCAAACTCGCCTGACCTGAACCCCATAGAGAATCTTGACAATGGGGTATTGTCAAGAGGAAGATGAGAGACACCAGACCCAACAATGCAGACGACCTGAAGGCCGCTATCAAAGCAACCTGGGCTTCCATTACACCTCAGCAGTGCCACAGGCTGATCGCCTCCATGCCACGCCGCATTGATGCAGTAATTCATGCAAAAGGAGCCCCAACCAAGTATTGAGTGCATAGAAATTAACATACTTTTCAGAAGGCTGACATTTCTGTTTAAAATATCCTTTTTTATTGATCTTATGTAATATTCCAATTTTCTGAGACACATTTGGGTTTTCATTAGCTGTAAGCCATAATCATCAAAAGGCTTGAAATATTTCACTCTATGTGTAATGAATATATATAATATATGAGTTTCACTTTCTGACATGAGTGACAAAAAATATTGAACTTTTTCACGATATTCAAATTTTTTGAGCTGCACCTGTATGCATGCTATTCATTTGTGTGTTTCTAGAAGTTTCCAATTGGTTACTGCGCATGTGCATTACTATTGGTCAAACATGATTTGTGAAAAGTTAGTCAGTAGAAGGATGCTGTCAAGTGTGGAGCAAAAAAGCTTTTTGACCATGCATACGTAGTCCACGTTTTCTTGTTATTGTATTGGATTATAGCTGTTATTATAACTATAGTTTGATTGAAACAGTGGATACATTTTTAACAACCTTTTGTTTGGATTACAAGTTGAACTGCCATGCATCGTTTTCATGTCTCCAGCCCTGGATTAGTGAGTAGCCTGCTAGCTGTTCCTCAATGATGGCAATTCTCAGAAAATGTGCAAACATATGGTTGAAGTGAAATACATGAACACGCGTCAAAACATAAGTCTCGACTTTTCTGCAACCTAAGTGGCTTTGGAATAAGATAATTTTGCCACTATAGTCTGTTTTAGTCCTATTTTAGGCTATATTTAAAGCTGTATTAAAGTGATGGTCAAGGGATTTTAAAAAATTCTGATAACCACAACATATCACAGGACCAAATATCTTTTCAAGAAAATGTGAATAGGTATAGTAATATCAAAGTCAGCTAATAAACTTGAAAGGATTGATAATGCATTCAATTCAAAGTAAAATACAGTGCGGCTGCTATCAAGAGATAATTATCACACGCAAGCTCGCAATCAAAGTTAAGTTAACTTAAACGCTAATCCGTTTGATCTAACATTGGTCTATTTAAAGCAAGCTAAATTGCAAGGCGACGTTTCACCAAATGCATGTTCCACACAAATCATTAAATAATGGTAGGTTTTATCGAGTTTAAAAAATGTATTTAAAGGCCCATTCATTAATTTTGGTTGCTAATCGAACGGAAATTACGTGCATTGCAACTAAGTAGCCTACTTCGGTGGATAATGGTTCTTGTCTATTTTTGTTACTGTAACCAGCCACTGAACAATTACTGAACCATTTCCAAAGCACAGGTTTTTTGGCAAAATCTTAACTATCTATTCTTTTCGATTATTATCTGATGAATGAGCAGTGCAACCAAGTAAAAAGACGCGTGAGTGATTAGTTAATTTCCATGCTGAGCTGTGCAAGGAGCTTACTAGCTAGTACCATGGAGGGATGGATAAAAAGGTGGGAAAGAGATTGGGAGAGGGATAAAATTGGTATAGGGCGAAATAAAGCGGGAAAAAACAAACACTTTAGCTAACTAACTATTCCAAAACGAATAACGCGGACGACTATTCTTAAGAGAAAACAAAACGAGTGTTTGGCTCAGACTCAAAGAGGATTTCTAAGCCGGACAGGACAGTTTTATTCGACTCAAACTAAGGGAGGAGTTATGTAATGAGACCAAAATATGTATTGGTTGGAGTTTCATGTCTACGCAGCCATGGACCATTTAGACTCCACCCTTTTTTTCAGCACACAGGAATAACGAGATATAGATAGACTGAAATTGAACGAGTTTGCAATGGAATTTATTCCTCGCGCTTTATTGGTGCTCAATACATACCTTAATATCCTTAATTTTCCTTGAGCATAACTTTAACTAATATTTTCGGCATTCATTTTTTATTTTTTAATCGGCATTAAATATAGCATCAAAAAATCATATCACGTAGTCTATTGTCTAAATGTATTAACGCCATAAGGTAACGTGGCTGCTTCCTCAAAACCTTACATTGTAACCAAGGCTCCTGCTCGAAAGGTTATTGTAGGCACATATGAATAAGAAGCGGAAAAACAATTACATTGTCGTGTTAATAATTTACACAGTGGAAGCATATAGTGTTGCAAACTTTATTCGTTCTCATTGTAGGAAACACAGTTCAGCACCTGATCTTAGCATGCCGATGAGTTTTTCTAAAACTGTCAGATATGGGAAGACCATGGGTAGGAGGGGGAATTATCTGCAAGCGCAGTAGGCCTAAGTGTATTTGACTGTAATATTTATTGAAATTAATAAATATATCAAGACAACTCATATCTTGACCTACATATTTTGAAAGTGGCTTATTTATTTTTTGTTCATATATGTTACAAATATTTTAAATTATATGAGATTAGATTAGGCTAACGTCACAGTAGCCTATTATAACACTGATCTGTCACAATTACATTATGCTATTGATAACCATCATAGCTCGTACCATAGGCCTAAGAGTGAATGCAGATCAACACAGCACAAATAATGTAAATTCCTGTTCAAGCCAAATATTACATTGTCCAAGAGAAGCATCGCTTTTGATGTGTTTGTCACACATCCTGTTTGCCCCAGGAGCTATAGGGCACATAATGCAGTTGAGTTATTAGCTAGGTAGCCTACAATGAGAATCAATGCATGTGCCAAATGTATTCCTACCTTGGCACAAGTGCTGTACATATGCCCATAGTTGACAATGCGGGCATAGCTTGGCGTGTTTTTCATGGAGGCTCTGGCCCGCTGTCAAATAATTAATCCAATTCCTCACCGAACAATGAGACATTGCTCAAATCGGAGACATCCCCTCCATCAGACCATTCACATCATTCAGCAATGCTAATGCCTCGTCCGCATTCATGAATCTTTTTTCTCTGTCCATGTCGTTTATATGTTGTATTTTATTTTATAATAAGCAATACAGAAGCAATAATGGCAAAACAAATGGCCATAGGCTATATGGTTATACGTTTGAAAAGCAACACATCTTATAGTGGGTAAATTTTACCCGCTGGCGCTTATAGGTATAAATGCCTCAAACGTTTTTCTGTTTTCATCTATAACTTTCCTACATTAAGAGGTGCTTAATAACAAAATTTTAGGAAAAGTCAATGAATGGGGTATTTGAGTTTTTTATTGAAATAGTTACATACAATTGAAAATTAGGAAGGGGTAAATTTTACGGTTCTAGTGTTAAGGACATCGCTCTGTAGGCTATGCGTGAGTAACTTGGCTTTTTTTTTTTTTTTTTTTACATCGGAGATGTGTTTGATGAGATATCACTTATTTTTGGTAGGTAACTAATGATGAATAATGCAAGATAATGACATCAAAGAGAAACATGCACTCCAAATAAATGCATGCAGACATTCTCGTAACCATAACGCCCTCTACTGACGAGAATGAGAACATTTCTCCTATTACCGATTGCCCACAATTACACTAAAAGAGTTTGTAGATGAACTGTATTTAATGTCTAATGAAATACAATGAACAGCACCACCTGAGCTATGGATCATGAAGAAGCATTTAAATGAATTAACCAAGTCTATATGGAAACATGCATGCACAATAGGCTAGACACAAACACATTCTAGCTGAAAAAAAGACATACAGCCTAAATAGATAGAATAGCCCAAATAGTTTGCATAAGTAAACTATAGAAATACGCAAACAGTTTTTCGTTTGCCATGACATTTGTGAAAGACAAACCAGAACCTTGCAGCGAGGGACTGTAACGATCGGTGGACAGGGACCCAAAAGCAGGCAGGGGTAAAGAAAACCGAAGTTTAATAATAGCAAAAGTACAGTTCCAAATCCAAAGAGGCGTCATAAACAGGCAGGGGTCAGTAACGGGAAGGCACGGCAGAGGTACAAAAACAAAATCCAGAATCAGGGTCGCGAGAACACGGACTGAGGTCAAAACCAGGATGGAAATCAGATAGAAAAACAAAACAAACAACAGAAACACAGACTCGGAAAACAACTCAAACAAGAAATACTCGGAAACAGATATGCTCACTCGGGGGGGGAACAGGCAACAGACTAACGTGTATACATTTTTGTAAGACGAACTTGCAACGAGGGACTAAAACAGCAGGTATAAATGCAGGTGTAGACAGGTGCAAACACTTAGCTTGAGAATAGCAGGAAATGGAAAACAGCTTGAGAACTGAGACACGTAACAAGGCGATTAGTAATTCGTTAGTAGTTATCAGTGGCGGGCCGTCAGGGCCAGCAAGGCCTTCTCTGCTGGCCTAAACATCATCAGAATATAAATTTAATTTTGATATATTTTTTCCACAAATATGTATTAAATTATTCCCCATAGTCTATTCTCTTCATTTCATAGCTTTCCTCTTGGTTGCGCTGCTTCCAGCCTCAGATCGAGATTTGGAGGGCTGGCCTTTATGTTAGAGCTTTTATCCAATCATATTTCAGCCATAATGTGTTGCCAGGGTCCAAGAAATCTGCCCTTAGGCCTTCAGAATAAACATTGCGGGCGCATGTAGCTTAAAGTGAACGGAAACACACCTGTGGTGTTAACCTATCAGATTTCGAGTAGGCGACACCGGGGCCAGCTAGCAGGCATACGATAACGTCAGCACGTGCACGTCTTTTGATTGGATACGCACTATTGAGAGGCAGAGCTAGCAAACTGAACTTGAACGAGCTTATTTGTGTAGATTTCTACAAGCTGTTTTTTTTTCAACCCACAATGGCTGAAGGAGGAGAAGAGATCGATTTGGTCGCAGATATAATTACAACGCCATTTTCAAGACGAACTTTTCAAGAAAAGCTAGACATCGTCAGAAGAGAACGGCCAACCCCGACGCTAGCGAGCCGACGCTAGCGAGTCAAAGTGGACATTCAAGGCTAGGAATACACTTTCACCACTGTCGCAAATATATCCTCAAGAACAAATGCTAATTATTTGTTTGTTTTCTTTTATTTTCAGTGAATAGTTTATGTGTCTTTATCGTCACGTTTCTTAAATGAAACTGCTTTGGGTGCGACAATGCGCTGTTTAGTGAACAAACTTGTTAAAGCTCACGTACTTTTGGTGGACTTAATAAAACTTTGTAGACTAATCCCTTAAAAGCGATTTTTATTTTAAAGTTTTGACAGTATCCAAGCGATCTTAAAGCTGGTAGTTTAACACTCTTAATTGTAAATGCGGATTTATTGATTATAAATGCTTCGGAAATATTAATATAACTCTGTTGTACTTGACTATGTTAAGGTGATGCAACGCCCGGTTATACTGCGTTTCTGTCTAAATGTATAGTTTCTAGAGCCATGGCGTCATAATGATGGTATTAAGAGGTGGAATAATTCAGGTAGGACATCACTGAAGGCCTAGGTGTGAAATGCACGGCCCGCCACTGGTAGTTATCCTATCCTAGCCCTGACGTTAGTAGTTAGTTAACAAGACAATGACTGGATACGTAAGGAAACATTAAACAGCTGTGGAAACGTGATGAGAACTAGATTGTTAGATTGTGTTAGTAATAATTCTATTAAACCCTGACGTTAGTAGATTAGTTAACCACACCCGTGTTTAGCCAGTTAGTAATCATGCAGGTCCTATATAAGAATTAGTAGTGCAGGGTAATACGAACGAAGCATACAGGACCAAAAGTAAAACTCTGAGAGGAAGCGAGAGAGACAGCACAGAACGCAAGGCTGCGGAAAACATGGAAAAATGTATGCTTCAGAAACTGACAATACTAAACATGACAGAATAAGAAAACAGACTCAGAACATAACAGGGAACAGAAGTAAACAACCTTTTTGTTCGCTTTCCTCCGGTTTGCTTTTCACAAATGTCATGGCAAAAGAAAAACTGTTTGCATAGCTCGAAGCGTCCACGTTCACGTATTTGCGCGAGGTATGTTTCGGCCCTAACGTTGGCTAACAAGCTTAATTGGACAATGCATATTTCCCAGGAATCTTAGACAGAAAGAAAACAAAAGATACTACTATGAAAATAGCCTAACAGAGATTCTTCTTATTATTATAATTATAAGTGTTTGCAGTACGCTACATTGTCTGCAGAGTAGCGTAGACTAGAGGCATGTTCAGAGGCTATTGTAATTTTTTTAAGTGACTAATCATGACACAGACATGTTTGGGGAATTAGAGGTTTATAAATCCGATCTATTGCAGCTTATAGTAGGCTATCATCAATTCTTAATGTATTATCATAAATTCCTAATTGTCCTAGTAGTTTATTTTATGGTAACATTGTGTTATGTGTGAAAAGGATAAACTGAACAGAGCTGAAGAGAAGAAATGAATGAAGACATAATAAAGAAATGTTGGCAGAGGTGAGTGTTGAAGGTTCGGTTTTCACAGTGAGTCAGACATGACCGCAAGAGCACAGCTGCCTCCACACAGACAATTTTCTTTGTCGGCATTTGTGTGAGATTAACATATAGTAGCCACAGTTGTTTATAGATTAATTTTTTTACATTAATGCAACAACGCGATGTTAACCAGATGATATTCTGAGTTCAAACTTTTTTCTTTGCTTGACAAATGGCCATGGGATACCTGTTCCCATAACGTAGCTAGCCTGCATTCTGCCGTGGTGTCCAGTGACTGAATTGTTTCACGTGATATAGGCTATAGGCCATTTGTCAGTGACTGTCTGACTTTCACCATTTCGCTGTAATACAAGTGAAACATTGGAATTCATATTGGAAACAATTAATATTGGAAACGTCTTTTGCCTTTGCAATAAAAATAAGTTTGTTAATGTGAAAATAATAACAGTGTAATAAATTTAAAGTATTTAACAGTTGCACATTGTTTTTGTCAAGAATAAACTTTGAACCCCCAATCCTCTGTGTGAGATGCAGCAACTGTAACCAGTAGGCCACAGTAGCTTAATGGAATACACAAAGCCATATAGCGGTTTTGTCTGGGATTCTGTGATGTGTCGACATTAGTTTGAAGCGTTTTTATTGGGAGAGCAGGTATGCGATGTTGTTATCCAATGGGGAGAATTATTCTTTGAGGGTACGGAGGCCGGCAGGTAGTGAGGGACTCTGGGTAGGCAGGAACAGAGTGATGGTTTAAGGCTTCTTTGATACCACAGACCCTTGATGACTTAGTAATTTAGCCAACCATGCATTCCATACTGTTCCAGTGTAATTTAAAGCTAAATCTAGTCCCACCCCCAATTCCCATTGAGATCCATTCAAATGCAGAGACATTATAGTATCGCTTGTAAGAGTACCAGAAAATAAGATATCAAGAGTCTTTTGATGTTGTTGGGTCACAGACATCAGGACGTCATGACATGCAAAAGATATGTGACCAAATATTTAAAGTTATTACTTTATTCTATATATAAATGCAGGGGTGCCAATAATTGTGGCACATGTGGTTTTGTTAAAAAGTATTATTTCTTTATGAGGGATTTTTTTTTCTCATAATAAATTTACTTCAATTAAAGGTTAGATTTTTTCAAATTTCTTCAGTGTTATTAAACTAATTCACCAAACAGTGAATTTTTTATAACCCTTTTTACTCATCTTTACCAGGGGTGCCAATAACAATGGAGGGCACTGTTTACAATTTTAATTGTAAAATGTTAACAAGCGGAGCGCTGTTTATTGACAGGAGAGCGGGGAGTCACTCTTCGGGAGATCTGTGTTCTGGGAATGAGAATGTATATCAACTGAAAAATATCCTGACCATGGGTGCTTGGAATGGCTCCTAACTCACCACCATTGATATGCCCCCAGTTGTAGCCTATGAAGACAAGTTCACCCAATACCTTGTGCCAAACCTTAAGCTCTGTAAAAAGGCAAAAGACCTCCACTGACTGTGCCCTGGTAAGCCTTTCTTTAAAGTCACTAGCGAAGTGCTGAGTGGACTCACCGGAAGGGCCACGTTGGAAAAGTGCCAAGTGACCGTGGCCAAACACTCGAGCAATGAGACCAGAGTGGTCATTGCTAATGGACAATGGCTGGTAAACACCCCCCTGATGGAATTGACTATGTCCTACGCCTAACACCATTCCATCACCAAGTTACCGATAAACCCCGGAGTCTCTCTGATCACGGTACCAGAGAACGCAGTGATACACATCGGAGACACAGCACTGTACCCCCTAGATCAGGGAAGTTACCAAGCAGAGGTAAAACTGGTGGATGTCTTTTGAGGCTATGATCTAGAGTTCCCGGAAGAACTGGACGCACTGCTGGTGAGACAGAGCACACAATCTTTAGAACTCACAGTTCAGAAACAGGGGCTTGCTGACATCCTGCCCAAGAGGGAAGGGGGTGGCCTTGGAACCCCAGTCCAGCAATATATTAGCCTACCCATCATGAGCCTAATGACGTTAGGGATAGTCTTCCTAGGGGCACACTCACTGTGGTTACACTGGAGACTGACCCACTGAACCGACCTCCCCCTGTAGTTACCTACCAATCTAGCATCCCCAGACCTACCTCTGCCAGAGTAAACTTTGGCCCCTACCAATGATGGTAGACACCCACACCCAGACACACACACACCCACACACTTACTAACTTGCACACCTCACTTGAACAAGAGAGATAGATGAAGGTGGTACGCTCGGGACAGCCCAGGTGTCACCCGTGCGTGAGGCTTCGATGGGGTACAACTGTGTATGTGTAATGTGTAATAGCACCTTCACAGAACTAGCTTGCCGCTGTTCTGCAAGGCCCTAAAGAGGGGGTGTCAGGCAGTTTTGTGTAGACAAGATATAACTTCATGATTTAATATTTTCCTTTTATTGTTTTATTGTGCATATGTAGATAGGATAGTACACACTACACCTGTCCTTATAATTTCTCTTTGCATATATGTGGCTTAGGTTAATTCTCTTAGTCTCTCCTGTTTTCTTCCCCCTCTCTCTCTCCCATTTGTGTGGAAACGTTTAACACCTTTAAATGCAGGGGTGCTTATCAGCCGTAACTTCCCCAAAAGACTGCACAAGCCTCGACCTCCCGCAGATACTCAAAACACGATCAAAAGCAAAAAAAATATGTTATAACACCTCCTCACCAGAATCTAAAAGTGTATCTCGAGAGATACACCACAAAAGCAGAGAAATCCGCACCGGGGAAGGAATACCAAAAAGAAAAAATCGTATTAAAAACTTCCCAGCACAAGCCAAATCAAAACAACACCAAACAGGGGTGAACTCGAAAATAGCGAGTATAAACAACAAAAGAACCTCACGCTCTAAATCAAAAAGCATAGACGAGAGGTTGAGAAAACACAAGAAAAACCAGAATGAAAGGAATGAAACAGAAAATCGAACCTGTACCTAAAGCTCTAATAGCAAAAGAGCTGAACACAAAGGGTAACAGGTCCAGAGAATATAGAATAAAGAGAAAGATTGGATAGAAAAGACTAAACCAACCTTATTCTAATTATAAGTGGACTTGCTGCGTTTCTTATTTGAAACAAGCAGAAATGCAGTGACTGAATTTTTTTACCGACTTCATTGTCAAAAATAGCAAAGACAATATCGAGGTGCTGGAAAGCAGAAGTCCTGGGCTATTTTAACCGGCAGGAAACAGGTGTGAGGAATAATAGCGGGGCGACATCCACCACTGGAATGGAGGTGAAAAAAATCTGATAGAGCGACCCGACAACGCCAAATAGAGTAACGACCGCAGAAACAACCAAGGCTGCCAATAACCATGACAATAGATAATTACTGCAAACGATGTTGTCTCCTGAAAATGCGTTCTGGACCGATGGCTTAGCTCAAGCGACGGTGCAAAGCAGTAGCAATCTTTTATGTTAATTATGAGAGTAAAAAAAGTTTGCCTTCATTCTGAAACAGTGGCGATCTGCCCATTCAACAAGCCCCCCTCAGATTTGGCCAGATTTCAGATTAAGCTTTCTCAGAATCTACAGTATCTACGTACGTATAAATAGCCTAAGTCCATTTTATTTAATTTCCAAATGTTATACATCCAAAAATATTGTAAGATGACTGTATATTTCTTCAAAACTATTCTCCAAACAGGATTTTAAAAAATCTATTTCTATCATCATTCCTTTGTGCCCCCTCAGTTTTTTGAGGAGCAGTGCTGGTCAACATTATTCGGAAACAGTAGCGGAACAAATTACAGTTTACAGGCCACCACAGTTTATTTACCTAGGCTACATGTCATTTATCCCCCGCGAAACCAAAAATAAAACTTTAACAATTACATTTCAGCCATAATTTTATGATTTGTCCTGCACTAATGAGCAGAAGTGGAAACCGTGGCATTAAAACTGTATGATTGAGAAAGAATATGTTATGTTCTGAGATTCTGTCTGTCTGTTTTGTATTTTTTACTTGTTTATTCTGATTATGTATTTATGTTTCTGATTATTTGTGGTTTCACTGTTCTGTGTTTTGTATTACTGTCACTCCCTGTCCTCGTCATATTTTTTGGGAGTCTGTGGGGATTTCGGTTTTCTCTGTATTTCCTCTGTCATGCGCTTCCTTCATTACTAATTACTTCATTGTAAATAATACTAATTAACTAACAACCACTAACTTCTTAGAATTAGGTTCAACTAATCTACTAATGACTAACTTGTATATAATACTAATCTACTAACGCCATAGAATCAGGGTTTTCTACTAATCTACTAACTTACTAACGTCATCTTCTTTCCTCACTGCAGCTGTCTCTCTTTCTGCCTGTTCTATCACTAATTATCTTTCTTTGGTTCCTCTATTAACTACAGCTGACTCTCGTTTCCACTTTCCTATCCATTATTGTAAGCACTTATTTGAGTCCATATCATGTTATCTCTGTATCTAGTTCCTGTTCTCCCTTGTTATTTTATTATCTGCTCTCCTCATTGTTTCATTACGTGCACCTGTCTGTCATTTGCCCTTGCCGGTTCCTCACACCTGATTCTCATTGTTTCTTCTCTCCCTCAGTGTGTTTATACTGTGTGCTTTCAGTCATTTGTCGTGATGTATTTTTATTTTTTGGGGGCACCTTTGTGTCGCTACGAGCCTTTTTCCGAGTACTTGCTCCCCCCACCCCCCGAGTCTGTTCTTTCCAGTATCTGTTTCCTGAGTTTCTGTTAGTTTTGCATTTGTTTTCCTAGTCTTTTTTCTTGTTGTTTTATTTTTCTGTTTTCGGGAGTTTCCCTGGTTTTGGACTTCTGCCTGTTTCCCTCTGCTCTGCAATTGAATTACATTTTTGTACTGTTGCTGTGCCTTCCCGTTTCTGACCCTGCCTGTTTTGGACCACGGATTGATGCCCTGCCCCTATAATAAATTCTATTCTATAATAAATTTCTATTTTCGTCTGCTATTGGGTCCTGTTTTCCTCACCCTTAACAGAACAGTGTAATTTAGCCAACATATATTTATGTGAACTGGCTGTCTTTTACCAAAGTAATTCATGTTTTAGGCTATTCTACAATTTCTTTTATCATTTACCGTATGCTATATATTTCATGCCTGAAATACAGTAAAACAGTCCTAGGCTACGCTACCATTTTCAGTGCAAAACCAAGCTCTGAGACAAGAACAATCTGTTAAATACCCACTGACCGATGATACAGCTGTGCAACGTCATTAGTGATTGCCATCGCTTAAACTGACGCTTGACTGAGCAAGGACTTTCCGTTTGTTTAATGCATGTTGCCTCGATTCCTCCGTCCTTGCATCTCTTCCTCACGTTCTCCATTGGGTGGAGCTAAGGACATGAGGAAATGATGCAAGGAGTGAAAATAAGTGATTTTCGTTTCACATAATTGCTTATCTTAATCTTAAATTGATTGCTTATCAATTTCCCTTAACAAGGGGATCGGCGCTCCCCCGCGTTCAACGACAATTCGAACACTGTATATACAGTGAGCACCATAATTAATTGGACAATGACACATTTCTTGTTATTTTGGTTCTGTGCACGAGCACTGAGTTTGAAAGGATACAATGAGGTTGAAGTGCAGACTGTCAGCTTTAATTTGAGGGTATTGTCATCCATATCGGATGAACCGTTTAGGAACTATAGAACCTTTTGTACATAGTCCCCCCCCCCCCCATTTTCGGCCATCAAAAATATTTACAGTTTAACATAATGTAGAATAAAGTAATCCTTTGCATGCCATGACTTCCTGATGTCTGTGACCCAACAATATCAAAAGACTCTTGATATCTTGTTTTCTGGTACTCTTACAAGTGATACTATAACTTCTCTGCATTTGAATTAATCTCTATGGGAATTGGGGGGTGGGACTAGATTTAGCTGTAAATTATGCTGGACCAGTATGGAATTCATGGTTGATGAAATGGCTGTAAGTCATCAAGGGTCGGAGGTATCAAACAAGCCTAAACCATCACTCTGCTGCCAGATATACAGTAGATGTGGATGGATCGCTTTAAGGGTTGTTTCTCCTGACTCATTTTACTATTGAACTCTATGGAAAAATAAGTCAGGAGAAACAACCCTTCAAGTGATCCATCCACATCTACTGCATATCTGGCAGCAGAGTGATGGTTTGAGGCTCGTTTGATACTGCTGACCCTTGATGACAGCCACTTAGCCAATCATGGGTTCTATACTATTCCCGTGTAATTTACAGTTTAATGTAGTCCCATTCACCAATTCCCATAGAGATCCATTCAAATGCAGAGAGGTTATAGTATCACTGGTAAGCAGGGGCGTGTCTACGGGTGGGCTGGGGTGGGCAATGCCCACCCAGATATAAGCCTTGCCCACCCAGAGGAATTGTCTGCCCATCCAATTAAAACTCTGAAAAAATCACCGTTATAGCAATTTTTTTGAGCGTTCATAGCGGGCATGTCATTGGTTATCAAAAAATGCACTGCTTTCCTATTGGCCATTTTGAAGCCAAATCCAGAAACCAAAAATCGGACAATATGAAGTCGGCGCCCCTAGCACCGTCATTAGGCTATTAGAGCTACAGACGATTCGGCCAATCATAAAAATGCCACATCGAAATAATAGATTTCTCTCATATCTGATTGGTTGTTATAAAAATTATATAAAAAATGGAGACGCAACGAGAGAGAAAGAGGTCAGTTTCTTTGATCAATCTATGCTGTCTCTTCTTGATAACTGTAACTGTTATGCATTGCTTAGGATATAATATTTTTTATTTTTTATTTTTTATTTTTTTAAAATTTGTTTCTGATTTTTCCCTTTTTCTCCCAATTTAGTAGCCAATTGAACCCCTATTCTAATTCAATTCCCCCCCGTGTAGCAACCGCTAGAGAACCGCCGCTGCACGACCCCGTCGATCGGTATTTATTAGGGAGGACGCTACGTCCTCTACAGGGCGCAGCTCCTGACCGTGACACGCCCTGGGTCCCCCTGTGCGCAGCGGTTCTCTCCGAGCCCCTCCCCCCACCCGGAAGCGACCGCCAATTGTCGCTTCCACAGGGCACCGGCCACGCTCGGCTATGGCAGGACCGGGGCGCGAACCCCGATCCTTGGAGTACAACTGCGCTGACTGAAAGTCAGCGGTCTTTACCGCTGTACCACCGCGGCGAGGATATAATATTTTCTAGCCTAGCTTACGCAGTGACTTAAGGATGGTGGCGAGAATCTCCGTCTGGGAGATTTGATTTTAAATAGATTGATTACATGTTGCGTCTAGCCTAGTTGTTATAGCTGTGATTCTGCAAAACATCTGCAGCATTGCACTAGCTGGCTGCACTTGTGTGTGCGCCCGTGTGTGTGTGTTAGCTAGCCTACTGTTGCATGTTGGCTAGTCAGTGGAGTGGCTAAAATATAAATGAAAATGATGAGCCAGTTACAATAACGTAGTTTCACATGTAAATAGAAAATAGCACAAAGAGACTGAAATGATGAAGGAATATCGCTCATCTTTAATATACTTGTTTCCAAGATTAGATGATTTGGTATTATTGGGCTTAAATAAAGTTGTCCTATAAGATGGGGGGGGGGGGGGGTGGAGATGGGTTTAAAATGTAATAAAATTATCGTATCCACTAATATACTGATTCGCTTTATATGAAAGCATCTCGAATCTCACGCAGTACTTCGCCCCACCTTGTGCCCCACCAACATTACTTCATGCCCCCTGAATCAAAACAGTCTAGAAACGCCCCTGCTGGTAAGAGTACCTGAAAATAAGATATCAAGAGTCTTTTGACATCCTTTTATACCCAGTCATGATAGCATCACCTATTTAACCTTTGGAATGTACCAAACAGGTGTTTTTTGAACTTCCCAGTCTTTTTTTGCCCCTGTCCCAACTTTTTTGGAGCGTATTGTAAGTATAAAATACTGAATTGGCATATATTTACAAAAATGGTAAAACATTAAATATAGTTTCTTTGTACTGTTTTCAATTAAATATATGTAAAAGAGAATTTTCAAATCACTGCTTTCTGCTTTTATGTGCATTTTACATACTGTCCCAACTTTTTCAGAATTGGGGTTTGTAATTTTTCCACAAACATTTAGCCAAACACATTTAACATTATCAACTGGACATTAAGTAGATTTCTCAACAGCAGTGTTTACCAATTAAGAGAGATGTTATTGGAGCCCATATACCATGCAAGGCTTGGAACCAATCTATCACATGTGGCTCAAAGCTCGCACACCAGGCTGTGCTCCAAATCCAGCTCATATTTTAACTTTACCACAAAACCTTTTACACATTCACATTTCACACATTTATCTGGGTGAAGCCCACACCATGACTTATCCTGGAGGCCTAAATGCTTCACCCCACCCCTCTGAACTACGTATACATTTCTTCATTTGGACTGTCTATTATACCAGCTAATTTAACTATCTCAGAGTGTAACCTGCCCAACTCATTTGATTATTTGCTCTGATAGATCCTTTATCTTTGTGACAGTGTCTGTGTAAAAAGCACTGTACAAATAAAATTTTATTGAAATGGAATTGAAACTTAAAAGAGGGAGTGACAGACACCAGTTCGGATGGCACGAGGCAGGGGACGTGGAGTGCAATGTAAGGGCCGTGCTGGACACGAACACTGCCAAATACACCTCAGAGAAGGGGTACCAAGTGGGGCAGTGGGCAGCCCTCTCTTTGCCCTAACCTGGCAAAAAACAGTCTTTGGTTTCAGTAGAGACCGGCAGCCAGGTGTACACGTGACCAACCGCCCGCCTCATTTATCTTTATTCTGTTTGCCAAATCTGGCCTCCGTAGGGTTAGGAATATTCACAGCGTCCCTTCCCCTTCTCCTCCACCTGTCCACAGCACCTCCACAGTACTAGCTTGTGGGAAATTGGTTTCAAGCAGAGCTGTCACCCTCTCCCCTGTCGCCTTCTGCAGGAAGAAGCAGCGCGGCCTTTCTTTCTTCCTTTTCCTTCGGTCTTTCTTTTTCATTCCTCCGCCTTTTGCCCCTTGAAATATGAAACCCAAGCATCAATCATTCAGGAGTTAATGACACAAACAGCCCATAAATCTTTCAGGACCTTGTCAATAAGCCGAGCGCGGCAGTTCCTGTCTTACAGCTGGTTGAGCAGAGTCGCGTGTGGGCTTTCCAGTGCTGGCGCTTTGATCTCTGCTTGTGAAACAGATAGCTTTGGGCCCGGTCCTGGCAGCAAACTGATCCAAACGGCTTTGGAAGGAAACGGAAGGCCACCCGGATCCCTGTCACAGGAACGGACTGAAATATTCATGGGGCAGGAGCGGCCTTTATGACACATGTTGCTCCTTAATGAGGACACCTAAGGGGACAGCTCTGTCCCCATTCGGGTGTGTGAAAAAGAAACCAAGCGTTTGGGAGGAGGCGGGCCCATGGGCGGGCTTCTGTGACTGGCATAAAAGGACGCGTCCTTTTATTCCCCCTGTGCAAGCATGCTCCACGTCCTGCGAACTAGGTGATGTCAGAGGGGGGCACGTGGATGCTTGTTGAGGTTCATCTGACTCTCTTACGAGAAAACACCAGAGATAGAGCACGGTCAGTGCATGTCAGCAGATTTCTGTTTTCTGTTAGACTCAATTTCAAATTATACATGGCAAAAATTCTTCTTTAATTAACATTAAGCACCTCTGTCACTATGATTAATTGACACAAATGTGCTCTTCTCCCCCCCCCCTTCTTATTCCCGCTGCACCACTTGCGTCACCTTGTGCTATCCATACCCCGCACAAGCACTGCAGCTGTGGTGTGTGGACTCCTCCGATGCACTTTCCAACCAGCCTTCCACACTTACCACACAGGCCACACAGCAAAATTACTATTCCAAACGCCCTGTATTTAAACAGGTAATTACTGAAACAAAGTGAGTCTCTCGGACACCGTAGGCATTAAATTAAGAGAGGAAAATAACCTTGGAGCATCTGGAGCCACGGGTGTCATTTTCCTTAAATACCCTCCTCAGCAGTTAAAGAGAGAGCTGTTAAGGTAAAAGACACAGTAATCCCACGACAGACGCCCTAGCCCTTGAGACAGTGAAATTTATGGTTTCTCTGCATCCATTACACAGGGGAATAATAAGCCTTCAAGCAAACCTATCATTTCTCAGGCTCTGAAGACGAAGGGAAAGCTATTAATATTGCTTAGCTCCAGCCCTCCGACAGCCCCAAACACCCACACGAGTGCCACTAGCTGACCTCGCGGCAAAATAATAAGGTACTTATCTCTCAGGAGCAGATTTATAAAGACAAGATACACTGGTTGGCAGAGGTCTGGCTGGCGGAGGTGGGCTGCGAATTAACTACTGCTGGGGCTGGGCGGATGGCAGTAGGGGGAGGGGGGCATGCTGTTCTGGGGCCTGCGCAGCTGGTTCACTACATCAGCCCCCGTCCCAATCTGCAAAGTGCTTTGCTCACCATCAAGCCTGGACGCCACCACCCGTCTGGTTCTTGAAGTGCGCGGGCATTCCAGCCCCCCTGTGCAGGTGTCAGCTGCTATTACTCCAGCCCCAACCACCCCCCCTCCCAAAAACAAAAGAAAGAGTGGTAACGTTTGGAGGAACAGCTGCTGGTGCACTCCTGACAGTAGATCTCTTCTGTCCATCTTCCCTAATCCACTCCTTTCACCACCTCTAGGAATGCACTTTCCAGAACATTCAGCACATGACTGAAGACCATTAGTTGGACAGACAGCCAGAAAGAACGGTGCATACCTGTAATGTAGCAACAGTAAAACTCTATGACATACCACACTGATGTTACAGAGAGGCTACACATGGTTTTTATTTTTATCTAACCTTTATTTAACCAGGTAAAAGTGATTGAGAACAAATTCTTATTTCCAACACTGACCTGGCCAATAAGGCATATCTCTTAAATACAAATACAAGAGTGCATATAAATCATACACAAAGTACTCTAAAACGAATTTCATAAAACTGCATTGTCAAATATAATCAAAATATATATCAAAATACAAACATGTAACATCAGTACACATACAACATGGTATAAGAGTGGTCACAAGGGGATGGGAGGGCTAGCAGGTGCAAAGGTCAGAAAATGTGTTCCTTAAGAGTCTTATAAAGTAGGTGTGTTAAGGTTGGGGAGTTTGAAAGTTGATTGTAGGGTATTCCAATCATGGGAGGTGTAGAGAACTGGAATGAGTTACGACCAAAGGTCGTTGAGGTTTTGGGGACAGACAATGTGATATAATTGGAGAATCTAAAGTTATGAGAGTTATGGGAATAATGCAGGAGATTAAAAAGGTAGGGAGGTGTATTGTGTAAGAGGGATTTGTAGATGAACAAGTGCCAGTGAATGTGTCTTCTGGTGTGGAGAAATGGTCAGTCAACAAGGGAGTATAAGGGAGTATGGGCATGTTGACAGCTGATTACTATTTTCAATGCAAAACAAGCTTGAAAGGCCAGCTCAAGTAACTTCTGTTATGGAATAAATGTCACTAACCAAGTTTGCAAAGGACCATCAAGCCTTATACAGTCAAGCCGGAAAGTCTGCCCACCCCTGTCATCTTCTCCGCGTTTTATTACGTTACAGACATATTCTACAAAAGATTGAGTTCATTTTTTGTCTCGAAATTATACACAAAATAGCCCATAATGACAAAGTGAAAACAGGTTTTTAGACATTTGTGCTAATTTATTAAAAATTGAAATTTAAAATATCATATGTACACAAGTGTGCACACCCTTTGATATGACACAAAACTGAGCTGAGGTGCATTTTGCATTTTGTTTCCACTGACACTGCTTGAGATGTTTCTACAACTTAATTAGAGTCCACCTGTGATAAATTAAATTGATTGGACATGATTGGGGATTGCCAATACCTCCCACAGTTGAGGGTCAAAGGAATTATCTGCAGACCTCAGAAACAGGATTGTGTCAAGGCATAGATCTGGAGAAGGGTATGGAAAAATCTCTGCAGCTTTACAGGTCCCACAAAGCACAGTGGCCACCATCATTCGTAAATGGAAGAAGTTTGTAAGCATCAAGAATCTTCCTAGACCTGGCCACTCGGAGAACAAGATTCTCTGGTCTGATGAAACCGAAATTGAACTTTTTGGCCTGAATACCAAGCGTCTGGAGGAAACCAGGCACCGCTCATCACCTGGCTAATACCATCCCTACAGTGAAGCATGGCGGTGGCAGCATCATGATGTGGGGATGTTTTTCAGCAGCGGGAACAGGGCGACTAGTCCTGATAGAGGGAAAGATGAATGCAGCTAAGTACACCGAGATCCTTGAAGAAAACCTGCTCCAGAGTGCTCTGGACCTCAGACTGGGGCGAAGGTTTACCTTCCAACATGACAACGACCCAAAGCACACAGTCAAGAGAACAAAGGAGTGGCTTCGGAGAAAGTCTGTGCATGTCCTTGAGTGGCCCAGCCACAGCCCAGACCTGAATCCAATTGAACATCTGTGGAAAGAGCTGAAAATGGCTGTGTACCGACGCTCCCATCCAACCTGATGGAGCTTGCAAGGATATGCCAAGAGAAATGGGCAAAAATTTCCAGAAACAAGTGTGCCAAGCTCCTAGCTTCTTTCCCAAGACGCCTTGAAGCTATAATCGCTGCCAAAGATGCAGCAACCAAGTATTAGGCTAAGGGTGTGTACAGATATGTAACCCCTAAATAACCTATTTTTGTCAGTAAAATAAAAAAGCATATTTTCTAAAAACCTGTTTTCAGTTCGTCATTATTGGCTATTGTGTGTAGATGATTGAGGAAAAAAATTAACTCAATCTATTGTAGTGTAAGTCTGTAACGTAATAAAACATGGAGAAGGTGAAAGGGGTGTGCAGACTTTCTTTCTGACTGTAGATAGAGGCGAAAGACGATAAAGATGGAAACTGAAGCATTTGATTTGAGCACCTGATTTGAGGAGGCAGGTAAGCTCTGTGAGCTAGAGGTGGATGTTTGCCCAACTGACCCCCATTTGACTCGTCGCTATGATATCCTGATCCTGTATGCATCTTCACCCTAGATGAGCACTCATACTCTTAGATATTTTATAAGTACGGGCACTGATCTGAAAAAAGCTACTGTTTACAATTAATCATGTACATTATGCATGCATACAATATTGTGTATTTATCCCCACATTCCTAGTTTGCAAGTACTCCTCATGCATATGCTAGCCTGGGGGACCCCCTGTATATGCTCATGCTCATCTCTTAATTAACTGGTTGAAAACGTGTTTAATAGTTGTTCCATAACTTTTTACCACCACAATGCAGGCTTGTGAAAAATAGCAAAGAAACACAACAGAAGGGTAGCATGTCTGCTCTCAATGGCAGCTAGATCTATGCTAACGTTAGGCCTACTGTTTAGCTTGCTAACGGACAAATAATGGCAAAGAAAAGGAAAGTCGACAGTGAAGGGTGAGTGTTTTAGGAGAGGTGGGAGATAGAGTACTTGTTTGTGGAGCATCGAGAAAAGCCTTCTTATTTGTAAAGAAACATGGGCAGTGCCAAATTAATTTAATATACGTCGCCGTATGAGACGAAACACAAAGCCAAATACGGGGAACTGAGTCACGAAGAGAAGCACCAAAAAGCAGGTGAATTAAAGAGCCCTTGACTTACAACAGAATATGTTTACAGTGGCCAAAAAACAGTGTGATGCTGCTGTAAAAGCGAGTTTCATCGTGTGCCAAGAAATCACAAAATTGTCCAGGTCTTTTTCGGAAGGTGCTTTTTTAAAGCAGTGCATGCTCAAAGTTTGCGATGTAGTCTGTCCGGGGAAGAAACAAGAATTTTCTAATGTCAGTCTGTCCATAAATAATGTGGCAGAGCATAGAAACAGTTATCTGAAACAGCACGCAGTTTTGTTGCATTCTCCCTTGCTGCAGACGAGAGCACAGACATAACTGACACAGCCCAGCTGGCGATTTTCATTAAGGGAGTAAATCCAGACCTTTGGGTCACCGAGGAGCTGTTGGACGTTGCGCCGATACACGGCACAATCACCAGAAAGGACATTTTTCACCAGGTGAAGATGTGCGTCAGCAAAATGCATTTACCTTGAGACAAATTAGTGGGGCTTACGACAGACGGGGCACCCGCAATGTGCGGCGAGAGAAGTGGGTTAGTTGGCCTGGTGAAACAAAAGTTGCTTGAGAACAATTGTCTTGAGTCGCTGACAACATACCATTGTATCATTCATCAGGAGGCTCTTTGCGGCAAAGTACTTAAAATGGATCATGTAATGAGCACTGTGATGAAAACAGTTAATTTCATTAGGGATAGGGGTTTGAACCATCGTCAATTCCAAGCATTCTTGCAAGAACTTAACGCGATGTACCTTATCATACTGAGGTGCGTTGGCAGAGTGCAGTGCTGAAGAGATTCTTTTGAGCTTTGTGGAGAAATCGCCCTGTTGCAAAATAAGGGAAAGGAGATAACGGAGCTCTCAGATGAGCAATGGCTTTGCGATCTTGGCTTTTTATGTGACATAACCGAGCATCTCAGCGCACTGAATGTGAAACTGCAGGGCCGCAAACAAGTAATTACAGAGATGTACAACACTGTGAAAGCTTTTCAACTGAAATTGCAACTATGGGAGACTCAGCTACAACAGGGAAATTTAGCCCATTTTCCCAATCTCTGACTCACTCACAAGCGCGACATTTAAGAGATAGCCAACATGTTTTTTTTTTGAGGAAGCTACCAAGTGTTTTGATTGTAACAAGGCTTATGATATTATATACCTAGATTTCAAAAAAGCATTTGATAAGGTACCACGTGAGAGACTCAGTATCAAAATGAACAGTAGGAATGATACACTGATACACCACTTCTAGCTTTGATTATGGTGCACATTCGTCGTTGAATTTTTTCGACAACCTTATGCAACGTCAAAACATTTATTTTCATCCAGAGTTGCAGAGATTTTGTATTGATGACGGGAGAGTCAAACCACTCCGTAGTGATTAAAAAGAGGCGTCTGCAAGTCGTGCAAGATACGCATATTCAGAGTTTTCACCCAAAAAATTTTTACACGCAACTTTGTTAGAAAAAAAGGTCGTTTATGTCTAGCGCCACCAATAGTGTGGTGTGCCCGAGTTTTACACTTTACACAGCTGTTTTCACTTATGAAGATCAACAAAAGTAAACACAGATCACGCTGACTGACGATCATCTCCAGTCCACACCGAGGATTGCTTCAGCACAAGACATCAGTCCAAACATAATTTGCGCAAACGGTGCCAGGTCTCCGGTGAGAAATAGGTAGGCTATGAACTGAGGCTGTCACAATAAGCCACTCACTGCCCTTATAAAATGTATGCTACTTAATTAAGCACCATGGAAAAGGAGACGGCAGACGGCTTAACTTCCTCTCCCTCTACTTCTTAAAGACCCTTCATTCACCGGCTCGCTCATTCATGGCTGGGGATTCGCCGTCGCTTCAGAATCAATTAAGTGATTAACAATGAACTTTCTTTCATCCACTGTACAACTCTGTTAGTTAGGGCACACCTTCCCCCAGCAGGGTGGGGGGGGGGGGTGAAGCAATTATCCCTCTTTCAGAAAATGGCATTAATCTCCTTTAAAGATTATAAAACCTCCTTTATCTGCTTTCGCGTGAACTGTACAGAACCGGACCTTGAACCTGTGCCCCTCGATAAGATTTCAGCCTGACTACCCACATTTTGCCGTTACCACAGACATCAGTGCTCTCCCTGCTAAAACGCAACAATTTAGACTGGTTACCAGTTGATACCCTAAACTGTCTGGATGGCTTCCCTGACTGCAGTTGAATGCCGAAAGGGAGAGGAGAAATAGTCGGCTATTCCTTCCCCCAGGCAAGGTAGAACAAAGGTATATTCACCAAGGGAGATTACCGTGGAGTCAAGTCAACAACAACAACCATTTTATGTATTTTTTCACACATAAATTAGCTTTTTATTCTCATTAAAACCACTGATGTTCTACTGCAGGGACTCTATGGGCTGTAAAGGAATAAACGTGGTATTGCTTAATATGACAGCTGATTGCAGCAATTAATCTTAGAATAAACATTCTGAAATTGTCCATTTTGGAACATTACATTCTTAGTCAAACAGCTTATCTTAAAGACATGCTTGTGGTCAATTATACAAGCTATAAATATTACAAGCAGACACAGTGGCTGAATATGGGGTCTTATTTTTGCAGTTTCCTTTCAGGGGGCATCTGGAAAAATAATAATATTGCATCATGGTGGAACATAATAAAATGCTTGATTTGTTTTTTAATTTTATTCTCATATAAATCCCATCACTATTCAAGACATACCTGTGTGAGCCATCACCAAACCACCAAACTACATTTCTGTAGCATTGAGATAGTGAGGCTTCGTGAAACAGATAATGGGTGGAGCTACCATGCACTTTTGATCCCTAATGTGATCCCCATAAACCAAACATGAGAATTTGTTCTCCACAGTAATACTTCCAAGCAGCTCCGTCTAGTCTGGGGGTGGATCCTCACACTCCCCTCGCTAGTTCCACACACAGGGCCATCACATAAACACTAAACCATTTCCTAAAGATGGATGATGAATGACAAGATGCTGGGATTTCCAAATATTGGGACTGAGAGAAAGGAAGTAACCACTGGGATTAGCAGTGTCTGACAGAAGAGTAGATGACAGAGGCAGTGGGGGTTAGAAGGTTTAGGATGTCTCACCAGAACAACAACAACCAGCAGCTTGTGTTCCCCAAGTGTACTCATTACGCCATTGCGAGAACACTTGTATGAGCACATATGCGTGCGCAACTTATTCTATAAACACCGTGGATTTTACCCTACCTTGACCCTAGAGCTCTGTCCTCTCAGGTTAGTGTAGGCCTATGTCCACAGTCTCGGCTCTGTGCCACACGGACATGCAACTGAGGTTCTGCTCATTACCCATTAGCAGCAGGGAGGGTCAGAGCAGCAGCAAAGCCTGGAACAGGGGTAGGCAACCTTGGAGTGCCAGTGATGTTGCTGGGTTTTGTTTCATCTATGCTTCATTGCAAGAGATTGATAGATTAACTGTCTGCTCAAACAAATGGCAGACCAAATTTGATTTATAAGCAATCTAGTTGCAAAAACTTGTGGAAAAGTTAAAGGGTTGAGCCTGGAGTGAATATTCAGAATGGTGGAACGCTGAGTACCTCCAGCACATGGCCACCTGCATTGATTAAGCCTAAGAATTCATCCAGTTGTGTCGTTGCAGGCAGGCGCGTAGAATACGGGGGGGACGGTGGGTACACGTACCCACCAGTTTTCGTCATGAGTCATTTTGTACCCACCACTTTTTTTTTTAAAAACTCGAGCTCAATTTAGTAAAAAAAAAAAAGTTCATAACACATATAATTCTTGAGCGACAGATGCCAACAGATCCACAAAAATCTCTATCCGCACAGGCACCAGGCACAGCTGTAGCTGCTGCTGCTGCGGGGCAACTGCACGCTTCTCGCACGCTTCTCTGTTTACTGCAACAACTGTAACATTCTAAGTTCTAGGTTGGGGAGGGGTGGGTAGCACGTGTTTGCCAAATGTAACGACTTTAACGACTTTGATTGGAATCCCCCGTGTGGGAATCGCACATGATTGGATGATGTCATGTCACTGATGCTACAGGTGCAGCTGACGACGTGCCTGTTTAGCTACTTCTCCTGGCCATCTGACAGGAAAAAATTGTTCGTAGTCGCACGTTAATGGATAAACTTCTAGGACTACTGGCCCCCCCGTCTCACCTTGGCACCATGGTCCCCTCTGCGGCACCGTAGTTTGTTTGTTTATTTATTTATTAAATGAGCTGACCGCTTAGCATGGACAGGAAACAAGGCATCGTATGATCATATCTATAGGCTACGTAGTCTTTACTTCTGATGCAATGAGCCGAGGTGTCAGGCGAGCAAGACATTGATTTTAGCCTATACAGCAACATACCACGTTGCTAGTGCCATGGCCCATGGACTATATCAAAGTGATAACCTGTAGAAGAACAAATGTATGTTGTACACAGCATGGATATGCAGACGACCACTGACACAAAGGTAAGACGCGATATGTTTATTACTTATTTGCTGGTGTTGTTGTGGCTAGGTTTTGTCTTGTGCATTTTGCACACAAATGATGGCGGGCTGTTTTAACTCTTCTCAACTCTTGTTGCAATTAATGTTAGCCTTAGCCACCAACTTAGTTATGGTTTGCAATCGTACAGCAAGCATTGGTGTTGGAGATGGTCACTCATGGAGTAGTCGGTATCTTGTTTAATTATTGTTTGAATCTATTGCTGAATTCTGGAATAGTTGTGATGATGATGGGGATTGCATATCGGCATAGGCTATGCTTTGAAGTTTTGGTCAGGAATGCCTGATGTAGATTGGATGGATGCATATTGTTGTGGATTGAGAGCAGTCAGCTCGTGGTGTGATTTGTTCGTCTGTGCGAGTCTTGCCACACATATTTTTGCTTTTTCAATCTTGGCGAAATGTGTAGTGTAGAAGTTGTGTTCTGTGTGTGTGTGTCTGTGTATGGTCAATTGTACTGGGAATTTAAACTATAACATCAAAATATTAGCAAAAGGCATAGCCACACATTTGATTTACTCTGAACTTCAACACGTAGCCTAGGTAGGGCTATTTTCAGAAGACAGTGGGTCAAATGTGTAATGCTTTTTGAAAACTTAGGCTTGGCTTTCTTCTTCATAAAACGTGTCGGATGTCATCACATTTTTGTATACATTTTTATGAATTAACATGACCTGCGCGAAAGGGGGGAAAAATGAATGCGCGTCATTGTACCCAGCACTTCTGAAAATGCACTTCCGAATGCGTCTTTGTCCCCAGCACATTTCAAACCAAACCTACGCCCATGGTTGCAGGTTTGGATGGAGCAAAAACCAGGAACATCTCTGGCACTCCAGCATCAAGGCTGCCTACCCCTGACCTAGGTGACCTCCTCCATGTCTGCACCATACCATTCCTCTACCTGCCTCACCTTAACTTGTGGCTTACCACAGAAGACTTCCATACAGGACTAATCCAGCAAAAATAAGCAGGAGCACTCCACATAAATGGAATGCCAAAAAGTTAAAAACAACAGCATGGGGTTGTGTAAATGTTCAGGTAGCAGAGACAAAACAAACCTTTACTTGACATTAAAATGTACAACTTTCTGTAGGACCTGCCCTTAATCCATCTCATCAGGCTTGCTAACTAATACGGAGATGCCATTGTTGCATATTTTCAGTCTCCCCTCACAGAAAGGAAACATGAGACGGTCCCTGAACTGGTGAATGGGATAATTGCGGAAGATAATTGAATGATTGAATGATGGTTAGGTGCTGATTACGGGATTGCAAAGGTAATATGGGGTGGCATGGGAATGCATTGGGGCTTAGTCACGGGGTGTGGGAGATATTTCCATTTCCTATATGTAAATCCTCCAAATACTGCATACGTATAGGCCTGTGGGATGTGGGTCCCCCCAAGTCACACACTGAATTGTTGCCTCGCGGCTTTATAATGGTGGACTAGGGAGGTGTATGTGGCTGGAGTTTATGTACCAAAATCTATGGACTCTTGACATGTACAGCGCCCTATGTCTGTGCACGCTCCATATAGATTTGAATCAACAGAGAGTGTCAATAAACGCTTATGCTTATGCTTACTCCAGATAGCTTTGAATCAATAAAGAGTGCTGAGTGAAGTAATAAAAATGCAGCTTAGACATGAAACCGCAAGACCACAGGAAGTGACCCTGAGGAGGCACCTGTTGAACAAAGAGCACGATGCTTAGCATACAATAGTGAAACCATGTGCAGGATGTGATTGTGGAGCTGTTCGTTCTGATAAAATCCATGACTATGATAAATTGTTGTGATAGATATGAACCTGCAAAATGCATGTATACCCTGAACTTTATTTATTAAGGAAGAACACCTAAAAGAGGAAAACGCCGATTATATAGGAGAGGAGACTGAACTGTATTTATTAACACACCGAAATCAGGGACAAAACTTGGACCCTGTAATCCCCACACCGAATCCGACCGAGACCAGAGATCACTCCCTAGTTGGAGTGGCTCTGCTCCTGCTTGGGATCATTCTTATAATGATAGCACCAGTAGCGATGATAGCAACAGTTCAGCTCATAAGCCCTAGGAATAAAGTGCGAATGGGGGTAATGGCAATGATAATAGTCACGGGAATAATATTATCCGGTGTTGTAATTGTACTACTACAGATGAGCCCAGATCCCCCACCAAAAATCACCGCGCAACAGGTCCATCCCCGTAGGATAAAACGCGCTGTTAAACTAACAATGGCAGCAACCCCCTTATGGCTGCGTACGCAAGCAAATAAATGGTGGAAGTGGGCCAGTTATACAGCTAGGATGCATACCCCAGAGGCTTGCATGATCTGTGCCCAGGCCGAGCCAATTTACATAATAATGCCAAATCCAAATAGTTACCTCAAGTGTGCGTCGCTCAAACCTTGCCAACAAATCGAATCCTCTGAATACCCCTCGGTCTGCCCAATAAAATGCATAGAAAATCTAGGCTCAAATAAAGCGGAGTACACCCCAGGATGTGACAAATATCATTTGGCTAGAAGTAATTTTGCCCCACGAGAAAACCCCCGTAAAGTACAATTACTAGATGGGTCATACGAATGTTATACAGTGGTGAATGGTAAAGGTGAAAACATGGGGCGTTTCCCAGGACACTGTGAAATAACCTGGACATGCGATGCAGCAGAACCACACGCAAATGCTGCGCTAAATGCTTCGGAGGACTTAAAATATCAAATAGAGGCCAAAATAAATATGAGCGCCACTTTCAATACCAGTGGCAACGGGCCGAAGTGTTTAAGTTTAATATACGCGGTTAGACGAATAGCAGATATGTTCTGGATGTGCGGCAAAGGGTTACATGGCACACTGCCAGCTAATTGGACGGGTACATGTGCTCGTGTCATGCTCGCCCATCCCGTCACAATGGCCATCCCCACCTCTCCCACACGCCAAATGATATACAATGTGACACATGTGACACAAACGCGCCGCAGAAGGTCCTATCAGGCGGATCCAGAAATAGCCATAGATGTAATTGGCCAACCACGAGGCATTCCTAACCAATTCAAGGCACAAAATGAAATAGTGGCTGGTTTCGAATCCATACTTCCGTGGATAACGATTAATAAAAACGTTGAATGGATAAATTATATTTACTATAATCAACAGCGCTTCATCAATTACACAAATGAGGCTCTACTGGCACTAGGTCAGCAGCTGGCGGCCACAAGCAAAATGGTTCGCCAGAACAGATGGGTGTTAGACTGGATGTTAGCTGAGAAGGGAGGCGTCTGTGTCATGTTTGGGGAAGATTGCTGTACATACATTCCCAACAACACATCCCCCGAGGGCTCCTTTACCCAGGCCATGGGCAAACTCCATGCCCTTAAGCGCGAACTTCAGAGTAATGCGGGACACGGGCACAAAGTGGGGGATTGGTTTGAGGGTATGATGGGGAGCTGGGGTTCCTGGTTGGCAAAAGTGGGACTAGCGATCTTAGCCACACTACTGGTCCTCCTGGTTGTAGTGTCCTGCTTGACACCTCTTATAAGATCTTTTCTTGCCAGGGCTATTGGAATCCAGCTGGTGTCATACAGGAGTGCGAGCGTGGCTACAAGCACCCTCACAGTAGGAACGGACACACTGATCGAGCCATCCATTAAGTACGACACTCCCCGCGCTGCAAGCTCACTGGCACCACTGGCATCACGGTACGACCCCAACAGCCATTACTACCACTACGAGAACATTCCCAAACCTGACGTTGAGGACCCCGCTGTCTACATACACCCACACCCCCGATGCAAGCCACCCCGATATATGAAGTGATCGAGGACATCCCGTACCGTGACATCGACGCCCTCCTGTACTGTGACAGATTGATTATAAGTTTGTGCTGCGCTATTGGCTTGGTAGCTCTTCTGCTGTGGCTTATTAATCCATATTCTCTCCCACCCCCTTGTACTTTACTTTCTATTAAAATTACGCATAGGTGTGTGGCTATGGATGAGGACACATATCCCCAGCGATTTGCTGACGATGAGGACGATGCTCGCTGTATTTACGGAAAGGCAGGTTGTCCGGGGTCAGTCCTTAGCCCATATGGCGAAGGGCACACCTCCGCCTGTTTAGCAGCCCATGTGAGCAAAGTCAAAAAAGAAATTAAGCCCATCCTTCCATTTCCCAGTAAATGGTTGGTTCCATGCCTCTGGCTGTTGCCTTACCTTTCCGACCCCGAGCGCCCCAGAATCCTGGAGTTGCGCAAAATTTCCTTCCCCTGGCACAAAATTTTCAGTGAAATAGTCAACACTAACACTGTTATGGTGGCATATGACTTCACCTGTGAGGCTGATATCTTTATTAAAAGTCAGTACGTAGCCAGGGCGATGGTCACTGCAACAACCCATGAAAAAGTCACATGCATGGAACAAGATGGCCGTGTAGTCTGGTCCGATAATTTGATTGCGTATAGAGCCTACATGAACCATGTCCCACAGCCACCCCCGGAAGCATACATCAGCCATGTCCCACGGCCACCCCCGCCCCCTACCCCCCGGCCCCCTACCCCTCAACCTGCCATCGATCCCCCTGCCCCCACCTTTACCACGTTCCGCGGCCAGGACGGCCTGTGGGGACCCGGCCCCAGCCTGTTGAGACTCGCCCCCTCTCCCCGCCTCCGCCTGCGTGCTATGCTAAAGGCACACCCCCAAGCTTCGCCTCGTCCTATCTCTGTTCGGCCCACGCTGCTTCCCTTGCCCTTCTCTGTTCAACATCCCTTGCCCTATCCTTCTCCCCCCACCCGCTCTGTTCCTATCCCCTACCATTCCCCACCCCCTCCCCCTTTCTCTCCACCCCCCCCCCCCCCCAGTCCCCCAGCCCTCCCCCTCCCACTGTGGAATCTTCCCCTGAACACTCTCCCCCTCCTCTCTCCCCTTCCCTCCGCTGCACTCCTCCCTGCGTAGTGTCCCCGCGTTAACTGTGTCGGAGCCAGGCCTGACTCCGAAAGGGGGGAATGTGGGAGATATTTCCATTTCCTATATGTAAATCCTCCAAATACCGCATACGTATAGGCCTGTGGGATGTGGGTCCCCCCAAGTCACACACTGAATTGTTGCCTCGCGGCTTTATAATGGTGGACTAGGGAGGTGTATGTGGCTGGAGTTTATGTACCAAAATCTATGGACTCTTGACATGTACAGCGCCCTATGTCTGTGCACGCTCCATATAGATTTGAATCAACAGAGAGTGTCAATAAACGCTTATGCTTATGCTTACTCCAGATAGCTTTGAATCAATAAAGAGTGCTGAGTGAAGTAATAAAAATGCATCTTAGACATGAAACCGCAAGACCACAGGAAGTGACCCTGAGGAGGCACCTGTTGAACAAAGAGCACGATGCTTAGCATACAATAGTGAAACCATGTGCAGGATGTGATTGTGGAGCTGTTCGTTCTGATAAAATCCATGACTATGATAAATTGTTGTGATAGATATGAACCTGCAAAATGCATGTATACCCTGAACTTTATCTTGCTGAAGCTGCCAACTTGAATGCGAATATAATCTGAATCATATCTTACTGATATTGCTAAGCTTAAATACACATATGGCATATATATTTTGAATCTGCCAACTAGTAAAAATTGTTAAAAACCCACACATATGGCATATATATATTTTGAAACTGCCAACTAGTAAAATTGTTAAACGACCTACACATATGGCATATATATTTTTAAACAAAATTTACAGGTTCTGCGCCACAATGATCTAAACCGACCAAAAGGGGTGAGATCATTGTGTCGCACAAGGACAAGCAAAACGTCAAATAAAGGTCAGGACGATCTTAAGGCCACCCCCACACAAAAATCAGTGGCGCAGAAAGATCAAAGAAACATCACCCAAGGTCGGGGCGGTCTTGAGTACGCCCCCACACGAAAACCATTGTGACCATATGATCAGGTATAATCAGGAAAAATACCAAGAAATGCCCTTAACATGAACTAAGGATAGGAAAAAAAAACAATTACGCCCCACATGTCTGTTATTGGTAAACAAGTATCCCGGGGCGGGGGAACGGATATGTTGAAAATGTATAAAACCTATGGTAAAGCCGACTATCAAGGCTTCTCTCCGCGGAAAGAACTCGGCTTTGTACAAGCGTTGTTTGCTGAATAAAGTCTGAACCTTTTGAAGAGTTTGCCTGGACCTTCTTTATTTTGAAACTTTCAACTTTGGAACTTTGAATCGAAAACTTTAACTTTGAACTGAAAACTTTAACTTCGAATTGAAAAACAACAAACAAGTTGGCGGACTTGGAGAAACTGAGATTCTCAAGCCACAACAGGGGCGTTATATAATCTATGCGCACCTGGGTTAGAGGTGAACAGACTGAGTATTGAAGACGAGGTAGGAGGTTGATTCCTCCCAGTTCCCTGTCATGATGTGGTTTTATTTACTTATTTATTTTTTTTGTTTGGTTATTTTTCTTTTTGAATGGATGTGAATGTTGTGTGTTTTGTGTGACGGCATAACCACTTGTCGGATGGAGAGTTAATCGCGGGACTCCGGAGCCTGCGGTTGCTGAGGGAGAAGAACAGAGAAGGAGTTTGCGTTACTTCCGGGTTTGGGGAATGGAGTACCGGCGGTAAACTACAGATCGAGTCGGTGTGGCAGGAGCCAGTGTGACCGGAGATTTTGTGGAGCTTCTGTTGGGGGAGACCTACCTCCCCCAGAGTGTAAGGAATGTGATTTCAGAATCTCGGCCTCTGTGTGCATAGGTCTAAGCCTGGGCATGTGTGATCACTGAGCGGGGGGGTCGGTATTCCTCTCCTCCCCACCCAGAGTCGTTAGTCCATTGCACGGATGGGCGGGTGTGATGAGTGGTGGTGAGCGGAAGAGGGACTGCGAGCCGGGGTCAGCGAGGTACCCTGTGGGCGACCACCTTAGAGGGCATAAGCTGTCCTCTTATGCTGTGTGTGTGATTTGTTTGTGTGGGAGAAAGCTGTTTTTTTATTGTTTTAGTGGCAGTCCCCTCTGGCAATGTGGCATGGTTTGGAGTCCACTCCATTTTTTATTTTTTTTTGTCTCTCTGTAGCATTGGTTGCGTGGGGTTTGGTTGTGTGTGTCTGCCTGAAAAGCCAGTTCGCTGATCTCTGCCCCCTCGGAGTAGTAGTTTGGCCGGGCAGGCAGCTGCCCCCAAGGCGGGCTAATCTGTGTATGGATGATCACGAGTGTGAGTTTTGCAGACCTTTTTTTATTATACACTGAGTACAGAGCGGTGTCTGACTATTGAGTGTGTGGTGTCTGGTGTCAGGGCACACTTACCTGTGGGTGAACTTCCGCGGAACCTCAGTGTGGTGGTAGGGGGGACACAGAGGAATAGGTGTTGTCTCAGTCTTTCTTAAGGAAAACACTGTTTATTATGAATTGTTAAATAAATAACTGCTTTTTATCTTTTACTCCGTGGTTGGTGTACTGTCTTGAGAGTGTGGGTTGCCTGTAAAAGTAGGGTTAAGGAATACGGGATCAGGATTTCCGTTCCACGGCCTGAAATTTCCCGTTACACCATGTCAGAAATACGTTAACTAAGTAGGCACAGGTATTGCATTATAAAGAAAGGACAGAGCCTCGCAATTTGAAGCTCATCTATGGTCCAGCTACCTCTTACTTTGTCAGCAGAGCATTGGGGTAGACCTCAAAGTTGGGCCCCACAAACTGCCCCAAGACTCGCCTCCACTTTTGAGTGTTGGTCCTTAAAAGGTATAGGTTTATTTTGACACAAATTCACAGGGTCGAATGAAGTAGGACTCCTTCAAACCTCCTCCTTACTACCCCCCCCCCCCCCCCCCTCTTGCCTCTGAGAGGCAAGATTGCCTGAGAAGACGTCAGCACTGTGTGAAATCTCAAGTGCCCCTCTCCAGCAAGGCTAAAGACAGATCTCAAAATGTGCATCAAGCCTCACCTTTGAAGCAATGGTGGACAATTAACCCCTTGAGTCGAACATTATGGATTGCCAGGGCTGTGACACTTTTTGGCAGTGGGGGGAGGGGGGCTTGTTTTGTATGTTTGTTTGTTTTTCAGGATGGACTACTTTAATGAAGTGATGCAGTGTGTATGTGAGACAACCTATTTCTGTCAGTCTGAGAATAAAGTAGGGTAAACCTCTTGAGAAAGTGCGCGCTCCGCTGTAGGAAATCTTCACTCTCTGTTCTTCTCCTCACTTCTGAAGAATGTGCTAACAATGCAGTGGGAACAGAGAAGCTTGGCTCCTCGTGAATTTTAATTACAACAGGCATGGAGCAAAACAATGATGGGGTTTATCCAAATTTTCCCAGTGTGTTTGTGTGTCACTTCCTTGTTTTGCATAAAACTAATTAGGCGATAAAACTGAATTGTCCCTGGATTGATGTTGGTAATAAAGTGCGATGTATGTTTGTGGACATTAACAATGACTGAACACGGTGTGCGGAAATCCTGTCGACACCGAAAGATGATTAACAAAGTATTTACAATTAGAGACACCCTGCATTCTTCGCTGTAGACTGAGACTGAGGTGGCTCGGTCTCTCTGTGGTACCATGCAAACTGGGGACAACTTCCCTCGCAGTGTAAGTACCTGTATTCTGAGAAGTCAAAATACGGAAATGAAGACCAGCATGTTTTATTGTGTTAATAGCAGCGTAGCATCCATTGCCCGTGTGATGTCGCAGGGCAGGGCCTACTCCCGCCAACGCCAGTGACACGGTAAAAAACCAGCCCTGCTCCGTCGTCTACTGGGAGCGACCCACCAATCCGCCCTCTGCTCTGAGTGAGCACCCACCCCTGTGATGCCCACAATTAGAAGATAAAACGGCATTCCACGGCAATATTGTATCTTTTGCTAAAAAACCAATGATCCATTTCACAGAAGATTTATTGCTCCTTTAATCCGGGTGGGATACAGCAAGGATTCTGATCTTTTTGAGATATTATTTTATTGGGGGATTTTCAACCCGGTCTCTCGTGGCAGACACTAAGATTACAGAGTGATTATAAGCAACTCAATAAAGTATGACAGCCCTTCCATGAGAGGGACTTACAATCATGTTTCATTAATTCAGCTTGAATGAAGCCTCATTTCAAGCCTCAAGGAGCGTAAGACTTATGTTAAATTAATAACATAACAGATGTCTTCACAATTTAACTCCTTTTGGATAAAAAACAAAACAATGATTTCAAAAACTTCAATGTGTTAAAACGCAGACAGTGGAGGGCTACACTCCTGGGCAAAATGTTACTCATTTAAATCATTTATGCCCCAGGTTGAGAAGAAATTCAAATGTCAAGATTTAAATTAAGCAGTGATACTCAACACTGTTACGTCGTTACGATTGGAGGCGCTCTGCTCTTTCATGTTAATAAGCTGGGGCATTGGATATTTAAGCTGAACGAGTAGAAAGATGAGATCTATCTTTCATAATCACTGTGAGGAGGCAAAGGGCTTCTGGGAGGGGAAAGGGTGGGGGGGTGTGGAGGAAGCTTTGTTTCTCATAATTTATATACTTTTTCACCCCCCCACCCTCCCCTTCGGAAAACAAGATGCATCTACACTCATGCAAATTTCAACACTTTCGAAAAGATGCAGTGATCTTTTTTTTTGCACTGAAACGCCTCAGGCCAAACGCTCTCCTCTCTCTGTAAGCCGAGCGAGGAGCTGTAAGCAGCACGTCATTTCAAAATGCAATTCCTTTATTTTGGCTACAGCAAGACGAGGCGGCTTACAATATAAATTTGAACGCATGCATGCGCAGGGCTTTGTCTACCTGCCACTGCTTTTCAAAGCAGTAAATGCTCTGAATGAAAAAAAAATAACAATCTTTTAGCTTGTTTTTTGATCCACTGGGCTGGTGGGATCTGAGAAGCGACGCATACTTATTTTCTGTCGTTATTTTCTTATTTGAAGCTTCATGCAATGGGTTCTGTGACAGTTTGTTGATGCAGATTATTCATGCCAATACTGTAAAACTGGAATGACATCACTGGCTTTACAAGGCGTGGATTATTTCAAGCACTGGCTGCCTGATAGCTGTGTAGTGCACAAGGAAATTTCATTTTGAGATGCAGATTTGACTTTACAGTGCGCTTTTGTCAGCATCTTACCGCAGACCACGGGAATGCCCGTTCAGACATAATTGTTTCTTTAGATAATAAAATTGCCCAGGATTGCTTTCAAGTGTTGATTTTTTATTATTGGGCGCTGCAAAAGAAACCTCAAGTGATGAGACGTGTTTCCGTATCTGGCCAGAAGTTTCACTCCTACAGTAGAAACTATACCCAGCTAACAATATTGTGTCGTGTCTGTTTACATTTTAGCAACATAAAACATTGTGCAGACATCACATTTACTAAAATAACAAAATTACAGTTCGAAATATAATCTAATGAATGTCTGTTGTCAGCTATTACAGCCATTTTATTTCTTATTAAACAGCAAGTCATGCAGCTGGCCAGAGGCTGGTAAAAAAAAATTTTTTTTAGAAAAAAAATAAAAACTGCTAAATATAAAAAAGCTAATTAAACTACTTTAGGTATTATAAGAAAGATTGGGATCAGTGTTCACTTTGCTGTTGTCATTCGTTATTTGGTTAGTTCATTATTATTTCCTGTCTAAATCTGATTCATTTGGTTTCTCATACCAAACCGGGCAGTTTATTGTTAATGATTGTGGAATTTTTGTACAGCCTGAGACAATAGTCATCATGGTCATGGTCATGAACAGGTTTTTATTTGACTTTAGTTCATGTGAATGTTTTGGCCTGAGTCTTTATCAGCACACTGATAAAAAGCTATGGTACTTTGACTAAAGACAGCTGATATCCAATGAAGTGGGGGGGGGGGGGGCTATTACTAATAAATGGGGGGTTAGAACAGGTCTCTCTGAGGATGGTTTTTGTGGTAAGGGCAGGGGCAGGGGGAAGAGGGTTGAGGGGGCGGTTGATCCGTGGCGACTGGAGCTCAGCTCTTGGCTGCCCGCCAGCGCTAACTGTACTTATTACACTCATCCTGCGACGAGAGCATCCATCTCCCGCTCCCCTCTGACACTTAATTTATTCCCACATTCATTTGTCATGTCCCCAATCACTAAAATGAATAGAAACTTTCGGCCATGATGGATGGCGCCTCTAATTAAGACCAAAGAAAATATCCTTGCTCAAGTCCAGATGCTTTTTTTTGCATTTGTTTGTTCTTCTAATAAGAAAGTCTGCTCTTGTTAAGCTCCTTGAGTAATGTCCTTTGTAGCCATTATCTGCCTTCTGTAGGTCATTCATGGGTTGAGAGGGGGAATAAATTGCCTGCTTTTTTCAGACAGGATGCTTTTTCTTATTGTTTGTTTGTTTGCCGTGTTTAAAACAAAGACTGCATGGTGTTGAGAATTTTATCTAAAGGAAATCCCCTCAGAGATTAGCTATTCAAAGGCATGCAAATGACATGTGAGTAAAAAAGCGGGTTGTATTCATTTTGAAACTGCTTAATTACTACAGTTCCAAAATAACTTCCCTGATGTTTACTGGTATGGCACATACAAAGAAAGCTCTGGCATTGACATTGACAGTAGAGCACTTGATTATGTGGAATTACACTTCAGAAAGTATCTCTCACTTGACAGCACAATCCAGGTTTCACCGGATTTACTTGACGGTGAATTCGACTGACCACAAACCACAACCACCAACTGATAAACTGACATTCCTTTTGAACAAAGTATACACAATAAGAAATATTTTTCAATGTCAGAAGAAATTATCTATGAAATTTCCCAATTGACTGTAAAGCGCATAATGCACAGCCAGGGATGGACAATTTTTTTTTTTAAATCTATGAACAGCAATCAAAATGGTAGAGACGTAGGATGCTTTGCAAGTGTTACAGCTGTATAAGCCATCAATTTAGTATGTAGTTGATTGGTAATTTCTTAATTAAAATAATAATGTAACCCAAAAAATTATTTTATGTAACCCAATTGATATGTTTATGATTTAACATAATGTGTACAAAGGCAATGTGCCACAGCAGATACTAGTTAGTATAAAGGAACTGCTGGAGAATCGTTGCAAATACTTGGCTGTTTCTTACAGGTTAAATGAACAGTCTGGTGAACAAGTACTGAGTAGCATTGCACGGCCCTGACCCAGAGTAGGCCAGGAACTATTATCTTGGTCTCGACATGGGAGCACAATACAAATCCAAGTGAGGGTCACTGAGGTTGAGGTAATTGAGCTGATTATACAAATTCCAATTCCAAAAAAGTTGTAAAATGCACATAAAAGCAGAAAGCAGTGATTTGTAAATTCTCTTTTATGTATTCTTAATTTAAAACTGTACAAAGAAAAAGTATTTAATGTTTTACCTTATCAACTTTATTGATTTTTGCAAATATGCGCTAATTCCCAATTTCATGCCTGCAACATAAAGTTGGGACAGGGGCAACAAAAAAAGACTGGGAAGTTCAAAAAACACCTGTTTGGAACATTCCACAGGTAAACAGGTGACATCATGGCTGGGTCTAAAAGGATATCAAAAGACTTATTTTTAGGGACTTACAAGCGATACTACACTGCCTGGCCAAAAAGAAAATTTGCACACTCTAATATTTTGTTGGACCACCTTTAGCTTTGATTACGGCAGGCATTCGTTGTGGCATTTTTTCGACAGCCTTATGCAACGTCACAACATTTATTTCCGTCCAGAGTTGCATTCATTTTTGGCCGAGATCTTGTATTTACGACGGGAGAGTCGAACCACTCTGTAAAGTCTTCTCCAGCACATCCCAAAGACTTTCAATGGGCTTAAGGTCAGGACTCATGCTCATCATAACACTGCCTCCAGAGGCTTGTACAGTGGGCACTATGCATGACGGGTGCAATGACAACTTTTTTTTTGGTCAGGCAGTATATAAGCTCTCTGCATTTGAATAGATCTCTATGGGAATTGGGGGGGGGGGGTCTAGATGAAGCTGTAAATTACACAGGAATAGTATGGAACCCATGGTTGGCTAAATGGCTCTAAGTCATCAAGGGTCTGCGGTATCAAACGAGCCTCAAACCATCACTCTGCTGCCAGATATGCAGTAGATGTGGATGGATCACTTGAAGGGTTGTTTCTCCTGACTTATTTTTCCATAGAGTTCAATATGTTAATGTGCCCAGTTCCCTACCATCATTGCCGCCACATCTGGACTGTCATCTAGCTGCTGCTAATTCTATTAACATGGACATTGGCTGTTTTGACCATGCTGGTCATTAAGACCTAGGCCCTGAGCTGACCAGAGGAGGATGGGTCCCCCTTTTGAGTCTGGTTCCTCCCAAAGTTTCTTCCTACTTACACCAGGGGGATTTGCCTTGTCACTGTTGCCTTTGACTTGCTCTTGTGGGGGTTTAGGCTGGGTTTTTCTGTGAAGCGTAAAACTTGTTTTGAAATGTGCTATATAAATAAATATTGATTCGATTTGATCAATATGGAGGAATATGGGTAACACTTTACAATAAGGGAACACACCTCATGCCTGAATTAATGCATGACTCATCATGATTTCATCATGATTTAATGCATGAATTAATGCATGATGTATCATGAACTCTGTGCGGTTCAATATTAATAAATGATCAAGGCATTATTAGTTAATGTGATTACTGTACACTTAATGTATCATCAATTAATGAACATTAACTCATAGTTAAGTCATACATGAAGTAACATGTCATCAAAGTAGCTGCAAACCAGTTAGGTAGACAAAAGCTTCTCAGACCATCAGTGGTGGATTTATATATATCGGGGCCGCTAAAACTCAGAAAAAACGCCGACAAAGCTGTTCGCTTAAAAAAAAATTCTGCCAGTGTGGCTTCTAAGCCCCATCTATCATTTACCTGTGAAAATGGTGACAGTAATATCAAATGCTTTATGTTATTTTAATTTATCTTAGAAAGTGCATAATTAGTATTTATAGTCTATATTTGCCAATATTCAGTCATTCAGACTATGCTTCTGGGCAAACCCTATAGTAGGCCCATCTCTAATGTGTCATAAAAAAATCACGTTTAATAGACTTGATGGTGATCTTTGTAAATAATATGGAGTCAATGTGTGTGGATTATGACAGCCATTCATGTTTTAGAGAATGAGTACTTTGTACTTATTTTTCAATTATATAGTTACCAATACTCAAGGTTAATATATACGCTATTTGTTGGAAAAATTGGGTCGGGGTTGAGTGTGATACCCCAAAAGTATCAAGTGGCAGTTCTGAGAGCACAAACAACCTTGTTAATGAGAGAGGTCAGAGAAGAATGGCCAGACACATTCAAGCTAACAGAAAGGCCAACAAAATTATAATTAACAACAGTGGTGAGCAGAGGGGCATCGCTGAATGCACATGTTGAACCCTGAAAGGGATGGGCTGCAGCAACAGAACATTAGATAGTACTAGGTAGGTATTCCTAATACAGTGGATACTGAGTGTAAATTGTAAGTTCACCATTTATCATTAAATTTCATCATTATTTCACACATGCAATCACCATTACTTCCTAAGTACTTGGCTGACTTGTGTCCCTCTAAGTAAAGTCATGGCATGATACTAATTTGTAAATGATTACTTAATGTAGATTGATAGGAGGCAAGCATTTGTTAACCATGAGTTCATCATTACTTAATTATGAGTTCAATGAATTGTGACCCTTCAAGTAAAGTCACACACAATTCTTCATATAGTAATGATTACCCCATCATCACATCACTATTACTTAATAAATAGCTCAATGATTTCTGCACCCTTGAAAACCTAATATTAAAATAAACCAGTCAAAAGTCATCCAAATAGAACATCAATGTTTTATTAATTATACACGTGGAACACAATTTATTAAGACATTCAAAAGGACCTCAATCCCATTTCCTCTCAGTCGCCATATCTGATTTTTATAAATCCCCTTAGCCCTCTCTATATTTTGTGTATGTCCCCCACTGTTAGGATCAATAAAGCTCCTGCTGTGGTTAACAATGAAATGTGTGTATCCAGCAGTGGCAACGCCACTGATCACTTATTGTTGTGGTCCCCCGACGAACGTGTCTTCAAAATTTGGGAGCAGTCTTCACCAGTCTCAGAACTGGCCATTTCCTCTGATACCTCAAAATCCCAAAAACCCATTTCCACCTCCTCCATGTTCTGCCATATCTCCCACGACCCTACTGTTAAAAGAAGATCATTTACAAATCAAAACTAGAATGGCACTCAGATAGACACCAAAAAAAAGTGGGCAATACACTGAACTCTATGATATTGAACGGACTCAACTGCTTGCTTCTATTGCCGAAGTTACAGCAACCAATATGGCTTCCAGTGCACTGCACCTCTCAATTTCCGCTTGGGCTATAATTTAGAAACCCCTGCCTTTTTCTACCAAAACTAAAAGGTTAACAGTCATATATTAAAACTAGTTATATCCGCAATACATATAAGAATAATAATCAATGCGTGATTATAGTTGACACGATACAAAGATAGTTGTTGTTTTACTCATCGGAGATTACTCTGGTTGGTCTTCTTGAACACGTGATGATGACTAGCTGACAGAAATCAGTATGAAAAGGTTGAACTACATGTAGGTTTATTACAACATCACTTAAAGTAGTTGAATCTAATTCAGTTCAATATATATATATATATATATATATATATATATATATGTCTGGTGGCAACTGAAGGATAACTAAGTTAGGCTACTGTACATGCTCCTCGCAAAATCAAATTATTTAAATAAGTCCAGTCCTGAGCTCACATGACAGGGTAACGTTAGATACATACAAGTTTTACTCCGAAAAGGACATTTCTAAGGGAATTATGCAATTTAACATTTGCCTAACTAGCTACTGTTACAGTTAGCAGCAATATGCAAATCCCTGTGTGTTCTAATACTAATGCCACTGAACTAGCCTAAATAAATTGGACATTGGCAAGCCAGCAAGCAAAATTACAAGTGACAGTAGGCCTCATAGCAGCTAGCTTGCTAGCTATTTGTGTCTGAGATTGATTCGCTGCTACGTCGATTTTTTTGCAAACATAGCCAACATTGAACGCATTTACAATGAGCTAACTAGCTACATAAACTACTTACCGGAATTTAAGTAACATTCATGTAGTTTTTTCAGTTAGCTTAGCAACTAAAGTTACATAACGTATGCTTAGAATGACGCGCATCTGCCCGGCGCTAGCCGGTTTTAAAGTTGGTTTTCGTTGGATAGTCACAATCATAACGGGTTGTAAGTAGTAGTACTGGGCCATGACAACATAGCCATAATCTAAAAAGAAAAGGGAAACTTCATTTCGTCTGTCTGATAATGACCCGTTTCAGTGTAAAAACTCCACTGACTTCCATTCATTCAAAGAGCGCCTGTTGTCTGTCTAATTACGGTTGTGGTTTTTGTATACGGAAAGCTAAAGGCGACAAAAGTCACAAACAGGTTATCTGGATTGTAAAAAATAAAAACGCTTTTAATAATTTCCTTAGCCTCCAATCAGTAGATAGTAGATTCACTTCCTATTTTTATTTTTCCTATTTTCACGGTCCTAGCATGCGTGTAATTGTAGGCTAGATTAATCATTATTGTACCCGTTCCCTAATCAGAGTCATATGTTGAGTAAGTCATATGTTGACCAACCAGAGTCTTTTGTTGGCTGTACAATAAGTAAAACATCAATACTATATGTTTGTTATTGTGTCAAGTAAAATCACAGATTGATTATTCTGTATTATGGTATAACTGGGTTGAAAATATGACTAAAGCACCATAGTTTTAGTAGAAACATATTAGAAGTAGGCGTAGGGTTCACCCAGCAGCTTATTAGTCTGAATGATTGAATATTGCAAATAGGCTAATATTATAAATAAATGACAAATCATACATTTCCTAAGATAAATTAAATTAAAATAACATAAAACATGTGATATTGTAAGCCACACAGATCCTGTCTCCTTATATGCACAAGCAATGGGGGGGGGGGGGTTGTTATAAAAATGGGTGATTTATAAAAATCTGAATTTCTGTTGTTTTAAAAGCGAACAGCTTTGTCAGCACACTGTCAGGAAGAGTTTTGGGGGCCCCAAAATGGATAAATCCACCACTGATGGTCTGAGAAGCTTTTGTCTACCTAACTGGTTTGCAGCTACTTTGATGACATGTTACTTAATGTATGACTTAACTGTGAGTTAATGTTCATTAACTGATGATACATTAAGTGTACAGTAATCACATGAACTAATAATGCCTTGATCATTTATTAATATTGAACCGCACAGAGTTCATGATACATCATGCATTAATTCATGCATTAAATCATGATGAAATCATGATGAGTCATGCATTAATTCAGGCATGAGGTGTGTTCCCTTATTGTAAAGTGTTACCGGAATATGTAGGGATTTGCTTTTGGGAAAGTTGGAGACGTTTGTATGGATTAATAGCAGAAGAGAGAGCGTGGGCTAGGGCAACACAGACAAGAATGGGTGGAGGATCAAATTACAGAGGAGGGCTGTATTTATGGAATTAAGGGAGAGAGTGATGTGAAAGCCCTGTTTCATACATGCCAAGGAAAGGAAAAGAACCCAGTGGGCCATGAAAGGTATTGAAAATAATCAATTACTGTAAATGCTTCAGGACCGCTCATGGCTGTAACACACCTGCACATTTCAGACCGCCTTGTTTTCACGCTAATGGTGGAACTACTTGATGCACCACTGCTCTGCAAAAACCAAATCTTAACAAGCATTTTAATCTTATATTTATCTTATTTCTGTTACTTTTTGCTAAATAAGACAAACTATCTGCCAGTGGGGTGAGATAGTTTTACTCATTTCAAGATTTGCCAGTGGGGTAAGATAATTTCACTTGTCAAGCAAAAAGTTACTTGAAACAAGCTAATAAGATTTTAAGTCTCATTACAAGACTAAAACCCTTGTTAAAGGGTAACAAAATGCTAAAACCACTGATACATTTTTTTTATATACAGGTGCAGCTCAAAAAATTTGAATATCATGAAAAAGTTCAATATTTTTTGTCACTCATTTCAGAAAGTGAAACTCATATATTATATAGATTCATTACACATAGTGAAATATTTCAAGCCTTTATTTCTTGTAATTTTGATGATTATGGCTTACAGCTAATAAAAACCCAAATTCAGTGTCTCAGAAAATTAGAATATTGTGGAAAAAGTTCAATATTGTAAACTCATGGTGTCACACTCTAATCAGCGAATTAACTCAAAACACCTGCAAAGGTTTCCTGAGCCTTTAAATGGTCTCTCAGTCTGGTTCAGTAAGCTACACAATCATGGGGAAGACTGCTGACTTGACAGATGTCCAGAAGACAGTCATTGACAAGGAGGGTAAGCCACAAAAGGTAATTGCTAAAGAAGCTGGTTGTTCACAGAGTGCTGTATCCAAGCATATTCATAGAAAGTTGAGTGGAAGGAAAAAGTGTGGTAGGAAAAGGTGCACAAGCAACAGGGATAACCGCAGCCTTGAGAGGATTGTCAAGAAAAATCCATTCAAGAATTTGGGGGAGCTTCACAAAGAGTGGACTGAGGCTGGAGTCTGGAGTCATCAAGAGCCACCATGCACAGACGAATCCAGGACATGGGCTACAAATGTCGCATTCCTCGTGTCAAGCCACTCCTGAACCAGAGACAACGTCAGAAGCGTCTTACCTGGGCTAAGGAGAAAAAGAACTGGACTGTTGCTCAGTGGTCCAAAGTCCTCTTTTCAGATTAAAGTAAATTTTGCATTTAATTTGGAAATCAAGGTCTCAGAGTCTGGAGGAAGAGTGGAGAGGTACAGAATCCCTGTTGCTTGAAGTCCAGTGATGATTTGGGGTGCCATGTCATCTGTTGGTGTTGGTCCACTGTGTTTTCTGAAGTCCACAGTCAACGCAGCCATCTACCAGGAAATGTTAGAGCACTTCATGCTTCCTTCTGCTGACAAGCTTTATGGAGATGCTGATTTCATTTTCCAGCAGGACTTGGCACCTGCCCACACTGCCAAAAGTACCAAAAGCTGGTTCAATGACCATGGTATTACTGTGCTTGATTGGCCAGCAAACTCGCCTGACCTGAACCCCATAGAGAATCTATGGGGTATTGTCAAGAGGAAGATGAGAGACACCAGACCCAACAATGCAGACAACCTGAAGGCCGCTATCAAAGCAACCTGGGCTTCCATTACACCTCAGCAGTGCCACAGGCTGATCGCCTCCATGCCACGCCGCATTGATGCAGTAATTCATGCAAAAGGAGCCCCAACCAAGTATTGAGTGCACAGAAATGAACATACTTTTCAGAATGCTACTCTCTGCATTGCATGCAAGGTGTGGATAGTTCCTGTATTTTTATGTGAAAACAAAACAAAATTTTATGTTCTGACGAGATAAGTAAAGTATCAATTGTTTACTTTGTTCACACTGTGCCCTTGCTGGCCTGTTTATGTAGAATATTTAAATTATTACTGGTGCTGCACGACACCCTTCTGTGTGCGCAGCAGAGCTCACAGAGTGCTGTTATTTACATTTTGTGTAAGGATCTGAGTATTGCTTGTTATTTGTATCTTTATTTTGTATTTATTGCTTCTTAGTTTGTATTCTGGCTTGTTTATTTTCCAGTTTTTCCTAGTTGTCCTTTGTCGGCTTGTTTACTTCTGATCTGTCACTCCCTGTTTACGTCTCTGTACCATTCGGGTGATCTCATTGGTGTTCGGGTTCCCTCTTGCTTCACACCTATCTCTGTGCACTTAGATTTACTAATTACCACTAACATACTAATGATAGATAAGATCTACTAACTCCATTAACAAACTAATTTGTATATACTTACTAATCATACTAACGGCAGGGGTGTGTATAGTTACTAATCTCACTAACATATTAGAGCGCACATTTTCACGCTGTTCTGTCCTTGCTAATCATTCCCAGCTGCATCTGATCTTCTCTCCCTGTCATCTTAATCTATGCACGATTTCCTGAAACTCCAGGTCATCTGTTATCGTGTGTATGTTTGCAATCCAGTCCGCGTTTTCCCTAGTTGTCTACGTGATTGTTTATCCACCCAATGTATTCTCATTGTTTCTCGTTTGGAGTCCCTCCCTCTCACACACCTGATTCCTCTTGTGTCATTAGTTACTTGTGTATTTAATCCCTGTGTTTTCTTCAGTCCCTTGTCAGAACGTCGTATTACTTTTCCTGTGCCTGCTACCTGTTTTATAGCCAGAGATCTGTTTTTGCTTCAGGAGACACCCTTTGCCCGACAATTCTTTGGATTAGCCCTTATCTGCTCTGTTTGATTTCCGGTTTTGATCACACCTGTTTGTCGACGATTCTCCTGCCTTGTTCCCTGGTACTGCCTGACCTTTTGGATTGCCCTTGATTGCCCCTTTGCCTGTCGTTCCTGTACCTCCCTGATATCTGATCTCCTGGTTTGACCCCTGCAAGTATCATTAAACTACGCCTTTTGCCTGATCCTGTGGTCCGCGTCTGGGTCCTTACCGCGACGTAACTGAGAACGTAACAGTACGTTCTGACCACACATGGACCCAGCGGACCCAACCCACCTGCACGCCGCGCTCCTGCGGCAAGGAGCCATGAGTGGCCAACAACAGACGTGCATCGAGGCCGTGACCCAAGATCTCCGGTTTCTGATGGCCTGGGAGATCGATCCCTTCAGCCCGGATCCCTATGAAGACTACCTCATGGGGATCTGGGGGCAGAATCCGGAGTTTGCCCGCCGTCATGCCGACCACCACCCATCACTCCGGACTCCTCCACCCAGCTCCCCTGTTCCGTCCCGTCCCAGCTCCCCTGTTCCGTCCCGTCCCAGCTCCCCTGTTCCGTCCCGTCCCAGCTCCCCTGTTCCGTCCCGTCCCAGCTCCCCTGTTCCGTCCCGTCTCAGCTCCCCTGTTCCGTCCCGTCTCGGCTCCCCTGTTCCGTCCCGTCTCCCCTGTTCCGTCCAGTCCCGGCTCCCCTGTTCCGTCCCAGCTCCCCTGTTCCGTCCCGTCCCAGCTCCCCTGTTCCGTCCCGTCCCAGCTCCCCTGTTCCGTCCCGTCCCAGCTCCCCTGTTCCGTCCCGTCCCAGCTCCCCTGTTCCGTCCCGTCTCAGCTCCCCTGTTCCGTCCCGTCTCAGCTCCCCTGTTCCGTCCAGTCCCAGCTCCCCTGTTCCGTCCCGTCCCAGCTCCCCTGTTCCGTCCCGTCCCAGCTCCCCTGTTCCGTCCCGTCCCAGCTCCCCTGTTCCGTCCCGTCCCAGCTCCCCTGTTCCGTCCCGTCCCAGCTCCCCTGTCCCGTCCCGTCCCAGCTCCGCTGTCCCGTCCCGTCCCAGCTCCGCTGTCCCGTCCCAGTTCTCCTGTCCCGTCCCGTCCCAGCTCTCCTGTCCCGTTCAGTCCCAGCTCTCCTGTCCCGTTCAGTCCCAGCTCTCCTGTCCCGTTCAGTCCCAGCTCTCCCGTCCCGTTCAGTCCCAGCTCTCCCGTTCCGTTCAGTCCCAGCTCTCCCGTCCCGTTCAGTCCCAGCTCTCTTGTCCCATCCTGTCCCATGCCTCCGGCCCCGTCCGGTCCCGGGCCTCCTGGCCTGTCCCGTTCCTCGTCTCCAGTCCAGTCCCGTTCCACGCCACCAGTCCCGCCCCGTTTCCTGCCTCCTCTCAAGGAGTGGGACCAGCTAAGTTCCTGTCCAGAGCGGCCAAGCCCGCTGACCTCCAGTCCGGAGCGGCCGAGCCCGCTACCTCCTGTCCTGAGCGATGCAGCCGTCGCCGCCGGCCCCCTGAGCGATGCAGCCGTCGCCGCCGGCCCCCTGAGCGATGCAGCCGTCGCCGCCGGCCCCCTGAGCGATGCAGCCGTCGCCGCCGGCCCCCTGAGCGATGCAGCCGTCGCCGCCGGCCCCCTGAGCGATGCAGCCGTCGCAGCCGGCTCCCTGAGCCGGTCTCCTGAGAGATGTAGCCGTCGCAGTCTGTCCTGTCTGCGCCGCCGTCCTCCTGAGCGGTCCTGTCTGCGCCGTCGTCCTCCTGAGCGGTCCTGTCTGCGCCGCCGTCCTCCTGAGCGGTCCTGTCTGAATGAATGAATACATGTGCACGTTCATTTAAAATGCGATATTAATCGATGCTTATCGATTCAAATCTTACAGATCGATGCAGTTGTATTTACACATTCGGATCGATGCATCGTGATGCATCGGTGCATTGTCCCACCCCTACTTTTTATTGGTACAGACTCAGAGACTGTTTTAGCGTCTCATACATACAGACAGTGCACGTAGCGAGTCAGACGATCCCCTCGCGCCTGGCACACACAGAGCGCCATCTAGTGTTGTTGTATTCGTTTCGTTGTAGCCTATATTTATATACATACATACATATATCTATATTATATTATATATTATACATTATATATATACATATACATTATACATAAATATATAAAGATATAATATACATCAGATAAAATACAGTATGTTTGGCAAAAGGAGGAGACAACTCAGCAATGAGGAAATTATGGAGATCTTTTTCAATTCTGATAACGAGTCAGAGTATACAAGCGAGGAAGAGTCTGACAGTGAGAGCGAACAGCTGCCTCCTAACCTAGCGGCCATCCTTGAGCCTGAGAGGCCCTTGCCTGAAGTACCAGGTCCTTCAGTTGATGCTGTTGAAGATGGAGGCAGACAGATTTTAAGTGAGGAGGTCAGCAGGACCACCTGGAAGGCTGCCAGCCATTTCACCCCCCTGGGCCTGGTGTGGTGTTTCATGAGTCACAGTCAGGAGTACAACACCATCAACCATCTCTTTCTGAGGCAGAGTGTTTTAAAATGTTTTTCACAGAGAAGCTGGTGGGAGACATTGTTGAAGAGACAAATCTTTATGCCAGTGAGCTGCAGGAGAAGATTGAGCCAGGAGCGAGGGGGAAGCTGGCTAAGTGGGTAGCAACCACCCTGAGTGAGCTCTACACCTTCCTGGTGGCAGTCCTAATGATGGGGGTTGTGAAGAAGCCCTCACTACGGGATTACTGGAGCACAGATCCCATGCTGGTTACCCCCTTCTTCTCCACCCTCTTCTCCCAAGACCGCTTTCTCCTCCTGCTCCGATGTCTTCACTTTGCCAACAATGCTACTGCCAACCTCCAAGACCCACTATACAAAATCAGAAGTGTCCTAACAAGCCTCAGGTCTGCATTTCACCAGATCCATGTCCCTTACAAGGACCTATGTATTGATGAGTCCCTGATGCTCTGGAAGGGTAGACTGGCATTCCGCCAATACATCCCCTCAAAGAGGAACCGTTTTGGGGTGAAGTTTTTTATCCTCTGTGATGTCAATACCGGGTTTGTCCAGGACATTGTCATCTACACAGGAGCCACCACTGACATCACTCATTATGACGGGCTGGGGCTGTCCGGGTCGGTGTGTTGGGAATTATTGTTGGGAATTCCATTAAATCCATTGGTCACCTGTGACAATATGTATTGATTATAATTGAATATGTATCACCTATAACCTGTATAACCTGTGATAATAAGCATTGATTATAATATTGAATATGTATCACCTATAACCTTTATAACCTGTGACAATATGTATTGATTATATTTGAATATGTGTCTATAAAATGTATCATGAGCATTTAAACACATGGTGATATATATATAGAATCACATTGGGTGAGCGCAGAGCACAGAAACACATTCTCTGTCTATAAAAGCAGGTGCTTTCAGAGAGTCCAGAGAGTCTGATAAGATGTTGATAAACAACAGTCATGTTGGGCGCTTTCCAAGGTGTTCCTAGGCAACAGTCACTAAGTTTGTTGGATGAAAGTTGGAGCTCCGGGCACTCGATATCTGACCCCCTATTATATCAGGCCTTGATTTCAGTACAAAATGAGCACAGAAACACATAGTGATAAATTAATTAAAATGCACTTTCACAGAATCCCATAAAGTTAATAAATAGAATGGTCACAGTGAGATAGACATTTCTGTGAATATGAAGGCTGAGTCTGACTATAAAAGTTGAAGCCACAGTTATTTTTTACACACAGTTAGCCGTCCAGAGAGTTGGAGAAGAACTTGGGTTTTGTCCAAACACTTGGTATCTGATCACCATGGTTACTCAGTTCTCTATGCAAAATGTTGCTGTCCGGTGAGAACTCTTCTCATGGGGCGGAGCTGGAGAGGGGTGACTGGGAATCTGCGGGGGGAGAGTTTGAGAACTCTCCTCACGGGGCGGAGCCGGGAGCGTGAGAAACCAGGTGTGGCCTAGATACAATCCAATAGGAGATGCCCTACGAAGGAAAGTTCTGAAAGGTTCTCGACACGGGATGACGCTAATAAAAGAGGGCGGAGCCAGAGATTGATGTCTGGAAACAACCAATGAGGCCTCAGAAGACAAGACACCTGTTACGTGGAGAAGTGGGAGGGACTTTGTGAAAAGAAAACTGTATAAAAGTTAAACTAAAACTGATCATTTTTGAGTGTCTCTGCGGAGATGTTATGACTTTGATTGTGCGGTGTATGGAATAAGGTCTGACATTTTTGATAGTCTCTGCGGGGGCACTACGCTAGACTTTTGTTGTACGTTTAATGAAATAAAGTCTAGCATTCTCTGAGATTACTGCCTCATCCTTTTTATTTGAAAACTTATAAAGAGATTGGGTCCAAAAGTTGAAAACTTTGAAATTCTTGTTACTTGTAAACCACGACAAATTAGCGGGGTCGGCAGGATTGGATCCAGTATCCACAACAAATGGCGCTGTGAGCAGGGTAGGGCCAAGGTCAAATTCAGTCGTCGCGGACCAACTCCGGAGGACCGGTTGCGGTGTGGACGGGAGACGGAGAGAGACCTTTTTCCAGCCAGCTGATTAAAAGAAACCAAGGTAAGCGAAGTTAATCTTATATCGCTTGAGAAGACCTTGTTGAATATATGTATAGATATAGTGTGGAGAAGGAGGCTCTCTTTCGCCTTCCATGTTCTGTAAAACCAGTAACCAAGTGACCTTGCCTATAAAAAACCCTGCGTAAAAGTAAGATAGAGATTAATGAAATTGTGTAAGGGAGGACGGCAGTAATCTGAGAGAATCAATGCGCAAGCGATTATATATTTTTATGAAAAGTGTGTGTGAAAAGTGGATGGTACCCTGGGGCCACCAGCTTGACTCAGCGTAAAGACATATGAGTTACGGGTTAATATTTACAGACTGTTGGGGTATACTAAGAAACCAGGGGTGGGAAATATAAAGGAAGAGGGGAAGCTATGTGGGGTGGCACGGTGTAAGGTACACAAAAGGTTGCACCACTTGGTGCAGGGAAAGGTAGAAATTAATAAAAAGAGTGCGCGCTGAGTGAAAATTATTTTTGTTGATGTATTGATAGAAATAAGTGTGATATAAAAATGTGTTGAGATGCAATATGCATTATAATATTTTAACGTTTCATGAAGGAGGTGGAGTAACTGAGAGGCATATACACGGAGAGGGTTATAAGATCTAAGTGAAAATAAGTATATGATCGAGAGACAAATTGACAGAGAATTAGAACTTGCATTTGAGAAAATACACAGCGTGAGTAGCACGCAGAAAAAAAATTAAGGCTTAGGCAGGGGATTAGGCACCCCGAACCTAGGCCTTAACAGGCGGCGGCCTTTTTGTTTTTGAAAAGAAAGCATTGGGAAGCAGGAAGGCTGAATTTCCTGGAGGAGTTTGGGGAAAGGAATTCAGCGGAAAGGGATCTAGCCTGGAGCTGCGCCCTAGACAGCGGGAGGCTCGAAAGATCTAAGTGATATTGCAAGGAAGGTTTGTTCAGAAATTTGAAATAACAGAGAGTAATAAAGAACAATAAAGTAAAGATAAGGTAATAAGATCTAAGTGATAATATGAAAATGTATCTGTTATCTGAACAAACATATAGTGTCTGAATAAGAAAAGTATTTTAAGTGTTAAAGTATGTTAAAAAAGAACTCGGATAATTTGGAAAATAATAAATAAGATATAAAAAGGGAATATAGAATATTGCAGGTAAATAAATGCGAGTGTGAAATAATTTAGAGAATAAATTGGTTGGAATAAAACAAATATAAAAAAGATATAATAATTAATAGAATAAGTTAAGACTTATCAGTTGCCTGAACAAAACATATGGGGTTTGAATAAGGAGGAAAAAGTTTTTAAAATAGTTTTAAGTAAATTAAAAAAGGTTGAAAGAATTCTAGAAATAAAACCGTGTGACTGAATTATGATAATTCAAATATAAAAATAAGCATAGACTACTGCAGTTAAAAAATAAATAACAAATGAGGAATAAAAAATTTTATGAACTAGTTAATTAAAAGAAACGAGGAATGATTGGTTAATAGAAGGAAAAGATGGTTGGACCATGAATTACCGAGCTTTTGAGCTAAATATTGGAGCAGGATAATAATCTTAGAAGACTAAGAATCCTGTAATAAATTGTTAAAAAGTGAAATAGAAATAAAAATAAAATAAGATAAAGGATAAAAAGAAATAAAATAAAAGAATGAGTACAAGGAGCAGAGATGCTAAAAAAGTGTGTCCAATGCTGATGAAGGGACCACTCCCACAGTATGTTCCCTGGGCTGCCCAGGACCTCCAAAATCTGATCACGACCTTGCCGGAAATACAGGACGGAGCGGCCATTTGGATAAGGAAGCTGGGGGAGGAAATGGTGGGAAGGATGTTGGCGCTGGGAGATGTAAAGGCCCTACTCAGAAAGGTAGTAGGGGGGAAAAAAATGCTGGATATAATGCAGCAGGCAGGATTTCATGTGCAAGGGGCCAGAGGAGTGGGACTCGCTGGTGTGGAGGGAAATCCATTCGACCCATACAGAAAACAGGTGTGGGATGCCCTGAGGAAGGCCTACCCCACAAGACCGAGCACAGCAATGCTGAAGGGAGTGGCCATGACAGAGGGGGAGTCTCCAGCAGCTTATGTGGAGAACCAATACAGAAACTGGAGAATGACACTAGATAAAAATATTCAGGGAGATCCCATTATGACAGCAATGTTTCGCACAGCTATCCTAGAAGGGCTGCCAGAACATGCCAAGAGCCGCCTGGAGGAGGTAGTGGGACTGCCTTCCATGCAGCACAGAGAGTTTGTGGACCATGTGATCCATGCTGTGGAAAGATGCCGCCTGGAAGAAACAAAGCAACCAGGAGCGGGAGGTGCAAAGAAAACTTTTCCAGATGACACACAGAAAATAGCACCAATCATGGCAAACTTCACATGGCAAGAGCCAGAACCCCCACTCTCTGAGAGAGGCCTGAGCGGATCCCAGCCGATCATCATCTATAGTTTCGCTGGAGTTCCTCCGCCAGCATTCCCAACACCAATGTACGTTCAAGGGGCAATGCAGGGAGCCCCGCCACAAAACTGGGGGCAAGGGAACAAAGGGGGAACTGGACAGAACCAAGGGAACAAAGGACAGGGGAATCAGAATAGGGGACAAGGTCAAGGAGGTTATGTGCACAATCAGCAGAGACCCCCTCAGGGTCCAAAATGCTGGGGATGTGGGCAAATAGGGCATTTAAAGAGAAACTGCCGTAATGACCCTCCACAGCAGCAGTAGCAGTCAAGAGCCCCAGGTTTTTTAATCAAATGCTAAAGACCAGATCTACAAGGATTAGAACATACATGACTTATTAGTGTGTTCACGTTCACAAGAACAATGTGATATAGACTGAGGAAAATAATGAAAAAAGCAGGACAAGATAATTTAAGAAACAAATTAAAGTGAGATGTGGATGCTGACACAGTGTTTGAAAGTGTAAAATAAAAATAATAATTAACACAAGCTTTACCAAATTATGATAAGTCATCACAAAGTAGCAGAGCGTTGATGATTTGTTGTCTGTTACTAGGTTTTTTCTCACCAGAATTGTGGGTGCATATCCTCTGGTGGCTAAAGTGACCCAGACCACAGAGTATCATCAGCTGGTACTTAACCTGGCCGCAGACAAACAGCGGCTTGGACTGATGAAACACCACAAAAAGGGAACTGAAATGTATCGGGTAAAGCGTATTATGAATAAAAGAAGGAGTTCAGAGTTGTAAGAGGAGTGCAACCTTTTTCTCCTTCCTAGACAAGAGTGGGAGGTTTTTTGGTTGTGCGTCTCAGGGCCCTTAGTCACCTCTGGAACGGGCGATAGAGAGCTATATTTACTTATATTTAGAAAAGTTAGGAGACATATTCATACTTAATATGGGTGCCTCTTGACACCTGCTCCAGATATGGCCGAGGATAGGGTAGAATTAAACTGTAAGTATGAGAGGGGGGAGTGGCTGTGTGCCGCGATTGGTGGCGTATCTCCACGCTCCCCTGCGGCACTGCAGAATTAACATAACGCCTGGAACACTGGTATGCTATACAAATACCAGTCACCCCCTTTGTTAAAGAACATACATGGGTCTAATAATTGAGACATTGTATAAATGTGTCCATGGGCGTCTATATAATCAATTTTTAAATTTTTTACTCATGTATTTTTTCAGTGCTGCATGGATTGAAGCGGGATGGGCGGCTGGGAAGTGTCAGTGCATCAGAGATAAACGGAAGGCAGAGTGGTACTACTGCCTTTGAAACTGTGTGCAGACCCCTCAGCTGTCCGACTGCTAAATGTCCTGCAGTACAAAATTAAACATATTTACTCTTATAATCTTAAAACATGTATACAAGCGCCAGATCAGATAAAAGCGGCGGCCAGGCATCGAGGACTACTGACCGCGAGATAGTTGATCTCATTTTGCTGTATACATGGCATAATCAATTTTACAAATTTATTTTAATTATGTACTCTTATATTCTTTTTATCCTACAGGTGTGATGCAGACTGGGCGGCTGGGGAGTGTCGCTGCATCAGCAGTAAGACCATGAGTGGCTTCCCTGTAGTGGAGCACCTGGGTGGAGCGCCTGAGTGGCTTCCCTGTAGTGGAGCGCCTGGGTTGCGTCCCTGTAGTGGAGCTCCTGAGTGGCTTCCCTGTAGTCAGACCGGTAGCCAGGACTCGGTCTTAAGGGGGGCCTATGAACTGCATGGGGGGGGCACAATTATTATTAAATATTTTTGATAATCCGATGTGCTATTGTATTCGTGCAGCACTGACTCATACTAATTAGGCTATACTGAGGTCGCATACTAACCAAATTGGTCTCAGATAGATTTAATATGTCCCGATGTATTAGGCTATGCCTAAAATTATTCGAATGCTGTAAATTACGATTATAACGTGGAGAGCGGCAACAAAACTGGCGCATTCACAATACAGACATTCACTGTTTGGACCATTGGAACCAATCAGGAGCACTTACAAGGTTTTGTAAACAATTAGCTTTAGAAAATTAATAGATGGGATACCATGACTAAACGGGGGAGGTTGGCACCGTGACCGCGCAATCAGTGCACTTGCAAATAATAACTTTAAACCATCAACAGCAAGATACCACATCAGTCCTCATAATTTACCACATCAGTCAATTACACAGAGGTAATGTTATGCACAAAGCACTAGACAACACATTGAATATAACACCAGAAGTGCAAAGCAACCCACACCTCTCGAACTGAAAAAGCACCACGGCGGATGCTGACGCGTTATAATATCATGTCGTCATTTGGTCTTTAACTGTTAAAAAATATAAAACATTTGTTGGAGGCTATTTGTGGAAATGGGGCATGTTCATCATAAAAAAAAAAAAAACATTGGATTTGGATCTGCCCCACCCCAAAAAAATGGTTTGCTCTATGCAGTTGTGGTCCAAATACCGTTCCTGTGGTTGCAGCAGCAAGGCTAGTAGTCGGATTAGTCTCAGATCCGCGGTCGCTGCTACTGGTGCTAGGCTGCATTTCAGCGCCATCTTTATCTCTGACGACCACGAGTCCGCCATCAACATCACGGGGCTTGGGTGCAGTCACATTGTGCGATTTGGAGGCGGAATCTGATTCCTTAGAGTTGATAGAGACTGGAGATTTAAACCATTTACGAATGTCCATTGTTAAGCAAATCAGCAAAAGCGATCCAACTGGGAAATAGAGCTCTGCTGGACTCCCAACTGAAATGGCGCGGTAACCTAGCCTACATTGGCGTAACTTCCTGTTTCAGTATGGTGGAACCCCCGTCAAACAATAACACAATTTTTTTCTCTATTTTAATGTCTTAAAAAGTTAGGATTTAAAAAATTTTTACAGAAAAATACTATCATTTTTTTTTTTCTTCTCAATTTCCAGTGGGGGGGCACTAGCACTTCCATGGGCGGGCCCGGCCCCCTAAGGCCCGCCCATAGCTACGGGTGTGCCTGTAGTGGAGCACCTGGGTGATGCCCCTGTAGTGGAGCCCATAGCCGCTGCGCTCGGCTCAATGTACAGTCAGGCCACTATAAGCTGAAACCGAATGAGTTAGTAAGCGAGTAGTGCTTTCTGTGATCAGTGTTTTTGAAAAGAAAGCATTGGGAAGCAGGAAAGCTGAATTTCCTTTCACTCAGAGGAGTTTGGGGAAAGGAATTCAGCGGAAAGGGATCTAGCCTGGAGCTGCGCCCCAGACAGCGGGAGGCTCGAAGGATCTAAGTGGAAAGGATGGTGGTTTAGTATGGTTACAGCCATACACTAGTATACGTTATGTGGAAGGACCAATGGGCAGTGTGAGCTTAAAAAATTGTAGGGAATGATGGAAAAGAGGAGGATTGGAAATATGAACGCTCTCCTGCAGCACTGTAGTATAATGGAATTGGTGATGGTGAGGCTAATAAGCCTCAAAGGGGGGATTGTTGGGAATTCCATTAAATCCATTGGTCACCTGTGACAATATGTATTGATTATAATTGAATATGTATCACCTATAACCTGTATAACCTGTGATAATAAGCATTGATTATAATATTGAATATGTATCACCTATAACCTTTATAACCTGTGACAATATGTATTGATTATATTTGAATATGTGTCTATAAAATGTATCATGAGCATTTAAACACATGGTGATATATATATACAATCACATTGGGTGAGCGCAGAGCACAGAAACACATTCTCTGTCTCGGTGCTTTCAGAGAGTCCAGAGAGTCTGATAAGATGTTGATAAACAACAGTCGTGTTGGGCGCTTTCCAAGGCGTTCCTAGGCAACAGTCACTAAGTTTGTTGGATGAAAGTTGGAGCTCCGGGCACTCGATATCTGACCCCCTATTATATCAGGCCTTGATTTCAGTACAAAATGAGCACAGAAACACATAGTGATAAATTAATTAAAATGCACTTTCACAGAATCCCATAAAGTTAATAAATAGAATGGTCACAGTGAGATAGAGACATTTCTGTGAATATGAACGCTGAGTCTGACTATAAAAGTTGAAGCCACAGTTATTTTTTACACACAGTTAGCCGTCCAGAGAGTTGGAGAAGAACTTGGGTTTTGTCCAAACACTTGGTATCTGATCACCATGGTTACTCAGTTCTCTATGCAAAATGTTGCTGTCCAGTGAGAACTCTTCTCATGGGGCGGAGCTGGAGAGGGGTGACTGGGAATCTGCGGGGGGAGAGTTTGAGAACTCTCCTCACGGGGCGGAGCCGGGAGCGTGAGAAACCAGGTGTGGCCTAGATACAATCCAATAGGAGATGCCCTACGAAGGAAAGTTCTGAAAGGTTCTCGACACGGGATGACGCTAATAAAAGAGGGCGGAGCCAGAGATTGATGTCTGGAAACAACCAATGAGGCCTCAGAAGACAAGACACCTGTTACGTGGAGAAGTGGGAGGGACTTTGTGAAAAGAAAACTGTATAAAAGTTAAACTAAAACTGATCATTTTTGAGTGTCTCTGCGGAGATGTTATGACTTTGATTGTGCGGTGTATGGAATAAGGTCTGACATTTTTGATAGTCTCTGCGGGGGCACTACGCTAGACTTTTGTTGTACGTTTAATGAAATAAAGTCTAGCATTCTCTGAGATTACTGCCTCATCCTTTTTATTTGAAAACTTATAAAGAGATTGGGTCCAAAAGTTGAAAACTTTGAAATTCTTGTTACTCACAACAGGTGGTGATGACCATGCTGGCTCCTCATCTGGGGAAGGGCCACACCCTCTTTGTGGACAACTGGTACAGCAGCCCCACACTTTTCCACCACCTGCTGACCAACAACACTGGGGCTTGTGGAACAGTCCGGCAAAATCGGAAGTGGATGCCCACCTTCTCCGGTAGGAAGATGCAGAGAGGGGACGTGGAATTCATGGAGAATGGAAGCCAGCTGGCAGTGAAGTGGCATGATAAGAGGGATGTCCACGTCCTCTCTACAGTCCACACAGCATCAATGGTGCCCGCTGGTAAAACAAACCACCTAACAGGAGAAAAAAAAATAAAGCCAGAATGTATTGCTGAGTACAACCTGAAGATGGGGGCAGTGGACAAGGCCGACATGATCAACAGTTTTGTGGCCTGTGTGCGAAAGACCACAAAGTGGTACAAAAAAAATAATTTCCACCTGGTTGACACGGAACTTTATAATGGCTATCTTGTCCACCGCCAGCTGACAGGTGAGATGATCACATTTATACATTTCAAACTATATATTAAACTATATATATATATAAAATTAAATACAATTATATTGACAATACCCCCCTGCCCTCACCCATAGGTCAGAATCTCACCTATCAGGTGTACCGGGCCAACGTGATGCGGCAGCTGGTGGAGGAGCACCACACCCCTCGACGTCCACCAAGTGGAGGCCGCCCTGCAGCCAATAACCCCCTGCGCCTCACTGCTAGGCACTTCCTGTCTGCGGTCCCTCACACGGAGGCCCAAGGCAGCCGCACGCGGAGGCACTGTAAGGTCTGCCTGTCCTCATCCAGGAAGAGCAAACAGAAGCGGGCCACAAAGTTCATGTGTGCACCCTGCAACACACCCCTGTGCGCTGTGCCTTGCTTTGAGGAGTATCACACGTTGAAGCACTATTAGGCACCTTCGCTTCCTGCTGGAAATAAATTATTAGTTAGCGGTGATGTAAAAAGTTATTATTAAAAAAAGTTGTTAATGTATAGCATATTACTATAATCGTTTGTTATTTTGTAATTATTCAATCAGTTTTATTTCCAAGGTGTTAGTTATGATATTAAATATTATTAGTCTTCAGTTAGCGTTTATATTATATGTTCTAAATATTTTAACTTTTAATAAAAATGATTAAGACCTATCTGTTATTTGTCATTATTCAATCGGTTAATTTCCAATGTGTTGTGATATTATTATAGTCGTCCGTTGTGTATTGAACTTTCAAGTGTGTAGCAGTAATCTTTAGGCTATTTGAGAAAAGGTTCATGGCATGCATAGCAATAGCAATGCTATTCAAATTCAGTCTTGGGGGACCCCTGTGCATGCTGGTTTTTGTTCCAACCACAATTGCAATCCTAGAATTTTAAGAAGCCCTTACTAATTCTTGCTTTTCATGTCCTCTTAAACCACATTGTCAGAAATGGCTATGCATGCCATGAAGAATAAAAGTACCATGTTATGCTATATTATATACAATAACAGGTACATTTTTTTAAACAAAAATAAAAACTGGGGAATCAACAGGCTCCTAATTAGGTTGCTGACCACATGTGTTCATCTTTCATAGTAAAAGCAGGTTTGGTTTATCGTTTGATTTGTCTTTGAATTCTTCATATCTACCAAATTGTTAGTTTTAGTGGCCAGGTGTACACACGTTTACCAATTAGGAGCCTATTGATTCACCTCAGTCTGTATTCTGATCAATTAAAACATTTTTCTACCTCTCCATGTAATCGAGCACGCATAGCTATTTACTATGTAATGTCGCATAAAAGGGTAAATAACCCCTTTAAACATGAAAAGTAAACAAGCTTGTTAAAGGGATTGCAATTGTTGGAACGAAAACTAGCATAAACAGGGATCCCGCAGGACCGAGTTTGAACGCCACTGCTCAGATATGTATCGGCGAAAAGACATACCACGTGTAGCTAGTTTGCTAATCCCCTTGGTTTTTTCGTTGTGCATGGACCGTATCGAAGTTAGAAGTTAACTCGTCCCAATTGCAAATGCAAACATCTAGAAAACGTTACTCACCTACTGATGATGACAGCTGTCTTGAGATAAATTATCCGCTGTCCATACGTGGCAAAATGGAAGATTAATGAAATAACAGCAGCTGCTTAAAAAAATTTTTTTAAAAGCACAGAGGCAAGTGGTCACGTGGTGACTAGGGAGACGCGAAGGTGGCAGGTATCCGCTGATGTGGGATCAGTTTGGAAATTTACACACTAATGTAATGGGTAAGGTTACAATTCGGGTTAGGTGATCAGATATCAGCACTCAAACTAAGCAACTTCAACCTTAGGAAGGCTAGTGTGACGTAACAGTCGAATTCTAGAACAGCTGGTGCGCATGCAGAAAAAACTCACTCTTTGGGGCCGTTGGAAATATTTTAGAACTTACGTGCGAAAGGGTTAAGACAGACATTTTAGCAGTGTGGTAGCAATGTTGTGCACCAAAAGATTAAAGAGAGTTTTCCCTATGTTTGTTTTGGTCGGGACTTACATGTTAAAACACAATTTTTGTCTGTCTCGTTCTCTGTCATTACAGCACAGGTTTTGAAAATATTTGGAACGGTGACTCATCACACCGATATCTCATCACAAACCAAAAATAGGGAAATATTAGTTCAGCCATTTTAATTTAGTGGGATACATAAAAAATTTGCATAAAGATTTAGACTTTTTGCCGGGAGCCAGGCTGGCCTAGAACAGTGATAGTAGCTAACTGAGCGCCTGCCAATTCTGGTGTTCTCTGGCAAATGCCAATCGAGCTGCACGGTGCTGGGCTGTGAGCACAGGTCCCACTACAGGACGTTAGGCCCTCATGCCACCCTCATGGAGTCCGTTTCTGACAGCTTGGTCAGAAACATGCACTTTAAGGGTTGTTTCTCCTGACTTTTTTCCCCATAGAGTTCTATAGGAAAATGAGTCAGGAGAAATAACCCTTGCAGTGATCCATCCACATCTACTCCATATCTGGCAACAGAGTGATGGTTTGGGGCTCGTTCGATAGCTCAGACTCTTGATGACTTACAGCCATTTAGCCAGCCATGTGTTCCATACTGTACCAGTGTAATTTACAGCTGGATCTAGTCTCACCCCCCAATTCCCATAGAGATCAGTTCAAATGCAGAGAGCTTATAGTATCGCTTGTAACAGTACCTGGAAATAAGATATCGAGAGTCTTTTGATGTTGATTGGTCACAGATTTTAGGAAGTAACAGCATGCAAAGGATATGCGACCAAATATTAAATATGATACTTTAAAAATATGTAAAAGCAAAATATTCTAATTTTCTGAGACACTGAATTTTGGGTTTCATTAGCTGTAAGCCATAATCATCAAAATTACAAGAAATAAAGGCTTGAAATATTTCGCTCTATGTGTAATGAATCTATATAATATATGAGTTTCACTTTCTGAAATTAATGACAAAAAATATTGAACTTTTTCACAATATTCGAATTTTTTGAGCGGCACCTGTATATCTAGATCAGCTATGGGTTTTAGTGCACAATCAATAGTGGTAATACAAAGTGTTTGATCGATTAACATAAGATACTTCTATCGATATGATGTCTGTTTCTTCTTTGGTCCAAGTAACCTCAGCGTCGGACCAGTGGACAGAGCAGAGGTTACTAGCACATCACTCAGCCACCGGCCTTTTTGGCAGAGGGTGTAGTGCGTCTGTGTGTTTCTACTTCTGTGAGTGCAAATTATTATGTGTGTCCTATCTATCTGCCATTAATGATGGAGCACATAATGAGGGAGTACTGTCCTGGTTGTGAAACTCTGTCTTTGTGTGTGTGTATAATCAGTGTCTCTGTTCTTCAACCCAGGTGCTTTACATACCATAGAGGGTCATCACCGTGAAGAGGTTGCTAGCACATTCGAAGCACAGTGATCTGACTCCGTTTTCTTCAGGCAGCAAGGCACCGTACAGTCTTCATAAGTGAGGCACCAAACGTGTTTTTGGGCCCCGTAGGTACGGTATTGGCATTAGTCTATCTGTTAGTATTTCCAGCGGGGTTAGATCCCTGCTTTTGTTAGTTTGCATTTTCATGCTGATTAGTGCCAGTGCTAGTGTGTTCAATTGATTTTGCTGTCTGCGCATATTTTGGCTATCTTTGCTTTAAAAGTGCCATTTGCCCTTTCCACCATCCCTTATGACTGTGGGTGGTACACGCAACCAAGTCGTTGCCTGATTCCCAGCATTTTAGTTATGACTCATCATTTCAGCTACAAAATGTGGTCCATTGTCTAAACTAATGTAGTGCCCTCCCAAAATTAAACAAGTTTACATTTTCAAAAGAGAGAATAACTACTATTATGGTAGTTTAACAGAACATGTTTTTTTGTTTTGTGAAAAGAGTTATTGTGAAATGCCTATCAATATGTTCATTTTGTGTGTGGGTTTTCTGCCAGTCAGACAGGTGGCGCTGACATCAATTTAATGGTTTTGATTTGTTTTTCGTTTGAAATTAGTTGATGAGGGGGAGAAAAGAAGAAAAGAGTGATGAGAAGATGGCGAACAAATTGAAGTAGGAGGCACGTTGATTGTAATAGAAAAGAACTAAAAAGTTTGCAGTAGATTTGGACATTGTTATTATTGCTAGCTATTTGCAAACGAACTGCAAGTCTAGTCTTAACCAGGACTTTCATAGAAGCCTGCTGGCGAATGTTCGGCGACTTTGTTAGCAGACTTTTCAGGCTAATTTGCAGCCGCGTGGTGCTAGTAGGCTATAGCTGGATTTCTGAAAATCTTCACGGGAGGAGTGAACGACGGACCGAGGGCTGTGCATTCGTTTCGACGCGGAGAAGACCAGGAATCGGGTGGAAAGGACAGCGGATCTGACGTGAAACAACAAGGGTTGTCGTGAGTGGAATATGACATGCTTATTGCCTTTTTGCTTCGCCCTGGATGGATTTTTATGAGCTCCAACGTGCGCCAACGTGGTAACAAAGTGCACTAACTTTTAGAAATCTGGCCAGTAGGAAGGTTTAAAGTTACGTTATTTTCTTTTGCGGGGTCTAAATGTTACTAATGTGTGAGCCTGTTTCATTCTGGTTGAATAGCGTTAAAAACTGGTGTGTTAATAAATGTCACTGATTTTTCTATTCATCTTAAATATCAAAACTGTGTCTGAGTTGGTTGATGGAAATATTCAGATGTAGGCTAGGTTTGTTTAGCCTGTTGTGCTTAGACATTTTAAGGTAAGGAGATTTTTAATGGGCATCCCACCTAGTATAGTATTTCTGTCCTTCCTTAGACACAGCAAAATGAGCCATATCATTGGTGGGAGGGCTACATTTGTGGGGGCATCGTCCGGGTTGGAATAACCTGTTTTATTTCCATTGTAAATTATTTTTGAAGTTTGAACATACAGACATTAGGCTACCTACAGTTGTTTTTTTTCTTACTTTTCTTTATGACACTGTTGTTAAACTTCATTCTTATACACTGAAATAGAATTACAAGGAAAGCAATATGGATGCAGATAAAATTCTTACTTGGTGCAACGAGAAATTAATTCCACACGAATATGCTTTTGTTCTAAGTCAGGTGCCATTAGACATTTCTGAGAAAGATATTTACAAAGTCTTAGACACAGTTCAAGGGATTGGAAAGACCAAAGTACGTGATCGACGGCGTGATCACACTGGGCAACAAGACCTTGTGTTAGTTGAGGCACCGGTTCAGCTATCTGAAATTACTGTTCCAACTGCACTAGGTATAGCTGATGAAGAAATTGGGCCATGGCCTGTACATGTAGTCAGTGAAATAACCTCTTCCCCAACACCCAATAGAGATGATTTCCAAACTAAGTTACTTTCTTTTCTTCAACAAGAGGGAAAGTCTTTTGCAGACATTCAGAACATAGCTTCTCCATCACCAACACTTAGCGCTGATCTAGTTGAGGCTATCAACTCACTAGTGCAAAAATGTCACATTGCCTCACCAGTTGAAACTCAGAGTTATAGGAAACTGCGCACATTCTCAGGTTTGACTCCCACACCCAGTGGTGAAGATGATTATGAAGTATGGGCTGAACAGACCTCTCATATCTTGGAAGAATGGCAATGTTCTGATTCTTTGAAAAAACAGAAACTAGTGGAATGTTTCAGGGGTCCAGCTTCGGATATAGTGAGGTTTGTCAAGGTTGAAAATCCCTCAGCTACATCTGGTGACTACCTCAGCGCTCTAGAAACGGCATTTGGAATTACAGAAAGCGCATCGGATTTGCTGGTGAGATTCAAAAGCACTTTTCAAGACGAGGGGGAAAAACTCTCTGCATACATATTGAAACTAGACAAATTGCTGCATGTGGTGCTTCGCAAGAAAGGCATTGAATATTCTGACATGAATCGACTTCGCATTCAACAAATTATTCGAGGAGCACTTCCTACGGACATGGTCGCACTTCGCCTTAGGATGACCCACAAGCTGCGAGATCCGCCTTCTTTTGCTGAGCTTTTGAAAGAGGTACGAGAAGAGGAGAATATGGTTTACAACCGAAACACAGCCAAAGCTACAGTGGCCTTGTCAACAGTGCCCTCTACCACGTCCGCATCTAATGACACTGAAATTGAGCTGCTTAAGAAAGAAATTATGGGGCTAAAAAGTGCAGTTACTCAGTTGTCATCAGCGGCTGTTGCCACAGCACCAACTGAGCCTCCAAAAATACACAGCTTAGCTGCGACTCCTTCTTCGGCTAACAAAGTGATGCAAGCAAGGTCAGGGGGTGACGCAGGGTACTTTTGTTATAAATGCGGTGAAGAGGGTCATTTCCAACGAAACTGTCGCAACGAAGAGAACCTGCGCAAAGTAAATCAGCGTCTCATTAAGATGTCACGGCCAAGGGGAAACTATCCAGGGGCTCAGTAGGGGAACGGCCTGAAGTCCCGGAAAAGACACGTTCCAGAAAGTGTGCAACACTATCCCAGAGTAAAACTACGCTTCCATCAGGATTAATAGGGCCTACTTCTATCCTACCAATACAGATAGAGGGCATCTATGCTAAAGCGTTGCTGGATAGTGGGTCACAAATTACTCTTTTGTACAGATCCTTTTATAATAAGTACTTGAAGCACCTGCCATTAACTCCTATTGAGGATTTGGAGATTTGGGGGTTGAGTTCTGAGAGTTACCCATATGATGGCTGTTTGTCTGTAAGGCTTGAGTTTCCAGGATCTGTGACGGGGGTAAGTGAGACCATAGATGCACTTGTGTTGGTGTGTCCTGATCCCATCATGAAGGGTGAAGTGTCTATATTAGTGGGAACAAACACTTCAGTGGTGAAAATGCTGGTGAAAGCGTGTAAAGAAAAGGGAGGGGATGATTTTCTTAAAACCTTGGTTGTTCATCCAGTTATGAAGAATGCTTATGAGAAAGTGATGGTGATGTCTGATCAGTCAGCAGACACGGAGCGGGGTACTGTATGGTTTTCTCGCAGTAAGCCACTCACATTGTCCCCTGGTGAGATTGTAAGTGTCACAGGGATCCCTAAGTATCCTAAAAAGTCCTCTGGCAGCGTAGTTCTAATAGATTATCCTGTAGAGTCTCATTTCCCAGAGGAACTCCTTGTTAGACCTGAGATGCAACCTGCCAGTGCTCTACAGTCAAAAAGAATCACTGTCACAGTCCAGAATGTTTCTGTGCGCCCAGTTACACTGAAGAGGGGCATGCCTATAGCCCATATCTTTCCAGTGGAAGTGGTTTCCAGCGCCCTTCGCACTAATGAGAGCTGTTCTAAAGGTCAGTTGACAACAGAGTCATTCGATTTTGGTGACTCACCAGTCTCTCAAGAATGGAAGGACCGGCTGACACGAAAGATGTTGGATAGGAGTGACGTTTTCTCAAAGCATGAATTTGACGTGGGATGTGCTAAGAGTGCACAACACCAGATTAGGCTGACTGAGGATAAACCATTTAGAGAACGGTCTCGTCGGCTTGCACCAGCTGACATTGAAGATGTGAGGCAGCATCTAGCCAAGCTAAAGGATGCTGGTATTATCTCAGAGTCACGTAGTCCCTACGCCTCACCCATAGTGGTTGTGAGGAAAAAGAATGGGCAGGTGCGAATGTGTGTGGACTATAGGACTCTAAATCGACGCACAATACCAGATCAGTACACAGTACCACGAATAGAAGATGCTCTGGCTTGCCTTAATGGTAGCAAATGGTTTAGCGTGCTTGATTTAAGGAGTGGGTATTATCAGGTCCCTCTTTGTGATGAAGATAAAGAGAAGACAGCCTTCATCTGTCCTTTGGGCTTCTTTCAATTTGAGAGGATGCCTCAGGGTATATCAGGCGCTCCTGCGACTTTCCAGCGCATTATGGAGAGGACAGTTGGAGATATGAACCTGTTAGAAGTGTTGGTATACCTTGATGATCTCATCATTTTTGGTAAAACTCTTGAAGAACATGAGGAAAGGCTCCTCAAGGTACTTGATCGTCTGGAAGATGAGGGACTCAAGTTGTCATTAGACAAATGCAAATTCTGTCAGACCTCAGTCAGTTATGTAGGGCACATTGTCTCCCAAGATGGTGTCTCCACAGATCCATCCAAAATAGAGGCAGTGAGCTCCTGGCCCCGGCCCTGTAATGTGACTGAATTACGTTCATTCCTAGGGTTCTGTGGGTATTACAGGAGATTTGTCAGGGACTTTTCACAGGTGACATTCCCCTTAAATAAGTTGTTGCAAGGTTGTTTGTCAGATAAGATGGTGCGGAAAACCGCTAAGATGAAACCTGTTGAAAAGGTGTATTACAAACCGTCTGAGCCGTTCGGTGACCGGTGGAATGAACGATGTGAGGCTGCATTTGAAGAACTAAAAGCTAGACTCACCAGAGCTCCAGTATTGGCTTTTGCTGACCCACATCTTCCATATACTTTACATGTGGATGCTAGCTGTGAGGGCCTTGGAGGTGTTTTGTATCAAGATCAAGGGCAGGGGTTGCGGCCTGTAGCTTTTGTCAGTAGAAGCCTCACACCTTGCGAAAGGAACTATCCAGTACATAAACTGGAGTTTTTAGCGTTAAAGTGGGCGGTGGTTGATAAGCTGCATGACTACCTCTATGGTGTCAAGTTTGAGGTACAAACAGACAACAACCCACTAACCTATATCTTGACCACAGCCAAACTGGATGCTACGGGACACCGCTGGCTAGCTGCCCTGTCTGTTTATGAGTTTAGTCTTAAGTATAGGCCTGGGAAACAGAACATTGATGCTGACGCTCTTTCGCGGCGTCCCCATCAAGGTTCAGGGGCGAGAGAAGACTGGATGAGCATCCCAGCTTCCGGAGTTAGGGCCATGTGTCACCTGTCAGAAGTGGATAAGCAAAATTATTCCTCAAATCATCGCGCTGTTGGCTGCTTGGGTGGGTCTGGGAAAGCTGTCCCAGTGGCATACTGTAATCTTGCCACATTAAACACCACTTCAATCCCTAGATTGAGCTTCTCTGACCTGTCTGCTGCACAGAGAGAAGATCCGTGCCTGAGTGGGTTATGGAATGGTGTGCAACATCAGGATGTAGGGAAGGTCCAGAGAACTCACAAAGATACACCACTCCTTCTGAGAGAATGGGATAGATTGAAGATGGAAAATGGAGTCATGTTTAGGCACACACAGGCCCCATATAAGCCAAAACGCAAACAGTTATTACTGCCACAGAAATTTCAGCAGATGGCCCTTAGATCGTTACATGATGACTCAGGACATTTGGGTTTTGAAAAGACCTATTCATTTGTCAGGGACCGGTTTTATTGGCCTCATATGAAGCCTGATGTAGAGCAATATTGCCGGACATGTGCTAGATGTGTACAGAGGAAAACGCTTCCCAAAAGAGTTGCCCCATTGTCCCATTTGAGTAGCAGTGGACCATTGGAGTTAGTCTGTATGGATTTTTTATCCATTGAGCCAGATTCGAGAAATACTTGTAATGTTTTAGTCATCACAGACCATTACACTAGATACGCTCAAGCATTCCCTACAAAGGATCAAAAGGCCACCACTGTTGCAAAAGTGCTGTGGGAAAAATATTTTGTGCACTACGGACTACCACGGCGCATGCACTCTGACCAAGGCAGAGATTTTGAAAGCCAGCTGGTTCACGAGTTGTTGGAGATGTTGGGTGTGGAGAAATCCAGAACCACTCCTTATCACCCCCAGGGTGACCCTCAGCCAGAGCGGTTTAATCGGACCCTACTGGACATGTTGGGTACCCTGGAGCCCAAGCAGAAAAACCAGTGGAGTAGACATATTGGGCATCTTGTGCATGTTTATAATTGCAGTCAAAATGAAGCCACTGGTTATGCACCATATTATTTGATGTTCGGCCGTGAGGCAAGATTGCCCATTGACTTGAGTTTTGGCATTTCCTGTGATGGGTCTTCCACTAAGTCCTACCAGAGATATGTGAACAACATGAGAAAGGAATTGAAAGCTGCATATGAATTGGCTGAGACCACTGCTGAGAAGAAGAATGACGGAAATAAGAAGAGATATGACAAGAAGATCCACTTCTCGCATCTTAGTCCAGGTGACAGGGTGTTAATCCGAAACCTTGGGTTAAAAGGGAAGCATAAACTGGCTGATAGATGGAGCTCGGTACCCTACATTGTGGAAAGCCAAATGGCAAATTTGCCTGTTTTCAGATTGAAGCCAGAAGATGGAAATGGGCCAATCAAGATCCTTCACCGAAATCACATTCTTCCAGTGGGTCATAAATTACGAGTGCTTTCAGATTCAAAGGTCGGTGAAGAGGCCCCGAAAAGGATTCTGAGGACGCGGAACATCAAAGAGGGACAAGGGGTGGCCCAGAAGCTGAATAGTACCACAGCTGAACAAAATGGAGTTGAAGATCAGGTCCTTTGTGAGGATTCTGACAGTGATGATGAGTGTGGACCATGGATCGGTGTGCCCCCTGAAAATTGGCGCAGGGAAGAGATAGAAGACATCACACCGCCTTCGTGCCCAGATTCAGGCGAGATTGACTCTGACACAACAGTGGATGCAGATATTGCTGAGGAGCCGGGCAAACAGAACGTTGAGGGCATGAGTGATTGTTCAGAACTGAGTGAAGACTATGGAATAGAAGACCTTTTTGAAGAAACCGATAAGGTGGCAACAGCCACTGGAAACCTGCAAGAGGAGCTCAGTCAGGAAACGGATACAAGTGCAGAGGAAGTTAGGGACTGTAGAAGATCTCAGAGAACAATATCAGCCCCAAAACGCTTTACATATGATGAGTTAGGTGAGCCCCATTTTAGATCAAGCTCATCAGTAAGATATTGCTCCACACTGTCCATGAGGATAGGGAAACCCTCACATAGACAAACATGCACTGCTTGATAGGACAGTAATAGCAGTTCATTACATTCTAATTACGTAACTGGTTCAGTTGTTTATTTAGAACCTCTACAAGCTTATCAGAATGTGCGCTGCATGATCAGTATGCGTAGTATTAATACACTAATGGGTTATGTTGATGTTGATTCTTTTCTGTCATTTTGATGTGTTATGAGGACATAACCTTTTCAAAGTGGGGAGAGTGTAGTGCCCTCCCAAAATTAAACAAGTTTACATTTTCAAAAGAGAGAATAACTACTATTATGGTAGTTTAACAGAACATGTTTTTTTGTTTTGTGAAAAGAGTTATTGTGAAATGCCTATCAATATGTTCATTTTGTGTGTGGGTTTTCTGCCAGTCAGACAGGTGGCGCTGACATCAATTTAATGGTTTTGATTTGTTTTTCGTTTGAAATTAGTTGATGAGGGGGAGAAAAGAAGAAAAGAGTGATGAGAAGATGGCGAACAAATTGAAGTAGGAGGCACGTTGATTGTAATAGAAAAGAACTAAAAAGTTTGCAGTAGATTTGGACATTGTTATTATTGCTAGCTATTTGCAAACGAACTGCAAGTCTAGTCTTAACCAGGACTTTCATAGAAGCCTGCTGGCGAATGTTCGGCGACTTTGTTAGCAGACTTTTCAGGCTAATTTGCAGCCGCGTGGTGCTAGTAGGCTATAGCTGGATTTCTGAAAATCTTCACGGGAGGAGTGAACGACGGACCGAGGGCTGTGCATTCGTTTCGACGCGGAGAAGACCAGGAATCGGGTGGAAAGGACAGCGGATCCGACGTGAAACAACAAGGGTTGTCGTGAGTGGAATATGACATGCTTATTGCCTTTTTGCTTCGCCCTGGATGGATTTTTATGAGCTCCAACGTGCGCCAACGTGGTAACAAAGTGCACTAACTTTTAGAAATCTGGCCAGTAGGAAGGTTTAAAGTTACGTTATTTTCTTTTGCGGGGTCTAAATGTTACTAATGTGTGAGCCTGTTTCATTCTGGTTGAATAGCGTTAAAAACTGGTGTGTTAATAAATGTCACTGATTTTTCTATTCATCTTAAATATCAAAACTGTGTCTGAGTTGGTTGATGGAAATATTCAGATGTAGGCTAGGTTTGTTTAGCCTGTTGTGCTTAGACATTTTAAGGTAAGGAGATTTTTAATGGGCATCCCACCTAGTATAGTATTTCTGTCCTTCCTTAGACACAGCAAAATGAGCCATATCATTGGTGGGAGGGCTACACTAATCTTATCTGGAATCCCAAACCTGGGAAACACTTCTTTACACAAAAGTTTTGTCACCGATTTAGCATCTGGCCTGCTTGTGGGTGTTGCCTCTACCCACCTGCTGAATCTATCCACCATCACTAATATGTACCTTTGCTTCTGAACCCGCTCAATCATGTCCACATAATCTATCATTCTGTGTCTAAATGGTCCATCCAGTGGTGGAATGTGCCCTATTGGCGCAAAAAAACACTTTCCTGTTATTATACACCACACAAACCTCACAGTCATTCAGTGCCCGATCTACCATACTTGTCAAATAGGGCGACCACCAGGCATTCTGAATGCTTAAGCACTTCCCCCCTTGCGCAATGGTCCTGACCATGCGCATCCTTAATCAGGGACTATCAGTCAGCCAACTTGATATTTCTGTGGTGTTATCTATTTTCAGTTGCTCGAGGTTGTGTGCTTCTGTCTTCTTGGGCCCGATATCTGCAGAGAGACAGCTTCAGTTAGATTGACACAGTAATTTGTCAGCGCGTCTCCAATCACCTGTAATTCTTCACTGCAGATCGCCCCTGGAATTATCATAGGAGTTCCTGTCATAAGTTCAAAAGGGGAGAAATTAGCAATAAGGGGAAAATTAGTGGGGCCTAGTTCAGCTCTCATTGTCAGTAGAGCTGCTTAAGAGCCGCCACCCAGTTCCTGCTGGAAACAGAGAAGAGCACTTTGTTAGTTTTTTCTTTTTTATTGTCTGATTAGCCCTTTTCACCTGGAACCTCCCTCTGCTGGCCACCATGGCCCCTCTGTTGTCCCTCAAAATGCGTTATTTGTGTAGACATACATTTTACCTCAGCATTTTTTTTGCTCATTTCTTTTGCTCTTGACAATTCATACAATGTTCAGGATATTGTATCAGTTTCTCTGCATTTCCCAATTGCTCTGCAATACAATTTAGCTTAACATGTTGTCAAATTATTATTATTATTTTTTTTTTTTTTAAATAAGCCTTTCACAAAATCAACTGCCATAGCCCCCTGGGCATTTACTTAAGAATCTTTAATACTGGTACACAATTCCTTCATCTGCTGCTCAGTCTGAGGTACATCTTTACCGGGGAATTTGGATAATTTTATAACTCGTTTTCTCAATTATTTTGGCAAACCCACACGTAATAACTGACACATATTTGCAGCATTTAGATTGTAACATTCCTATATCAGTTAATGTTTTGGCCAAATTTCTTAAATCTCCTGGAGTCTCACTTGTGTGAATTATTCTCTCTTCTCCGTTCTGCGCTATCACTCTCAATAGAGCCTGCGCAATTGTTTTAGTATCTTCCGAATTTGAATCCTTATTAGTGTTAGTAGTCTTTTTTTCACAAGACTAGGGTACATTTTCACATACGAGGGCAGCGTAGGTTTAAAAAAATAAATAAATACAATTTTAGCTCTGTTTCACTTTCCTGTGGTATAATTCTCTCCATTTCAGCTCTATTTCCCTCATTTATTTTCTGTTTTAATTAGCAAACCTCGTCTTTTAGTTTATTTTGGGTGTCTACGTGTCTTTGTTTTAACTCAACTACCCTTTTAACAACCTCACCATACCACAAAGATATTGTGCCCATTATTTTCATTATTCATTACAGTTATTTGGCAGACGCTTTTATCCAAAGCGACGTACAATAAGTGCATATTGAAGGTCATAGACACAATCTACAAAGCAAATCCAACAAAGCACAACTTTCTCACAATGTAGGAGCTATCACTAGTAGTCAACAGAATACAGAATACAGTCGGCTATACATTCTAAGCTATGAAATAGCAAAACCAAATGGAAAATAAACAGAAAGAACATACTATATATTTGGCTTTATATATGTAGTTAATCAAGGTGGAGTCTGAAAAAGTGTGTTTTCAGACCACGACGGAAAACAGACAGCGTTTCAGCAGAGCGCAACGGAGTGGGGAGTTCATTCCACCACTGGGGAGCTAGAGTGGAGAAGCTCCGCAGTCGGGACGAGCGAGTGCCGTTGACACGGAGCAAGTCGCCCTGCACCAGCAGAGCGAAGTGGTCGAGCAGGAGCGTAGTGCTGGATCAAGTCCAGTAGGTAGGAGGGACCTGACCTTTTGGCTGCAGTGTAGGCCAGGGTCAGAACTTTGAACCTGATCCTGGCCACGACTGGAAGCCAGTGGAGTGACCTCAGCAGGGGGGTGACGTGTGTGAACTTCGGGAGGTTGAACACAAGCCGAGCAGCCGCATTCTGGACCAGTTGAAGGGGCAGAATGGCACAGGCTGGCAGGCTTGCAAAAAGGGAGTTGCAGTAGTCCAGGCGTGAGGTGGCCATAGTCTGGACAAGGAGCTGGGCAGAGTAGGTGGTCAGGTACGGCCGAATCCTCCTAATGTTGTACAGGAGGAACCTGCAGGACCGTGCCGTTGCCCTGATGTGCTCTCTGAAGTCCAGCTGGTCGTCCAGGACCACCCCCAGGTTTCTTGCAGAGCAGGAGGCGGTCACCATAGTTCCGTCGACGGTGATGGACAGGTCTAGAAGCGGGGATGTCTTGTGTGGCATGAAGAGCAGCTCAGTCTTGTCGAGGTTGAGCTTCAGGTGATGGCTAGACATCCACTCAGAGATGTCAGCCAGGCAAGCAGATATCCTCTCTTTAATCTGTGGGGTAAAGGGAGGGAAAGAGAGGAAGAGTTGAGTGTCATCAGCATAACAATGGTAGGAGAAGCCATGTGAATTAATGACCAAGCCAAGAGACTTAGTGTAAATGGAGAACAGCAGAGGACCCAGTACAGATCCCTGCGGGACTCCTGTAGAAAGAGGATGAGGTGCAGAGATAGAGCCATTCCAGGAGACTTGGTAGGATCTATCTGTGAGATAAGAAGTAAACCAAGAGAGAGCAGTTCCAGAGATGCCCATCTCAGCCAGTGTGGAGATCAGGAGTTTGTGGTTGACCGTATCAAATGCTGCAGACAGGTCAAGGAGAATCAGGACAGAGGAGAGGGAGGAGGCTCTAGCAGTGGCGAGTGCAGTTTCAGTTGAGTGGCCGGTTCTGAAGCCGGACTGATGAGGGTCGAGCAGGTTGTTCTGGTGGAGAAAAACAGACAGTTGGTTAAGGGCAGCGCGTTCAACAGCTTTTGACAAGAAGGGCAGGAGAGACACAGGACGATAATTTCTGACATCAGAGGGGTCCAAGCTAGGCTTCTTAAGGAGAGGGGTAACACGGGCAGTTTTGAAAACAGCAGGAACATAGCCACAGGTTAAGGAGGTGTTAATAATGGAGGACAGATATGGAAGGACCTCACCGGATATAGATTGGAGGACTGCTGAAGGGATGGGGTCCAGTGGGCAGGTGGTTGCACGCTGGTGTGATATAAGTTCGAGTACATCTGTGTCCTCCAGATTCTTAAAGGACAGAAATGTAGCAGTGGGTTCATTTAGGGGAATTTGGGGAGATTTTTTTATGGAGATCTGGATTTTCTCCACTTTCTCTCGGCAGCTCGCAGCGTGGTTCTGCTGGATCGGAGATAATCCGTCAGCCACGGGCAGGGGGGTGATTGGCGAGCTGGTTTGGAGACAAGAGGACATAGTGAGTCGAGAGATTGAGAGAGGCAGGAGTTAAAGGTGGAGGTGGCAACATCAATAGGCAAATTAACAAAATCTGCAGGTGGAGGAAGGGCAGAGAGAGCAGAGGTAGAGAGAGAGGAGTGTGAGAGAGTGCGGAGATTTCTCCTGAAAGTTACAGAGGGCAGGTTGTTAGAGGAGTTGGGGGAGAGTGGGTAGGAGAGAGAGAACGGAATAAAGAAATGGTCCGATACAGGGAGGGGAGTCACCGTGAGTTCAGAGGTGGTGCAGCTCCTGGTGAATACAAGGTCTAGTTGGTTACCAGCCTTATGGGTGGCAGGCGATGGGGACTGGGTGAGGGCGAGGGACTGGAGGAGTGAGGCGAAACTGGATAACTGGGAGCTCTCTGGCTGGAGGTTGAAGTCACCCAGTAGAATTACAGGGGTGCCATCCTCAGGGAAGGAGCTCAGGAGAGTGTCCAGTTCATCCAGGAAGGCGCCGAGTGTACCTGGAGGGCGGTAGAGAACAACAATGTTAAGTTTAGACGGGTGAGTTACAGTGACTGCATGAAACTCAAAGGAGGAGATATTTAGGCTGTGTAGAGGGGGCATGGAGAATTTCCAGGACTGAGAGACGAGTAAACCAGTGCCCCCGCCTCGGCCAGAGACCCGAGGGGTGGGCTTCTTTTTTATTCTCTCATGGTATTTTATGATCCCGTCCATGTCAAAAGTACCCCATTATGGAACTTTAATTCTGGATTATTCTTAGTATACTCAATCCATTTGTCCAAAAGTTTACAAGTCTCCGGCGAATAATGAGTGCACCTAGGCCATGCTGACAAATCCCTAGTTAATGTCCCGTATTGTGTTTAGTCTAGTCACGCCACGTTTTATGTTTTATTCTTGTTACGTTTAATTTTTATGTCATATCACGTTTCATGTTTGATTATTGTTACGATTTATTTTCTAGTCTTGTCATGTCACGTTTTATATTTGATTAATGTTACGTTTCTCGTTCATTTGTTTTGCATACACATTTCCGTGTTTTTCCGCAGCCTTGCGTTCATGTTGTTTCTCTATCGCTCTTGCTGTCGCTCACGCTTCCCTAATTGTTTCATTCTCCCGTGTCTAGTTTACTAATCTACTCATATTAGATCAGGATTGGGTAATACTAACTCTCTAACCATGTGTTCATGTTTACCTCACGTTTCTCGTGGATGTCATTTACTAATTCACTAATTATCTTGTTACCTTCCACACCTGATTTCCATTCGCATGCTGCTCTCAAGCGAAGTGTCTGCGCCTGTCTACACCTGCATTTAAGCTATGGATCTATGAATCCGAACGATGACCATCACCACAGTCTTACCTTGAATGTTGCCATCCTTCTACCTATCCTCAAGACCATATATTAACAAAGTCATGTGACTGACCTTAGGAGGCTTGGCTCACTGCTCATAAAACATCCGGGTGAACATGCCTCCTCCTCTTGCCCATTCCGAGCAACAAGAGATGGTGACGGTCATCGTTCGGTCTCATAGATCCATAGTTATAGTCACAACTTACGATCTATTTCGACCTCACTCAGACCGTTACCACGGTCTTACCTTAGATACTAGTACCATCAGCATCGCGAGGAATGGAGGACTTTACTTTGTCATCTCCTCTCCTAACAGCTGAAAGCAGAACATTGGAGGCCAACAGAGATGGGGATGCCACATTGACCCTGTAAAATCTTGCAAAAGTACAAGGAGCACTCCATGATGCTGCTGCACAGATTTATGAAAGAGGGACCCCTCTTAAAGCTGCCCAGGAAGTGGCCACACTTCTGGTGGAGTGGGCTACTAGACTGGGAGGTTCTGGCTAGTATAAGCCTCAGAAATTGGATTAACAATCCAATGGGATAGACACTGTTTAGATACAGGGAGCCCCAACTTCTTGTTATTGAAACAGGCAAATAAGTGAGAGCTTGAGTGTCTCAGAGATTGAGTCTGTTCAATATAAGCCTGTAGTGGCCACACTGGACACAGTGTAAGTAAATGCATTTCCCTCTGTGGGAGAGGTGGATCAGGTTGAAAAGTCTCGATTTCAATCACTTAGTTAACTGACTGAGGATTTACCACCTTAGGCAAAAATTTGGGATTTAGCCAGAGACACACATCTGTGTTATTAGCCTTCCATCTCAGGCACTCATCGCTTGCAGACAAAGCATGTAACCCACTCACTCTCTTAGCAGAACAAATAGCTAAGACAAATGCAGTTTTGTGAGAAAAAGATCTAAGGTTGGATTGCTCAATGAGTTCGTAAGGAGCCGGAGTCAGGGATCTTAGCACCAAGGGAAGATCCCATAATGGAACTCTCAGAGTCCTTCCCGGTCGCAAGCAGTATACTCCTTTTATGAATTGAGACACTAAAGGATGTTTTTTGTCACACCAATGCCAATTGTCACACCACTCACTGCTCCATGGAAAAGATATATAGCAGCAATATACACCTTAATTGTGCTAGCTGCCCTTCCCAAGTCCAGAAGTGACTGAAGGAAGTGGAGAACCAGTTGACTGGGGCAAGTGGCCAGATCTAACTGCCTATTGTGACACCACACAGAGAACACCCTCCATTTCTGAATGTAAGAGCTGTAGGGTGGCTGGTTTGGAGTGCCATATCTGACCCTCTGCCTGGGAAAGAAGATCTGCCCTGACTAGCAGAGTTTATCATGAACTAAGCAAAGGAGCATTGGAAACCAATGTCTCCCTGGCCACTGGGGAGCCACTAATAACACCTTGTAACAGCCCAGGGCAATCCTGTTGAGCACCTGAGGAATCAGAGGTAAAGGAGGAAAAGCATGCAACAAGCCTTCCGGCCACTCTTATATAGACCCAAGGGGCCCCCTTGACCCTTCAGGGAGAACCACATCCTGCAATGGGTTGTCTCCGCTGATGCTAATAGGTCGGCCTCAGCCATGCCATAATGAGCCCATAAGAGGGCTACCACTTTTGGATGTAACCTCCATTCTCCTGGGAGAGGACCAGTCCTGGAAAGAAGGTTCCGCAACCCAATTCACAACTCCTGGAATGTAAATTGCCCTGAGCTAGGTCAATCGCGGAAAAGTCCAGAACAGGAGTTTCCTTGCTACTTGAAGTAGGAACCTGGTGCCCCCCTGGTGATTTATGTGATACACTGTGGAGGAACTGTCTGTTCTTACCAGTATGTGTCTGCTCTGAATGGAGGGAAAAAGAGCTTTCAGAGCAAGGTGGACTGCTCTCAACTCCAAAACATTGATGTGTTCGCGACACCAAAGGGGTTCCCACACACCCCGCACCATTCTGCCTTCGCAGACTGCTCCCCAACCTGTCAGGGAGGCATTTGTGGTCACCACTGTCCTTCTCGATAGTATGTTTCCCAGTGGGACTCCTTGGGTCAAAAGCTTCCTGTCCATCCAAGGGCAAAGAGCCTGAAGACATGCATGTGTCACCCTGAGTTGTACGTGTCTGTCCCCCCTTGGATGGAGGTTGAATGCATTCAGCCACCTCTGCATAGGTTGAGCCCTGTGGAGGCCCAGCGGAACAATGACCACTGCAGCCGAAATCATGCCCAACAATTTTTGGAACTGGATCATCTCTAACTGCCTGCCAAGACGAAAGCTGTCCAGGAGGGCTAAAATTTTCATCACCCTCTGAGGGGTTTGGGATGCTGACAGTGAGAGGGAATTCATGCACAGTCCCACAAAAACTGTCTGCTGTCTTGGTTCGAGGTTGCTTTTTCTCATATTCACATTGAAAAGAGCATCCTCCTTGTGTCCCTTATGACTTGGCTGTGAGATGCACAAATCAGCCAGTCATCCAAATATGGCATGATTTTTCAACATGTCGCCCAGACAGGAGACAAAGCCGCTACAACTACCCTGGTAAATACCCTGAGTGAGAGGGAATAGCCAAATGGCAGGACCTTGAACCGATAAGCCTGTCCTTGAAAGGCAAAAGGAAGAAAGGGCCTGTGGTCTGGGCAGATAGGCACATTGAAGTATGCATCTTGTAGATCTAAGGAAGTGAACCACTCCCCTAGTAGTTCAGCATGTTGAAATGTAGTACTTTTATGAAAGTGTTTAATTGCCTTAGATCTAGGATGGGGTGCCAGCTGCCATTTATTTTTGGCACAAGGAAATACGTGGAGTAAAATCCAGCGAGCTGTTCGTTGGGGCTTACTCTCACAATTGCATCCTTCTGCAGAAGGGTTCAAATCTAATCGAAGGCAATTTTTAAATAAAACTATTATTGTTAAATAAAATGTTTGTGCTATAAAGTAACTACAAGATAAAATTACATCACAGTTTATTTTCCTTATCAAATATGAAGAAGTAGCTTCAATGTAGTTAGCTACTTTTTCTTAGTAGCTTGTAGTGTAGCTTGTTACTTTCATCAAAAGGGTAGCTTTACTGTAGCTTGCTACTTTAAATCAAGAGTAGCTTGTAGCTTGGCAAGCTACCATTTCAAAGTAGCTTCAACAACACTGATCCCACAATCCCTTGTATGAGAAGTAATAGAATATAAAATGTGCTTGTGGTTGTTTCAACTCTAGCCAGACTGTACTCCAGCCCATTTTGATCCACATTCCCTTGTAGCCTACTGGCACAATATCAGGCAGGTGGATCAGTCAAGGTGGACTGGAACAGAAACATTGTCCCTGACTGCATTGTTGACATGTATGCACCCTCTTGTGTATACGCAATATTTACACACAAGCACTTCCCAGGCAGGAACCTTGTCATAACACAAAAACAGAATAGCTTACTTATTCCACTAGGGTTAGAAACCCATCGCCGGGGCGAGACCTCCAGTGACTGGCATGCACTAGGTTGACCTAATATTGTTTGTTCACAAACATAGCTCAAATTCTACACCACCAATTGCTGAACAAAAAACATCATAATGCCGGGGAAAATATGTATTATGTGCTTTGATATCAAATATGTACAATGGGGGAAATAAGTATTGGACACGTCAACAATTTTATTATCAAACATATTTCCAATGTAGCTATTCACATGAGATTTTGACCAGACATTGGTATTAACTCAATAAAACTACACAGCTAAAGAAATTGTAACGTTACAATTCTTTAAAAAAGTTATGTGCAATAAAGTGAAATGACACAGGAAAAAAGTATTATATATTATATATATTGCTTCCTGCACCTTTTAGCCACAGGGTGACAGTCTAAGACCACAAATGGAAATGGAAGCTATTATTAGGTTCAATTGAAGGACAATTTCTCAAGACTGAAAGCTAGTAAACGGCAGTTCAGATTTTTTAAGGTAATGTTAAGACAACTGAATTACTCTGGAGTACAGACGTCTATCCTAATGTTATCGATTTCAGTGGCAACCTTTTTAAGATTTTTTTGGTTGAGTTGTAGTTAGCTATATTCACATTGTGTCGATTTGTATAAATAAGTTACTCTATTGTATCTATTCTATTGTTTAAAAGGGTAGTCGCTTGCCAAAACCTCAGCCTCTCTAGTTGCACTGCAGGGCAATAAAATAGGAGGGTGCTATTAATAGCCCAAAGCACTTACGACCCTCGTCTCGCCTCAGCCGCAGACAGTAAAATGCAATAATATTTTTTTAAACTTTGTACAAATAAGCATTCAGCATTTTCTCTTGCTTGCACTTGCTTGCACCTGATACACTTTCGGTTTAGAAAACATCTAGTTTTTTTATCCAAAATCTCTCATATAAAATGTTTATGAAACCAAATAACTTGCCTGTATATGAAGCTACAACAGTTTTCTGATTAACCCTGAAGAGTTTATCTTGTTACATTTCTCCAAAGTCACGTACAGTCAACATTTCCACAGCGACCGCCGATCACACTTAGGGCTGAATTACGTTGCTGTTGTTATGTAAAAACGCACATGCTTTTGTGCGTTGTACATGTATTTAAATACACTGCTCAAAAAGATTAAGGGAACACTTAATCATCACAGTATAACACCAAGTCAATTAAACCAAACCAGTCATGCTGGATGATGATGCAGGCAGCATAACATGCACCACGGCGTCTCCAGACAATGGCGAACCTGCCAATTCTGATGTTCTCTGGCAAATGCCAATCGAGCTGCACGGTGCTGGGCTGTGAGTACAGGTCCCACTACAGGACGTCGGGCCCTCATGCCAACCTCATGGAGTCTGTTTCTGACAGTTTGGTCAGAACATGCACACGAGTAGCCCACTGGAGGTCATTTTGTAGGGCTCTGGCAGTGCTCCTCCTGTTCCTTCTCGCACAAAGGAGCAGATACCGGTCCTGCCGCTGGGTTGTTGCTCTTCTACGGCCCTGTCCTGCTCTTCTCATTTAATGGCCCGTCTCCCGGTATCTCCTCCACGCTCTTGAGACTGTGCTGGGAGACACAGCAAACCTTCTTGCGACAGCACGTATGGATGTGCTATCCTTGAGGAGCTGGACTACCTACGCAACCTGAATGGGCTGCAGGTACCGCCTCATGCTACCAGTAGTGACAAGGGCACTAGCAAAATGCAAAACTAGAGAAAAATCAGTCAGGAAGGATAAGGAGAGAGAAATGGTCTGTGGCCACCACCTGCAAAACCATTTCCTTTTGGGGGGATCTTGCTGTTGCCTCTCCTGTCCATCTGTTGTCACTTTAATTTGTGCCAAAGCAGGTGAAATTGATTCACAACCATTTACGCTTCCTAACTGGACAGATCGATATCCCAGAAGTTTAATTGACTTGGTGTTATACTGTGTTGATTAAGTGTTCCCTTCATTTCTTTGAGCAGTGTATAAGAGAAAAGCATTATCTCTTGTCCAGTCTCGACTAAATGTTGAGCGAGTTTTATGAATTGTATAAATAACAGCACCGGTAGTATAATCCTTCTCCAGAAGCATTACTTGATCATTCATTACTGAATTACTGTTGTCATAGGAAACAATGAAAAGACTACTGAGAATTGATGGCTTCACAGGAGTGTATATGAGCAAAAAGGGCTTCATTCAGTGCCCTCGTTTTCATGTTAGAAGTGACAGCAATGATGGATATGACACTATGGAGTGAATTTATCTTGAAAATGGGTTAATTATATCATCAATAAAAGGATGGTGGTCTGCATTTATACTGATAGCTACTTTGACACGAAACATGAGCTTGATACCTCTCTATGCAAGTCAACTTTAACAAGAAAAACCAGACTAGAACAGTGAAGTCCCATAGGTATTCTGTAGCACATTGCCAGCACATTGCCATTCTTCATGTACAGTTATAAAGCAGGTTATCCTAATGCCATGACGATGCCATGTTTCTTCAACACAGGGATATAAGCAGGGTCAGAGCAAACACAACAGCTCCCGCTCTGGATGCAGGCCTCGACATTAACGCTTGCCCGCTTGCCCCGGGCAAGTAAACACTGTGTTCGGACAAGTTGAATTCCTCATGTAGTTGTCCGATCAGGCAACTAAAAAAATAAATGTAAAATTTTCTCTAATCAAATGTAATGTTATCTGAAAATAAACTGTGTATAATGTTATCACTGCATGCGGTGCTTTGTTTGCGCATAAACTGTATGTTCCTTCCAGCTGAACACAGGCTCCGTCTCTCACTACTAAGCGTTGTCAAGGAGACTATAAGCATCTGTTTACCTCAGGTACAAGTAACGTTACAACGTTGCGAGTCAGGTGAGTGACAGTCTTTTGGTTTTTGCTTGAATTACTCGTAGCATTATGTTCCTCCAGTCACCTAAAACTGACCAAGTGCCAGGCAAAGCAACTAATAAAGCAACGACACGAAAGTCGTTAACCAATGACGAAAAAACACCAGAACCACAGGGCTATGAAGCCAAACATAAACGTAAATTTCTACCAAGTTGGACCGAAGCATTTTTGTGCGTCCACTATGACCAGGAGAAGGATGAAATGTTTTGTTTCATCTGCCGGGAGTTCTCAAAGAATATTTTTGGCTTATTAGCAGGGCCGTTTCTAGACTGCTTTGATTGGGGGGGGCATGAAGAGATGTTGGTGGGGCACAAGGGAGGGGGGGGGCAAGTAGCAGGGGTCTGGGGGTCCTCCCCCATAAAATTTAGCCTTTTAAAACAAATTTCCTGCATTTATACGCTACCTCACACAGGGCATTTTCTAAAATAAAATGTTTAATTTATGAACATTTTGAATTATTTTATTTCTTTTCAAAGCCCTAGATAAGATTTGAGCCCCCCCCCCCTTATGGAGGACAACTTTATCAAATGCCCAATTAAATCAAATTATTATAGAATCTTACTTATTCCTTCATCATTTCAGTCTGTGCTATTTTAGATTTACATGTGAAACTAACAGGCATGTGACCAAGTCCCTCTTATCTATGGTGCTTTAGTCATATTTTCAACCCAGTTATACCATAATACAGAATAATCCATCCGTGATTTTACTTGACACAATACAAATATATAGTAATTATGTTTTACTTATCGTACAGCCAACAAAAGACTCTGGTTGGTCAATATATGACTCACTCAACATATGACTCTGATTAGGGAACGAGTACAATAATGATTAAATGATAAATGGAAGAGTAAAATACATGTTTTTTTATTTTTTATTTTATCGAGGCTAAGGAAGTTATTAAAAGCGATTTTATTTTTTACAATCCAGATAACCCGTTTGTGACTTTGTCGCCTTTAGCTTTCCGTATACAAGGACAACAACCGTAATGTACGTTAGTTCGAACTTCCATGAAAACTAATAGAATCTATTAGACAGACAACAGGCGCTCGTTGAATGAATGGAAGTCAATGGGAGTTTTTACAAAACAGTTCGCTAAACGGCAGTGGCGGCTCGTCCATAGGGACGCTAGGGGCGGCGCCCCACTTGATTGGATAGAAGAAAAATAAAAAAATATATAATTTTTTTAAATTATTTTTTTCATCTGAAAACATTTTATAGATTGTATTTATAATTCATATAAATGTATATAAATTCTACTCAATACATGTATGTTGAATAATTGGCTTTGGTTGATTTGCGGACATCATTACCGTCTCTGTTGCTCTGGGGCGTCGAATCGTACGCCGCTCATACACTACATTGACATGCATTGCTACCTAGCGGTTGTTGGAAGGACTGCACTTTAGCTTGAGGTCTATGATAGCATTTGGGGCGTTGGGCAGAACGTCCTGGCCATTCTCATTTAACCCCATTCAAACGAACATTGTAGTCATGGTCAGTAGATGGCGCAAGAGAGCACACGCCAATGTCACATTCGTCCGACGAACTTTGGTGAACTTCGTTGTTTACGCTATCTTCCAGCGACATGGCGGCTGCAGCAGATAATGTTACATTAACGTTAGCACTCAACAGCGTGGAGTCTATTTTTACAACTCAGTTTGAGAAGCTTAGTCTACAAGAAAAACTCTGTTTAAAAGAGCTAGGTCCGGATATGCCAGATATTCATCTACAGCAGGCGGCTAAGGACAGAGGGAAGTCCTACACACATGTGAAACTAACAGGCATGTGACCAAGTCCCTCTTATCCAAGTCACAAGTAAGTTTCAAGTAATTTGGTCCAAGTCACAAGCAAGTCCCAAGTTATTTTAAGTCTTGGAGAAGACTTGGAGAAGTCAAGTCGCGAGTCTTTAACCCCCAAGTCCAAGTCGAGTCGCGAGTCAAGTCAAGTCAAATTTATTTATATAGCACTTTTCATACACAAAGGCAATTCAAGGTGCTTTACAAAAAAAAAAAAATCATTGAAAGACAAGCAGCAAAGCAATGCAAAGCACACAAAAAGAATGCAAAAAAAATAAAATAAAAAGTAAATAAATAAATAAATAAAATCAGCAGCATATCAGAACCTAACGTTCTTGAATTAAAAACACAATAATTAAAATTGAACAATAAGAACCTCCAGCGCTTTCTCTCACCAAGACTAGGCATGTAAAGTCCTTCACCTCCCACGCAACAACGCATAAGTATCCCACAACGCATAGGGAAGTGCGGTCTAATAGGGTGAGCAGCGCTGTGGGTACAGTAAATGACCATCAATACCAGTCTCAGTGAGAGAGGCGCTGGTTTCACACAGTTCATTAATACAGTAGTTTAGTAACAGTTAAAAGCAAAAGTAAACATAAAGGTCTTTAGCCTGGATTTAAAAATAGGCAGAGTAGGGGCAGATCTAATGTCTTCCGGGAGTTTATTCCAGCTATGGGAGGCATAGTGGCAGAACGCGGCTTCACCATGTTTTGTTTTAGTCCTAGGAACAATTAGCAGACCAGTCCCTGATGACCTAAGAGATCTAGATGGTTCATAGTGTAGAAGCAATTCAAAGATGTATTGTGGGCCTGACCCGTTGAGAGATTTATATACTATTAGCAGAATTTTAAAGTCTATTCTATGACATACTGGTAGCCAATGCAGAGATTTGAGAACTGGTGTAATGTGTTCAGCTTTCTTGGTTCTTGTTAAAACTCTAGCAGCCGCATTCTGAATGAGCTGTAGTTGTTTAATAGCTTTTTTGGGAAGGCCTTTGAAAAGACTGTTGCAGTAGTCTAACCTGCTGGAAATGAAAGCATGAATTAGTTTTTCTAGATCTTGTTTGGACATATAGCCTCTAATCCTTGCTATATTTTTTAGATGATAAAAGGCAGATTTTCTTATAAACTTGATGTGGGAGTTAAAGTTCAGATCAGAGTCAATAATAATGCCAAGACTTTTTACCTGGTCCTTTGGTTTCAGAGATAAGGATTCGAGATGAACAGTAACTTTGAGCCTTTCTTCTTTAGCACCAAAGACAATTATCTCTGTTTTGTCTTTATTTAGTTGGAGGAAATTCTGGCACATCCAATCATTTATTTGCTCGAGGCACTGACACAGTGCGTCTATGGGAGCATAGTCATCCGATGAGAGGGCTATGTAGAGCTGAGTGTCATCTGCATAGCTGTGGTAGGCTATTTTGTTTTTTTGCATAATTAGGCCAAGTGGGAGCATATAAAGGTTAAATAAGACAGGACCTAGAATTGACCCTTGGGGTACCCCACATCATATTGGTTTGGTCAGATGTGTAGTTGCCAATGGAAACAAAGTAGTTCCTATCTTGCACATAGGATCTGAACCACTCTAGGACCGTGCCAGAAAGCCCAACCCAGTTTTCCAGTCTGTCCAATAGAATTTCGTGGTCAACCGTATCGAAAGCAGCGCTAAGGTCTAATAACACTAGAATTGAGATTTTACCTGAATCAGTGTTCATTCGGATGTCATTTATAACTTTAATGAGCGCGGTTTCGGTGCTGTGTTGGGGTCGGAAGCCTGATTGGAAAGGATCTGAGAGGTCATTAGAGGATAGGAAGGTATTGAGTTGTTGGTAGACAGTTTTTTCAAGTATTTTGCTTATAAAGGGAAGATTTGATATTGGTCTGTAGTTGCTGATTATAGAGGGGTCAAGGCTACGCTTCTTTAGCAAGGGCTTAACAACTGCAGTTTTCAGAGATTCTGGAAAAATGCCTGTAAGAAGAGAAGAATTAATTATCTGCAATAGGTCGGTCGCCAGGCAGCAGTAAACATTTTTTAAAAAGCTTGTTGGCAGGGTGTCAAGGCAACACGATGAGGATTTAAGGCCTTGTACCGTTTCTTCTAATTTTTTGTGGTCAATGACATTAAGCTGAGTCATGTTTATTGAGCTCGTTTTCTGTGGGTGCAGTGGAGCCACATTTCTTTTTGATGCGGAGCCACTGATAGATAGCCTAATGTTTTTAATTTTATCCCTAAAGAAGGTCGCAAATTCATTGCATTTGACAGTGGATAGATGATCAGGGGCAATTTGTGGGGGGGGGTTAGTCAGCCTATCAACAGTGGCAAAAAGAGTGCGAGCGTCATTGGTGTTTTTGCTGATAATGTCGGAGAAGAAGGATTGTCTGGAATTTTTCAGTTCCTGGTTATAGGAGTGCAGACTATCTTTATAAATTTCATAATCAATGTGAAGTTTAGTTTTCCGCCATTTGCGCTCGGCTTTTCTACAATCTTTTTTTTTGTTTTTTACAGAGGGAGCGTTTCTCCATGGAGCTTTTTTCTTACCTGAGATTAATTTAGTCCTAGTAGGTGCTACAGCATCGATAGCTTTCAGGGTTTTAGAATTGAAATTATCTAGGAGATCATTGGCAGAGGCTGAGGAGAGGGTGGGGGCCAGAGAGAAAGCCTCCATGAACAGTGTACTGGTACTCTCATTGATGTGTTGCTTTTTGATGGTTTGTGATCGAATAAGAGCGACAGGGGTGATCTTCAATTCAAGAAAAATGCAGAAATGGTCAGACAGAGCGACATCACTAGCTGAAAGAAACGATGACTCAAAGCCCTTGGTGATAAATAAATCTATATGGCCTCGATTGTGAGTGGGCCCAGAGACATGTTGTGACAGATCAAAAGTATCAAGGAGGTTATTCAATTCTTTGGTATTATTATCATTGGGATTGTCTATATGAATATTAAAATCTCCTGCAATAGATATACAGTCATGTTCTATGGAGATTATAGAGAGGAGTTCAGAAAATTCGTCAAAGAAACTACTAGCGTAATTTGGTGGTCTGTATATAATCAAGAGTAAGACAGAGGGAGAGCACTTCAGAACAGCAGCAAGATATTCAAATGATGAAAAGTCTCCAAACGATACCTGTTTGCATTGAAACACATCAGAGAAAATAATAGCTACTCCTCCCCCCTTCTTACCGACTCTGGGGGCATCGATGTAGTTAAAGTTAGGTGGGGCTGACTCATTAAGAACATACTCTCTGTGATTTAGATCAAGCCAGGTTTCCGTGAGGAACATGATATCTAATTCATGACTAGTAATCAGATCATTGATCAGAAGCGATTTGTTTACAAGTGATCTAATATTGAGCAGTGCAACCTTAATAATTTTAGTGCTAAGGTGTTTTGGCAAATGCTCTTTCAGCTGTCTCTGGGGAACAGATACTAGGCTTAATCTAGGAACAGAACATGCTGAGAGGATATTTTTGTTTGGTCTAAGAGTAATCAGGGTGGGGATGGCTAGGATGGCTTTATGACTGGGCTGCTGTGTGACCTTGTCTTTGCTGTTGTGGTCCTTAGGGGGGGGAATGTCTTTGGCCGTTTTAGAGTTTTCTTTTGAGGGGGTGATGAGCGGGGGAAGTGAGGGGGCAGTGGGAGGGGGCGTGGGTGAGGGGGTTTTGAAGGTGGGGGGTGAGGGCTGGATACAGGGTGGGGGGGTGGAGGAGGGGTGCGGTGAGGGCTGGCTAGACTGGCGTTAGCCTGTTCAACCAGCTTGTTCATGCCAGCTGAGAATGGCAGTAGAAGGAGGGGGGGGGATAAGAACAGGGAGGAGGACGATGAAAGGGGGGTGGAAGAGTGGAGGGGGGAGGGGTAGTTGGTCTCTGAAGCTGGTGAGGGAGGGAACTCCGAAACCGGGGCATCGGCCCGCTGAGATGGGTCGGCGGCTGGGCCGGCAGCTGCAGGTGGTGGGGCGTCGTCGGTCTGTTGAGTTGGGATGGCAGCTGGGCAAGCAGCTGTAGATGGTGGGGCGTCGTCGGTCTGTTGAGTTGGGATGGCAGCTGAGCCGGCAGCTGCAGGTGGTGGGGCGTCGTCGGTCTGTTTAGTTGGGATGGCAGCTGAGCCGGCAGCTGCAGGTGGTGGGGCGTCGTCGGTCTGTTGAGTTGGGATGGCAGCTGAGCCGGCAGCTGCAGGTGGTGGGGGGTCGTCGATCTGTTGAGTTGGGATGGCAGCTGAGCTGGCAGCTGCAGGTGGTGGGGCGTCGTCGGCCTGTTGAGTTGGGATGGCAGCAGAGCCAGCAGCTGCAGGTGGTGGGGCGTCGTCTGTCTGTTGAGTTGGGACGGCAGCTGAGCCGCCAGTCTGTGGAGCTGGGCCGGCGGTCTGTTGAGCTGGGACAGGAGCTGGGCCGCCAGTCTGTTGAGCTGGGTCGGCAGCTGGGCCGCCAGTCTGTTGAGCTGGGCTGGGCGCCTCCGGAGCTGCAGCCGGCGGGGCGGGAAACTCAGTGATCAGGGCATCAGGCTGTCGAGCTGAGCTGGAAGCCTTTGGAGCTGGGGGAGGGATCTTGACCTTGTGATAATCTACAGTATAAAGTAGGTTAGAGGTAAGCAGCGCCTCACCAGCGCTATTGAGATACAGTCCATTCACAGTGAAGAGGTGCCTGCGCTGCCAGAACAAATTGAAGTTTTCAATAAAGTTCACTTTATGTAGGGGGCAGGCAGTGGAGAGCCAGGAGCTTATTCCTAGCAGTCTGCTGAATCGTTCTATGCCCCGATTAGATGGTAGGGGACCGCTGACATAAGCCTCAATGTCCAGGGAGGCTAGCATGTTTAGCAGTTCGACAAAGTCAGCTTTTAGTTTCTCTGATTGTTGCTTGTAGATAACGTTTGTTCCAATATGCAAAATGATCTTAGTCACAGCTTGGTGAATTGCCAGTAACTCTGTGATTTTTCCTGTTATATCAGAGATCACGTCATGAGGGAAACAGTATGTTTTGGAATTTCTCTCGCCGCCAATCTTGATGTTCTCTACCGTGTAATCGCCAATGATCAAGGTTGTTATTGACTGTGAGTTCGTGCTGTTTTGAAGCTGTGGGGGCCTGTATCTTACCGGAAGCCTTGTAGTAGTGTTAGCTTGGCTATCTTTCTCATGGCGGGGCCGGGACGGGACATTAATCATGTCGGCTGGCGATGATCCAGGCACACGTAGCAGCGGGTGGAGTCTGTTATCCAGCCTAAGCTCTAGGAGCGGCAGGGGAGGCGCTGTAGAGCCTCTCCTGGTGACTGTAGCCCAAGGCCGCTCGTTAGCTTCGGCAGAGCACAGCAGGCTGGTAGTCAGGGAGGGCCAGCCTGTTGCTGAGCTGATTTCAGGCATTTGCGGAGCAATCGTGGTTTCGGGAATCACTAATCTGTTTGGGATAGACTTATTTTTCTGCTTCGGTCCGCTCACATTCTGGATAGCGGTGTTAGCTAAGTCTTTTTCCGGGGCTAGTATTGGGTTAGCAGTGTCTCTGGAAGCTAGCGTTAGCATAGCATTTAGTGATGTTGGCTTCGTACTCACGTTAGCAGAAGCTATCTTAGCATTTTGACTCGGTGGCAGTGAGGAATTCTTTGAATGATGAAAGATCGTTGTTTCCAGTATGGCAATCTTCTGTAGATGATTACAGCAGCTTTTACATGGCATTGTGTCCATATTTTCTGGATCGGAAGATGCTAGATAGCTGGATAGGTAGATTAGCCTCAATAGCTACTTACAGCCTCGATAATAAGAATAACGTTAGCTATCTTGCTAGCTGGCAACGTTTAGAAAGTCGGCCAGTTCAAATCAGACGCATCTCCACTGACTAAAAAGAAAAAAACAGTGACTCGAGTCGACTCGAGTCCAAGTCACAAGGACTCGAGTCCACATCTCTGGAAACTAAGATAGCCTATTGTAGCCTAATTCGCTAATTGTTTCATTTAGAGACGCCGGGGGGCTTGCCTCGGTTGACGGCTGCCGTTTCGCCGTGAGTGTGATAGAGAACATGAGAGAAAGAGAGACAGATAGTGTATTTTAATATGTGAAGTATTCCAAAGTTTGAGGAAAGCCGGGCTGACTAGCCAATTAGGCTAGCTAACACACACACGCACACGCACACACACACACGTGCAGCCAGCTAATGCAATGCTTCAAATGTTTTGCAGAATCACAGCTATAACTAGGTTAGATGCAACATTTAATCAATCTATTTAAAATGGAATCTCCCAGATGGAGATTCTCGCCACTATCCTCAACTCACTGAGTAAGCTAGGCTAGAGAATATTATATCCTAAGAAATGCATAACAGTTAGTTATCAAGAAGAGACGGCATAGATTGATCAAAGAAACTGACCTATCTCTCTCGCTGCGTCTCAGAGTTTTATATGGCCAAACCAACCAATCAGATATTAGAGAAATATATTATTTCGATGTGGCATTTTTTTGTTTGGCCGAATCCTCTTTAGCTCTAATAGCCTACTATAGCGCCGACTTCATATTGTCAAATTTTATTATTTTCTGGATTTAGCTTTGGAGGGGCAGGGGGAGAATTTTGGGGGGGCATTGCCCCCCTAGACACGGCCCTGCTTATTAGTTGAATGAGTATTGACGTACCACTAAGTAATGTTAGCTAGCTTAGCTAACGTCCGAGTGAATCTAAACATGACGTCACTTAACGTTACCTGTCAGTATCAGATGAAGACATGAAAAACTTTTTTTTTGTTAGACCTGACTAGAGCCCGGAAATTAGAACAATCAATGGTTAAATTAATACATTTTATTCTAATGTCTGATGTTAAATAATAAATCGATTCTATTGGTGCCTGCTGATCAATTTATGGAGCAATCAGTGAACATGTTGTGGCAATATTGCCTAAAGACTTGCCAGCGAATCATGGGCTTCAGATAACATGGTTAAAATGGACTGGAGGACAAGTCTCTCCACGTTTCAGCTGCAGAGGCTGATGTTTTTATCAGTGGAAGGCCCCCCACTGGAGAGGTTTGATGCAGAAGCTGCAGTGCACAGGACCACCTGCCAAAGAAAGCGCCGGCCAGGGTTCAACACCTGGGAGTTTAGGCGGGGGCTACAGCAGCAAGAAGAGGAGCTAGAAGGTTTGAACCAACCTGCAGTCACTCACCTCTCTCTTACACACACACACACACACACTGAAATAATTGTTGTTTTATGATTATGACCTAATAAAGGAGACATCTGTGTCAATTCATATCGTTGTCAAATCGGTTATTTACATTGACAGAATTATATGTGTGTTCAAAGACATTTTATGTTCGGACAAGTGACTTGAGCTCTTGGGCAAGTAAAAGATGAGTTTCACTTGCCCGAAGGACAAGTACCCGAGAAAGCTTAATGTCAAGCCCTGGGATGGGAGCTCTATTGATCATTCTATTCATCATGTACCCAGCAATTCCACTGTAACAAAACTTGGATCATGAAACTGGATTTAAAAAAAAAAAAGATTATATATTATGGTAACACTTTACAATAAGGGAACACAACTCATGCCTTAACTAATGCATGACTCATCATGATTTCATCATGATTTAATGCATGAATTAATGCATGATCTATCATGAACTCTGTGTGGCTCAATATTAATAAATGATCAAAGAAACTGACCTATCTCTCTCGCTGCGTCTCAGAGTTTTATATGGCCAAACCAACTAATCAGATATTAGAGAAATATATTATTTCGATGTGGCATTTTTTTGTTTGGCCGAATCCTCTTTAGCTCTAATAGCCTACTATAGCGCCGACTTCATATTGGCAAATTTTATTAGTTCATGTGATTACTTTACACTTAATTTATCATCAATTAATGAACATTAACTCACAGTTAAGTCATACATGAAGTAACATGTCATCAAAGTAGCTGCAAACCCGTTAGGTAGACAAAAGCATCTCAGACTATCAGTGGTGGATTTATCAATTTTGGGGCCCCCAAAACTCTTCCTGACAGTGTGCTGACAAAGCTGTTCGCTTTTAAAACAACAAACATTCAGATTTTTATAAATCACCCATTTTTATAACAAACCCCCAGACAGGATCTGCGTGGCTTACAATATCACATGTTTTTGTTATTTTAATTTAATTTATCTTAGGAAATTTATAATTTGTCATTATTTTTCAATATTAGCCTATTTGCAATATTCAATAATTCAGACTAATAAGCTGTTGGGTGAACCCTATGCCTACTTCTAATATGTTTCTACTAAAACTATGGTGCTTTAGTCATATTTTCAACCCAGTTATACCATAATACAGAATAATCCATCCGTGATTTTACTTGACACAATAACAAATATATAGTAATTATGTTTTACTTATCGTACAGCCAACAAAAGACTCTGGTTGGTCAATATATGACTCACTCAACATATGACTCTGATTAGGGAACGAGTACAATAATGATTAAATGATAAATGGAAGAGTAAAATACATGTTTTTTTATTTTTTATTTTATCGAGGCTAAGGAAGTTATTAAAAGCGATTTTATTTTTTACAATCCAGATAACCCGTTTGTGACTTTGTCGCCTTTAGCTTTCCGTATACAAGGACAACAACCGTAATGTACGTTAGTTCGAACTTCCATGAAAACTAATAGAATCTATTAGACAGACAACAGGCGCTCGTTGAATGAATGGAAGTCAATGGGAGTTTTTACAAAACAGTTCGCTAAACGGCAGTGGCGGCTCGTCCATAGGGACGCTAGGGGCGGCGCCCCACTTGATTGGATAGAAGAAAAATAAAAAAAATAAAAAATAAATAAATATATAATTTTTTTAAATTATTTTTTTCATCTGAAAACATTTTATAGATTGTATTTATAATTCATATAAATGTATATAAATTCTACTCAATACATGTATGTTGAATAATTGGCTTTGGTTGATTTGCGGACATCATTACCGTCTCTGTTGCTCTGGGGCGTCGAATCGTACGCCGCTCATACACTACATTGACATGCATTGCTACCTAGCGGTTGTTGAAAGGACTGCACTTTAGCTTGAGGTCTATGATAGCATTTGGGGCGTTGGGCAGAACGTCCTGGCCATTCTCATTTAACCCCATTCAAACGAACATTGTAGTCATGGTCAGTAGATGGCGCAAGAGAGCACACGCCAATGTCACATTCGTCCGACGAACTTTGGTGAACTTCGTTGTTTACGCTATCTTCCAGCGACATGGCGGCTGCAGCAGATAATGTTACATTAACGTTAGCACTCAACAGCGTGGAGTCTATTTTTACAACTCAGTTTGAGAAGCTTAGTCTACAAGAAAAACTCTGTTTAAAAGAGCTAGGTCCGGATATGCCAGATATTCATCTACAGCAGGCGGCTAAGGACAGAGGGAAGTCCTACACACGAGTGTTCTCCAGGAGCTGGTATGATAAGAAATCATGGCTATGTGGCTGCCCAATTCGGAATGCGCTTTTTTGTTTTCCCTGCCTTCTGTTCCGTTCAGAAAAACAGGGCCAGGGTGAAATGCTGTGGACGAAAACAGGGATGACAGACGTTAAGCACTTTTCCAAACGAGTGAAAAAACATGACACGAGCAGAGCACACATGGAAGCGTGCCTTAAGCTATCCATGCTAGGAAGAGCTAACATAGCTACACAGCTGTCTGATGGATATCACGCCAGACAACAACCGACATATCCTTTCTTTTTTTTCCTTTTTTCTTTTTTTAAATTTGTTTCTGATTTTTTCCCATTTTTCTCCCAATTTAGTAGCCAATTGAATCCCTATTCTAATTCAATTCCCCCATGTAGCAACCGCTAGAGAACCACAGCTATACAACCCTGTCAGCCGGTAGTAGGAAGGAGGGCGCCACGTCCTCTACAGGGCGCGACTCCTCGAGCTCCTGACCGTGATTCCAACTCGCCCAGGGCCTTCTGTGCGCAGCGATTCTCTCCGAGCCCCTCCCCCCACCCGGAAGCAGCCGCCAATTGCTGCTCCCACAGGGCACCGGCCATGCTCGGAACTGGCAGGTCCGGGGCGCGAACCCCGATCCTCGGAGTACAACTGCACTGACTGAAAGTCAGCGCTCTTACCGTTGTACCACCGCGGCGGCCTCGACATATCCTTTCTAAATTGATCGACTGTGTGAAGTTCTGTGGGGCCTTTGAACTAGCTTTGAGGGAGCACGATGAAACGGAATCATCCGAGAATCCAGGTGTGTTTAGGGGACTTGTTGATTTTGTATCGACACTGGACGGTGCAATGAAAGAGCACTTGGAGAATGCAACCGGATTTAAAGGCACCTCAAAAACCATACAGAATGAGCTACTGGACTGTATGCTGTCTGTAATGCAAGGCCACATTGTCCAGGACCTACAAAGCACGGATTACATGTCTATCCAAGCAGATGAGACCACCAACATAACGACGCATTGTCAGCTCGTCATTGTGTACCGCTACATCGACACTGCCAACACGGTGCAGGAGAGATTTTTTGGCTTTGTTCGATTGGAAGGAGGCACGACTGCAGATGCCATTGGAGGTGCTCTACCTGGCCCTGCAAAGTTTCTTTATAAGTGAGGAGGCATGCTGATAGTGGAGCAACATTGTAAGGTAGGCTAGGCCTATTCATTTATTTTTCCTTTTTTTGTGTGCGAGATCGTCATGTTGTTCTCCCAGCTACACGCTGTCGCTCTCCAGTGTCAGTGCCGCTGTCAAGGATATATTTTTTTGCTTTATATTGTTTGCGAGTGCGACCATGATCAATGATCAAAGAATAATCTATGAATAATTTTCTTTAGAAAACAAATTCAGTAATTTTCTATATAGCCTAGATCAGGGGTCGCAACCCAAATGACAGAAATAGCCTTTTTTTTCAAATTCTCTAGTTTGGGAGCCGCAAGGAATGTACCCCTGGATATGAGAATAAATAAACGGTAAAGAGATGCACGTTGATTGTACAACAAACGTTTAGTAATGTCAATAAATACCCTATTATTTTTTCCCTACGCTGTTGATGTCACTGGTGTTTTAATGAGTCGATCCTCTGTTGCATGAATATGAGCATAGCCTATAGCAGGTAGCCTACATTATTAATGTGCATTAGCCTAAACAGTCAAAATGTAATCGAGCTAAATATAGACGTGATGAGTCATATTTGATTGACTGCGCTCCGGCAAAAATAGCACTACAACTGTAGCGGTTAAAAGCCCTGTTTGTGCACTCGAGTCGGCCACAATGTTACTCTATGATCTCCGTGTCTGTCATGACCCGCCCCACTTAGTCAGCCAATCACCGGCCGCCACTGCTAAACGGGTAATTATCAGACAGACGAAATAAAAAGTTTCCCTTTTCTTTTAAGATTATATATGCCTATGTTGTCAGAACCCAGTACTACAACTTACAACCCGTTATGATTGTGACTATCCAACGAAAACCAACTTTAAAACCGGCTAGCGCCGGGCAGATGCGCGTCATTCTAAGCATACGTTATGTAACTGAAAATACTACTGCGGATGCCTGATAACTTTCTCTTGTACGGACAAAACATCCAATGGGAAAAAGCGTCATTTTTGTATCTAGGCATATCTAAAATGTTTGACAGAACTCTGTGGTATGGGTCTACTTTGTACAGACTGTCTATGGTATGAATCCAGCTAGCAAATGTGAATGCGGTGCAGAAGATCCTAGACAAAATCTAATGCTTTTAACCCTCTGAAACTACATAAATGTTACTTAAATTCCAGTAAGTAGTTTATGTAGCTAGTTAGCTCATTGTAAATGCGTTCAATGTTGGCTATGTTTGCAAAAAGAAAATCGATGTAGCAGCGAATCAATCTCAGACACAAATAGCTAGCAAGCTAGCTGCTATGAGGCCTACTATCACTTGTAATTTTGCTTGCTGGCTTGCTAATGTCCAATTTATTTAGGCTAGTTCAGTGGCATTAGTATTAGAACACACAAGGATTTGCATATTGCTGCTAACTGTAACAGTAGCTAGTTAGGCAAATGTTAAATTGCATAATTCCCTTAGAAATTTCTTTTTCGGAGTAAAATGTGTATGTATCTAACGTTACCCTGTCATGTGAGCTCAGGACTGGACTTATTGAAATAATTGGATTTTGCGAGGAACATGTACAGTAGCCTAACTTAGTTATCCTTCAGTTGCCACCAGGTGTGTGTGTGTGTGTGTGTGTGTGTGTGTGTGCGCGCGTGTGTGTGTGTTAAAACGGTCTCTGGTGATAGATGTGATCTTTTCCCTCCTATCTGTGCATGCATATTCAGTGTTCAAGAAAACTCATTAACTTTATTACGGTGATCTCGGACAAAAAAAAAATATATTGAACTGACTTAGATTCAACTACTTTACGTGATGTCGTAATAAACCTACATGTAGTTCAACCTTTTCATACTGATTTCTGTTGGCTATCTGTCAGCTAGTCATCATCACGTGTTCAAGAAGACCAACCAGAGTAATCTCCGATGAGTAAAACAACAACTAGTTTTTTATCGTGTCAAGTATAATCACGCATTGATTATTATTCTTATATGTATTGTGGATATACCTGGTTTTAGTATATGACTGTTAGCCCTTTAGTTTTGGTAGAAAAAGGCAGGGGTTTCTAAATTATAGCCTAAGCGGAAATTGAGAGGTGCAGTGCACTGGAAGCCATATTGGTTGCTGTAACTTTGGCAATAGAAGCATGCGGTTAAGTCCGTTCAATATCATAGAGTTAAGTGTATTGCCCACTTTTTTTTGGTGTCTATCTCTCTGAGTGCAATTCTAGTTTTGATTTGTAAATTATCTTCTTTTAACAGTAGGGTCGTGGGAGATATGGCAGGACATGGAGGAAGCGGAAATGGGTTTTTGGGATTTTGAGGTATCAGAGGAAATGGCCAGTTCTGAGACTGGTGAAGACTGCTCCCAAATTTTGAAGACACGCTCGTCGGGGGACCACAATAATAAGTGATCAATGGCGATGCCACTGCCGGATACACACATTTCATTGTTAACCACAGCAGGAGCTTTATTGATCCTAACAGTGGGGGACATACACAAAATATAGAGAGGGCTAAGGGGATTTATAAAAATCGGATATGGCGACTGAGAGGAAATGGGAGTGAGGTTCTTTTGAATGTCTGAATAAATTGTGTTCCACATGTATAATTAATAAAACATTGATGTTCTATTTGGATGACTTTTGACTGATTTATTTTAATATTAGGTTTTCAAGGGTGCATAAATCATTGAGCTATTTATTAAGTAATAGTGATGTGATGATGGGGTAATCATTACTATATCAAGAATCGTGTGTGACTTTACTTGAAGGGTCACAATTCATTGAACTCATAATTAAGTAATGATGAACTCATGGTTAACAAATGCTTGCCTCCTATCCATCTACATTAAGTAATCATTTACAAATTAGTATCATGCCATGACTTTACTTAGAGGGACACAAGTCAGCCAAGTACTTAGGAAGTAATGGTGATCGCATGTGTGAATTAATGATGAAATTTAATGATAAATGGTGAACTCCTTACAATGTACACTCAGTATCTACTGTATTAGGAATACCTACTTAGTATTATATAATCTTCTGTTGCTGCAGCCCATCCCTTTCAGGGTTCAACACATGCATTCAGTGATAATACGCTGCTCACCACTGTTGTTCATTTTTATTTTTTGGCCTTTCTGTTAGCTTGAATGTGTCTGGCCATTCTCCTCTGACCTATCATTAACAAGGTTGTTTCTGCTCTCAGAACTGCCACTTACTGGATGTTTTTTGGGTATCGCACTCAACCCTGACCCAATTTTTCCAATAAATAGCATATATATATTAACCTTGAGTATTGGTAACTATATCATTGAAAAATAAGTACAAAGTACTCATTCTCTAAAACATGAATGGCTGTCATAATCCACACACATTGACTCCATATTATTTACAAAGACCACCATCAAATCTATTAAGCGTGATTTTCTTATGACACATTAGAGATAGGCCTACTGTAGGGTTCGCCCAGAAGCATAGTCTGAATGACTGAATATTGGCAAATATAGGCTATCATTGAACATAACTACTAATTATGCACTTTCTAAGATAAATTAACATAACATAAAACATTTGATATTACTGTCACCATCTGCACAAGGGAAAAAGCCTTTCCACAGGTAAATGATAGGAGGGGGAGGGGGCTTAGAAGCCACACTGGCAGAATTTTCCTTTAAGCGAACAGCTTTGTCAGCACGCTGTCAGGAGGAGTTTTGGCGGCCCCAAAATGGATAAATTCACCATTGATGGTCTGATAAGCTTTTGTCTACCGAACTGGTTTGCAGCTACTTTGATGACATGTTACTTAATGTATGCCTTAACTATGAGTTAATGTTCATTAATTGATGATGCATTAAGTGTACAGTAATCACATTAATTCATAATGGCTTGATCGTTTATTAATATTGAGCCGCACAGAGTTCATGATACATCATGCATTAATTCATGCATTAAATCATGATGAGTCATGCATTAGTTAAGGCATGAGGTGTGTCCCCTTATTGTAAAGTGTTACCTATATTATTAATAATATATATATATATTAGCACAGCACACGAATAGGAAGCAACTGAACACACAACATTGTAATTGTGTTTCTTTGTGAGCGCATGTTTCATTTACTGCTGAAGTCAAAATGTAAACAATACAGGAATATGGGACATTTTGTTTTGGTCATTTGCCATTTGAACCTTGCAGGGAAAACAATAAATTACCGACGTCTCTGAAAAAGATCCAAGTTTAAAATGTCAACACAAGTCTACACAACATAGAAATTGATAATATACAGATCGCACAAGATACACATGCTCTTATGTTCTTACTGGATAAGAGCTTCTGCTAAATTAATGTAATGTGGTGGGATAAAATAATTTTATGATTTCAACTTCTCTTAGAATAAAATAATCCAGCCAGTCATTTTCTGCTCATCCATGCTAAATTGGTGAATAGTTACATCTGCGCACGCGTAGCGCTATGAGCGGGGGTATTGCAATCACTCGCGTCCATGTGTCTGTCCATCTGTGCGTTTGTCTGTCTGTAACGGTCTTACCGCCTACAGTTCTGATCTGATTTATATGAAACTTTGGACATAGGTTGACAGGCGGCCAAGGACCAGAATTCTCAAATATTTTCCAAATCAGTTGAGAACAAGTATTTTTATTTTTATTAATTTTCACCAATGATAATAAATAGCCATGGAGGAATTATCCTTTTTAATGCAGGAGGAAGCAACTCTTCCAGCGTATACAGGAAACTAGAGACCCCGGGAGGAGCCGCATGAGTTACAGCAACCAATGGGGTCCAGAGCAACTCTCAATTTCCCCATAGACTATAATGGAGAAACTCGTGCCCTTTTCTACCAGACTATGGTGTTTAGAGTCATATTTTCAAGCCAGTTATAATCATAATTAATCTAAGGAAACTGTTTTAAGTGAAATGTTTGCATTCGCCAAAAGCCTCAAAAGACAAGAAAATAAATTAATCAGCCCTAATGCTAACGTCAGCCTGCTCTCCACTAGGGTGTATCAGCACAGAGTACAGCTCTCTGTATATGACTACTGTACTTCAAACACTCACCACTTTGACAACAATTAATTAGGAAAATTTAGAATTTTGAGGTCCCATTCAAATTTACTAAAGTCTACAGTCATGAAACTATAAAATGCATGCATGAACTCTATGATATAGAACAGACACTGTGCTCAATGTAATACATTTAAGAATAAGAATCAATGCATGATTTTACTTGATACGATTCGATAACGTTATAGTCAAGTTGTTTTACTCATCATAGAGTCAACAGTAGACTCTGGTTGGCCAAAATATGATTCTGCATATGACTGAGTATTGGAACGTATACAATTGATGTATAGACTACAAGAAGCACAACCGTAAAGTAGTTTTGACTTCCATGGTTACTGAACTGCATAGGTATCTTCTTATATATCTTGATTGTAGGTATGGATCTCTATTACTGTCTATGGCATGGATCCAGCTCGCACTTGAGCACATTCCCTTGACAGAGGACTTCCTAGTATAATTGTTTTTAATCCTCTTGAATGAGTGTTCAACTACACAAGCATTACTGAAATTCAATTAAGTAGCTTATGTAACTATTTAGCTCATTATAAATGCGTTAAATGTTATCAATTCGATTTGTTTGCAAAACATAAATCTAGCAGCAAACCAATCATATCAGACACAAATAGCTAGCTAGCTGGTATGAGATTGTGCTGTCACTTGTAATTTTGCTTGCTAGCTTGGCACTGTCTGGTAGTTATATTTATTTCGTTCAGAGGGGTTCATTTTATATAATTTCAAACCACAGGGATTCAGACATTGCTGCTAACATGACATTACATTACATTAGCTAGTTAGGCAATTTTCTTAGATGCAGTAACACAAAGTAGCCTACTTTCTGAGTAAACTTTTTATGTAGCTGCTCTGTCATTGGAGCTCAGGACTCGACTTGAGTGAAATGTAAATGGAAAAAAACGAATGGACAAACGCAGGCTCTTAACGCTTTAACTCTAAGGTGAAAGATTACTATGTGATTATAATGTTCTGAACTGAACATTCTAATGTTGATCACAACAATAGTGACTAACAATCACTACTGGTAATTGACCTATCGCTAGGCTCCTCCCCAAACCTGATATTGTCCAATCATACTTTAGCAACTGTTACTATGTGTGCTGACTTCGGTCATGCGGTTCGGTCAAGGTCCATTGAAACCAATGGAAAAATTGCAATATCTCACCAATAATCGTTTAAAAAAAACATATCAGACAGGATGGTGAAAAGATGTACTTGGGGAACCTGTAATACCCTACACCGGGTACCCTGAATGATTGGAGGGAGGAGTAATTTTTTTTCCCTTTTCCGAAGCCCAAAACCAGCGACAAATTATTTTGTGCTAACTTAACGTTAGCTATGTAAATATCCCAGTGCTCACAAAGTAACGTTAACGTTAGCACTTCAGTTATTGAGACCGCACTGCTGTAACGTTAATACCGGTCTTCATTACCACCATATATTTAGGGGGTGCTCTGTTTAAGGCTTTATAACTCCAGGTGTGAGCATCACATAAACTTGGTAAATGGCTTAAATGAAACAAGACAGGTGTACCATTTACAGTATGAACTTAGATTTGTTAATAATTGGTTTTATAATTTAAGTCAAAATAAAGTGCCACAAATGCAACAAAAAAAAAAGAATCATTTTTTTAGTTTGAAACAAAATACTGAGAGCTACATAAGTGAAACAGGTAAATATATACATTTTCTGGATCATAAACTCCATGTCAACAAGTGTGCAAAATCTGAGGATGATATGCAGAACTACTAAAGGTCTATAATGCAAAATATAGACAGTGTACCCTGTTGTCCATTAGTGTCTCCAAATCTATCCAAATGGCTAAATTGTGTATTGCTCTAAATAAAAAAAGAGATATATTTAACTACAAATCAACACTTTTGGCTCATAAAACTCACTTGTGTATCATTTTCAAGTAGGAATGACTATATTTTTATCAGTATAGGGGAGTAGAACCCCCTAGCCCAGTATGGGTTCAAAACCCCTATGCAAAACATGTCATAAAATGAATAAAATTAGTTTTGTCCATTATAAAGAAAATACATTTGCTTCTTCTGATGGATTAAGATAAAAATATTGATATCACAGTGTTACATACACCTAAATATGTAGCCTAATCATTCACTCTTGCACCTCAATAAAACATCAGTTTTTTTTTACTCCAAGGGAAATTTTTACCTTAATCTACCACATATCAGCGCACTGAAAATTGGAATGAGCATATGCCATTCCATAAGTGACAAGTATATATGTCATAGCCTATATTATGTACGATAACATGAAAATAAAATAGTATTCCGCCATCTGCAAAATGCTGCCAAATGTTCTATCTTCAATGAAAATCTGTAGGCTACATCAAAAATAAAATTAACGATTGTATGTGAAATGCGCTCAAAATGTGGAAATAATAATTTGCCTATCAATCATATTGGAAAGAAAAAATGCTCGAGTGAAAAAATGTACTTAGATCTGTAGACAGCGAGAACGACTGCATTTTACACACAACATTTTTTACATATCAGTATAGGGGAACTCCCCTTCCTATTGTGTTATTTATATAGCTTGCGTAATATGAGACAGTGAAAACGAAAACTGCTGTTGAAAACGCTGGGCTCTTGTAAATGGTTTAAAGCACTGAAGAAGACATGGGATATACCGTTGCTAAGGGTATAATGTATTCTATTGGATAAAAGAGCCGACAATTAAACCAGAATGAACTGTAATGAACGAGACAGGGTTGCAGGACATGGGGGGTATTACGAGTTGATGTTTCATATAGTGTAATTGCGGTATAAAGTGTTGTATATTTCTCAAACCGATTGTACCAGAGAATAAATGACCAATGAATTTTTAAAGGAACATCTTGATGTGTAAAACCAATGATAGGATTGTATATTAATTTTATATTTAGTAGCATATATTGCAAGTAGAATACATGGTAGAATGAGAGAATACTTTCACATGTTTATTTTGCGTTTGAGTTATCAGGGCTTTTCACGGATTTTCTGGCATACGATCAGGCGATTGTTGGGTTTATCTTGTTGCTATGACGGAATTCTAATTTTATGTGATGAATAAATACATGTATATTTAGGAACTCAAACAGACGCTATTGTCCACTATGTCACGCATGGGTAAATATAGACTGGGTGAGGGGGTGCTTGTTAAATGGACTTGCTACGGGAAAATAGTGACACTTAGAAACTACGCATTGGGCAGAAATCGCAGAAATATTTGGGTACGATTCAGTTAGGTACCCAAATATCCCATCTTAGAAGGTGCAAATCCCTGCTGGAAAGACTACGTGCTATATAAAGAGCCAGTTTAAATGTATTCCTTGCTTACGGCTTTCCTTGAATATATTAAAATGATCCACCAGGTACTCCACCTCTGCAGCAATTACGTGAGTGGCACCGTGCCAAGTTTTCTTATGTTCAAGCGGGTTCAAGTGCAAGCTCCTTCTGCCTCCTTCTGCGACAGAGGTGATCCCTGCCTTTTAGGGGCTCCTGAACAAATGACAAAATGGAAGGCACAGGGATGACACGCAATCCTCTGGAAGGCTGCTTCTGACCTCTGCCCGCTCCTGAGGGTGACCTCTCCTGTCTGTTCGCAGTCCCTCTTTGGGTGCAGGGCTGTTGGGAAGCGGCTCTTGGCCGACGACCGGCTTGCCGTGAGAGCACACTGTTCTGGCTCCAGCCGGGGGCATGCATGCTGGACGTGAGCAGCGGAGGTCACCCACAATTTCTATGTCGCCTTTTGCGTAAGGGACACGTCCTCAACTCCATTGGCACCTGATTCCAATAAGCTTGATTAAAGGCAGGCCACCACCAAGCCAAATGAGAGAGACAACGAAAGACACTACACACAGGCAGGGAAAATGTGATATTTCCTTTGTCTAAACATGACTGTTGACTCTGTAAATGGTAAATGGACTGCACTTATATAGCGCCTTTATCCAAAGCGCTTTACAATGGCCTCTCACTCACCCATTCACACGCACATTCACACACCAATGGCGGCAGCTGCCATGCAAGGTGCTAGCCTGCTCATTGGGAGCAATTTGGGGTTCAGTGTCTTGCCCAAGGACACTTCGACATGTGGACAGGAGGAGCCGGGGATCAAACCGCCAACCCTGCGATCAGCGGACACCCCGCTCTACCTCCTGAGCCACTAGCCGCCCCTGTAGGTGCAATGATCAAACTGGACAGGGAAAGGAAGGTGCCCTGGCCGGAAGATTGTTTCCACGCCATAAAAGTGCAGCTATGACTCCAGATCCAGAAAGTCAAGGGAGGGGCGGGGGGCAGGGGGTCCAAAGTCCCCCTATCAGATTGACTTTTTAGCTTTTTCTGATACATGTCCACTAATCATCAATCAAAGCTTAAGCTGGATCAGTCATCTTGAAGCAATATCATACACGTTGTGTAGGCGTGTTCAGTGGCATGTCTTCTAGAGCCTAAGGAAGGGAAACAGTATGATACCAGTTTCGAAAACATTGTAAATACCAATTTTTTTTGTTTGCATGTTTTCCCCTCCTCATAAATGGAAAGAGCACTAGGCTTTTATATAAGAATACGGGAGTATCAATTATTTCTCTTAATTCAAATATTTTTTGCATAAAATGCAGTCCATTTAATCTGCTATCGAAGTAATGACCCCCCACCCCCCCCCCCATCTTTAGGATTAAAGGGCAAAAATCGAAATACCTAAAGATCACTTTCTAAATAACAGTTAAAGCACCGTCTGAGGAAACATCCCAATTTATAATCCCTGAAATATATCATTATTGGGATAATGGTGCAGATGAACTGCTTTGCATACACTAGCTGCCAAGAGGCTGACCCGCAACAAGAGGCCGACCCACAACAAGAGGCCGACCCGCTACAAGAGGCCGACCCGCTACAAGAGGCCGACCCGCAACAAGAGGCCGACCCGCTACAAGAGGCCGACCCGCTACAAGAGGCCGACCCGCAACAAGAGGCCGACCCGCTACAAGAGGCCGACCCGCTACAAGAGGCCGACCCGCAACAAGAGGCCGACCCGCTACAAGAGGCCGACCCGCTACAAGAGGCCGACCCGCTACAAGAGGCCGACCCGCTACAAGAGGCCGACCCTCTACAAGAGGCCGACCCGCTACAAGAGGCCGACCCGCTACAAGAGGCCGATCTGCAACAAGAGGCCGACCCGCTACAAGAGGCCGACCCGCAACAAGAGGCCGACCCGCTACAAGAGGCCGACCGGCAACAAGAGGCCGACCCGCAACAAGAGGCCGACCCTCTACAAGAGGCCGACCCGCAACAAGAGGCCGACCCTCTACAAGAGGCCGACCCGCAACAAGAGGCCGACCCGCAACAAAAGGCCGACCCGCAACAAGAGGCCGACCCGCAACAAGAGGCTGACTCGCAACAATCCAAAATGACACCTCCGCCAAGCATGAAGAATTCATTAAAATTGTTCGGCTCGGCTGCTCTAATCAACGTGCTGCACAGTGACAAAGAGTTAATTGTCGCCACTTGAATTGCTGTTTATGTTTAGCAGACAAGCAGAAAAACATGAAGTGAGCAACATAAATTAAATATGTCCTTGTATCAGAATGTAAAACTTTCACTAAATAACTATTCTTTTATTGAGCTGGTTATGACCAGAGCTGGTTCAAATAATTATTTGAAATAGATAGATAAAAGAAAACATTATTTCATATTAGTTTTGGATTTTGGTTAGAATGTGTTTCATTTTAAAGTGTTTTCCAATTTTACCAGCATCTTGAGTCAAGTAAGTATTTCAAATAGGGATTTCACCCAGTTCTGATTGTGATATCATACATCACACAAACGAATACAGAACATAAAGTAAATACAGTACATTTTATTATTTGTCCATAAAACCATGTTTTTTAAAATGTAAACAGGATACATCTCATCTTTTCATCCAACACATGTAGAGTAGGCAGGCTATGCCAATACAATATCACACACATTTTATAAACAAAGTAAAGTTTGGATTGAAATTCCCAAACAAATGCATATTTGTCTTTAATATGGCATTTTGTCTTTTATTCTTTTAATATTTGTTTAAAATAACTTTTCTGAAGATCAATGCAAGCTTTGCATTTGTATTGCTGTTGCCCAAAGCAACAGTACAAGCTTAGGTTATCTGATTATCTGTTTGATATTCAGATGACTAACACCAAATTGAAACCTGCTATTGCACCTTGTGTCCGGTCTAACAGCAGGACTCGTCTCCAGAAACACAAATACCCCAAAACATATGCATGAGAGGGCGTACCTGATTTATCTCCAGCACGTAAACCCCCCCTGGTCTGTACCACAGCACCCACCCTGTCTGTAACAACAAAAGGGGATAAAAATGTATTGTTTCCCGAGAAAGTAATCATTGGATCCTTGTTACCGAGGTATGAACGTGGGTTGACGGCAGCATTTAGGATCGTGGCCACTCCCTAAACCATTTTGCGCTTGCATCCAAGGACGCACAAAGCAATTTCATACGTCAGTGATGTTGGCAATGCAGTACCTGTGTGATTTAATGGGTGTTCCCTCCACCACCTCAGCCTCCTCCCCCCTCCCTATCCCCACACACAAGTATTATCATAATCACACCAGTCAAGTCTGGCATTATTGCTCGGTGGGGAAATCACTGTCCCTCATATATCACAGACATATATAAAAAATTATCCACAGGATTATATCTTGATATGAGCTTTTATTTACTCATACTCAAACACCTTCCACTCGCTCCAATATGATCATGGGATTAATCTTAGTAAGACTTAATACACAAAGATGGTCAGACAGGAAAAGTTTAAAAAACATGAAATATTAACATTCGTCTTGTGTAATATGATACATGATTCATCTACTGCAGAGATTACAGCTTGATGTATTATTGTATTTAGGATTGAGACAAAGTACATTTCTTAGTAGGCCAAATGTTGCTCGCATATCCAAGGAATAATTATTATTATTCTGGGAAGTACATAAATGAAACTTTTAAGCATTCTGTTCTGTTTGCATATTAATGGTGCAGGTTAGCCCTGTTGCTGGTCCATGTGCCATCACATTCCTCTGCTGTAGACACAATGGGCTCAGTGCAGCGTGTGATACAAATACATCATTTCTTTATTTATTCCATTTCTTTATAAAATACTGAGAGGTGAGACTGTGGTGTATTGTGGCAATCCTGCCGTCCCTGGGGCCTCTGGACCTCCTGCTTTCTGACTAAGGCATTTTTCAATATCCTGAAAATATATTTGAAGAACACGGTCTAGCGTCGAGTGCTTAGGAGGCGCGGGGCCAACGGGGTCCTCTACAGTCTCAGGTCACGCGACACAGAAACGAGAGCGACGCCGCAGCTAAATGTTGGCTTACATATTACTCTGTGGGCACTGTGCTTCTCCAATGCTCAGCACACTGCAGCTCTCATTAAACAAGGCTCCCCTGAGACAAGACCACATCTATTAGCTCGTGCGACTCCAGGATTAATCTGGATTTCAGCGCTTCAGCAAAGCTGTGGTGTGTTCTTAGTGGACGAGTGGAAATTTCATTCTTATGGGCTAACCTCAGTCACTCTCACCAGTCAAACGAAACACTGAGCACATTGCATGCAGTCTACTAGTCAGGGCCGGCTCTAAAATATTGGCCAAGGCAAAGTTTTCTTCTGAGGCACCCTTTTAAGTTATATCCTACCCAGGCACGGGGGGTGGGGGGATGGGTTGAGATTGCAGATCTGGGGGGACCCTCCAGACAGATGGAGCCCTAGGCGATCGCTTATGTCACCTATGCCTAGAACTGGCTCTGTTACTATTTAACAGTTAAACATAGTTTAAGCATTTCTTATTTGAAAATGCTTACATTCCAAATACATTCCAATAGGTTATTCGTATTTGCTTGTTAAACGGGTCTACATAAGTCCAGCTAAGACAGTTCGGAAACCGCTGTTGGATGGTATATCAGGGCTACTCTCCTGACTTAACAGCTGCTGTATTTGCTCGGTGCACAAGATGGCATCTATGAACTTCCAGGATATGAGGATGCGGATGAGTACTTCCGGTTTGAGCATTTTCACACTGCTGGAGAGTTTTGACATCGACACGAAGAGCTAGCTAGTATATAAGGATGAGTTGATTCAGGATTAAAGAAAGGCGATTGGCCTTCCAACAGGTGAGAAAGTCGGCATTACATTGTTGTGTGCCCCTTTGTAGCAATTCGTCACTCGTTTCCCATAGATACTGCGGTATGGGCTCAGTGGCTAATCAAGATCCGTAGGGACAACTTCAGCCCTACGAAAAACACTTGTGTGTGTAGCAGGCATTTTCAGCCGAGAGACTTCGTAGCGACTGCTGAGGTGATTCGAAAAAGGAGCTATACCGGTTCTCTTTTCCTGGAATGAGTACGCGCTACCCACAGCAAGACCTAATGTTTGGGAGTGTCGGCCGAGGGCAGAGAGCCCTACCCCGGACTTGACTGCAGACTCGAAATGGAAACATCGGCGCCTGATCATGATTACTGTGTAACTCCAGCGACGGCGATGATGGCAAATGAGATGGCCAACATGAATGAAGCCTAGCATCTGAAGATTAGGGAGCTCCAACACCAACTGGAAGTGCTACAGCTGCGAACCCATTTTGGTATACAACGCTTGGCAGGGTCGGACGAGGACATTCGTTTTTACACCAGGTTGGTTTATAAGGCTTTTTGAATAGCATTATACTTACCTGTTATCAGTGTGTTGTTATGTACAAGTTTGAAAAACATGTTTAATTCTAACATGAACATTATTACATTCTTAGGTTTGCCTCATACAAGCATTTCTAGGCCTTTTGGAAATTGGTGGAGCCTGCAGTCAACACCAAGATGGTGCAGATCACCAACGCCAAGGGTGCTTCTGCCAACAGCTCTCTCAACTAACAACGGTATGCAGCATACAAGGTGTGGCATGAATGTACGTGTACACATGGATGTACGTGTACAATAATTATAATGTATAACAGTATCTAGGCCTAACTTATTTATTTGCACAGAAACTTCCACCCATAGATGAGCTGCTGCTGTTCCTCATGCACCTGTCAGTGGGCCTGCCTCTCAGGGATCTAGCAGAATGGTTTGGCATTCACCGCAGCCAGCAGGATAATTGCCACCTGGACGCACTACCTATACAACCGGCTTGGAAGCAACCGTCTGTGGATGCCACGTGAAGCTGTCAGAGCTCACCTTCCACCAGAGATTTCAGCTTTCCCTGACACACAAGTGGTGCTTGACTGCACTGAAATATTCTGCCAGACTCCACGTACAAATCTCATGCTACATTCAAGGCCATGATCGGCATGGCACCCCATGGTGCCATTACATTTGTGTCTGGCCTGTATGCAGGATCCATGAGTGACCGTGAGATCTTCAAGCTGTCTGGCATCGCAAACCTACTCACACAGATATGGCAAAGGGTTCCTTGTGGACAATCTGGCTCTGGTTGTACGGAAGTTACAACCAGTTTCTGGGGTTTCCATGAAAGCTAGCTACCAGTCGATGTTAGCTATTGTTTCTATGCAACCTGTTGCAAAACGTCAGCTAGCTAGGCTTATTTGAATCCTAAATCACAGGTTACCTACCCTAGCCACATCAAAACCCCAGAACATGAACCTGATTGAGGCAATGAACACTTTATTTTCCCTCCCTACTCTGAGGTCGTGAGGCTTTTCACTCTTTCTTATCGACCTGTAACAGGTAGCCCTGACGCTTACTCTCCCTGATCACAAATCTTTGTTTGAAACTGTGGGGAATTGGACCTCATTCATGTTATGCATACACTTAATCGTACATCATTAAAACATTTTACACTGGATCAAAGTCAAGTTGTCAAAGTTAGCTAACGTTAGTAACTAGAGCTAGCTTGCCAGTTAGAGCCATATTCGTCTCTTCTCGTATCTCGTATCTTGGGAACGGAAGTGTACAAGTGCACACTCAAGAAAGTGGAAATAGATTCATATAGGTAATTAAACATATTATTTCTCTGGAAGCACGTTTAATAAGGTGACTGAAGGGATTTCTTTGAACCACTTTGAATGTGAAGAGATTTGAGTTATAAGAGAAAATAATCATTCAAAACTCATATTGAGCCCAGCTGTTGAAACTTGCTATTTGACGTTGCCATCAAGTGGACGTGCCATGGACACATGCAAAATCAAATCAAATTTGGGCCGCATTGTGCACGTTTCCAAAGCAGATAAAATGCACTTACCTGATTGTCTTACAATATCCCTGAATCAAGGACAGTGGCTTTCAGCTCCCTGATGCTGAAAGACAGCAAAATATCTTGCTTGAGGGACAGGCAAGCAGGGTAATTAACCCCTTAGTGCAGATAGTCTATTTTGTCTCACATGCGAGACAGTTTTACGCAACTGAGACACGCGTTGCTCCTGCAGCCAAACTATTAGTGGAAAACCCAAACGCGGTATTTTAACTTTATTGGTAGACGATTCGCGACGATTTCTGGCCAATGCGTAGTTTCTAAGTGTCACTATCTTTCCGTAGCAAGTCCATTTAACAAGCACTCCCCACCCAGCCTATACCTACCCATGCGTGACATAGTGGGCAATAGCGTCTATGTTGGGAGTTCATAAATATATGTATTCATCATATAATATCAGAATTCCGTCCAGCAACCAGATAAACCCACCAATAGCCCGACCGTATGCAAATACAGCGGTGCAAATCGCTGCTCAATCAATACCGACATAAACAAGTGAAATCATACAATGCCATTCTACTATCAATATCTGCTATTAAATATGGAATTCGCGTGCAATCCTACCGTGGATTTAAGCGTAGATATGTCCCTTTCAAGATTCCGTGGTCATTTATTGTCTTGGACAATCCGTTTGAAAAATACACAGCGCATTGGAACACTATTAGACAAACGAAACTAGCTCTGCGTAACCCCCCCTTCCTGATTGCACTGCTGTGACGCTTTCAATTTTATTCTGGTTTGATCGACAATTGTTTTATCCAATAGAAGGCACGACAAGCTTCCCAAAAGTAATTTACATGTGTAATTGAAAGCTTGGATTAACTATTTAAGGGCGAGCGTAACTGCAATACTTGTTATATCACGACAATTTTACGCAGGCATGCGCAGGTGACGCATTTGGTTTGACGCAGTTGGTATGACGCATTTGGTATTACGCAATAAAACTGCGCGCAACTTTGAAGTGACTTTTTAGTAGTTTTCCCCCGAAGTCGGTCAGAAGAGGACAACAACAGAGATTCTTCTAATCCCTGTAGCATAGATTCTGTGGAAGAGGTGCCTATCAATATGGGGAAGATATCCTCCTCGACATGTAAGTATTACTGCTTGTAATATTTTGATTATATACATTCGTTTTTCCACTGCGTGCTATATTTTCGTTATTTTAGTATTTGCATCGGTCGTAATAGACCACTGTTAGCCTGCTAATAATGCTGAACATATTTGAAAACACACTTTTTCAGACTCCACCTTGAATAACTACATGTATAAGGCAAATTATATAGTACGTTCTTTCCGTTTATTTTTTATTTTCTATTTGGTTTAGCTATCTCATAGCTTAGAATGTATAGCTGACTGTATTCAGTTGATGACTAGCGATAGCTTCTATGTTGTGAGAAAGTAGCGCTTTCGTGACTTTGCTTCGTAGATTGTGTCTATGACCTTCAATATGCACTTATTGTACGTCGCTTTGGATAAACGCGTCTGCCAAATAACTGTAATGTATTGATACTATTGTGTTCGTGCCGTTCCCGTAGTGGCTCGTGGTGGCCTGCTTTGTTAGAATTCATAGCATTCACAATGAAATTGAGTATTTTAGCGCTGTTCGGTTTGGTTGCTCAGTCGTACGTTATAAACTCCTCAAAAAAAGTTCGGAAACGTTATTTCGGTCGATTATTCCTCCCCTTTAATAATACCAATTGGTATTGTATTTTATATCGTTGGAAAGCCTGATTCGTCACCTTTACAACGCGGTACAACTTGTAAGGATCGTGCATTCGTGGAATGAGCAACACAGCTAACCGTGTGGGTAGCGGCCCAAAAAAATGTGCCAAAATCCCCTGCTATATTCTTCTGTTGGTATTCACTCTCGTTTTGAGTTGCTTGGTGGACTGGATGATTGCACTCTCCCACAGTAATAAGGAAAAAACAACACATATTGGCCATTTTTACACTTTATTCATTTTACACTGTGAGGGACCTCAGTAGCGTGTGGAAGATCCATACGCAGCCACAACAGCTTGGCACCTCCTCCTCATGCTGGTCACCAGCCTGGTCACACACTGCTGTGGGATGGCATCCCATTCCTCGGTGCCAATCAGGTGCCAGTCACACACCTGTGACTGGCATACACCTGCCAGCACTTGAAGCTCAAAACGAGAGTGAATACCAACAGAAGAATATTGCAGGGGATTTTGGCACATTTTTTTGGGCCGCTACCCACACTGTGTTGCTCATTCCACGAATGCATTATCCTTACAAGTTGTACCTCATTGTAAAGGTGACTAATCAGGCTTTCCAACGATATAAAATACAATACCAATTGGTATTATTAAAGGGGAGGAATAATCGACCGAAATAACGTTTCCAAACTTGTTTTTAGGAGTTTATTTTATGCCTCGATTTGCCGTGAAGCTAGAACATTGGTAGTGTGTTCCGATATTATTTTATTGTATTGTAATTTCTTTGTGCATAATGTACTCTATGGGGTATTAGTATATCCATGGGTGATGCTTTTCACTTAGGGAATGGAAAATATGTATTCAAATGTACTGTGTCCAGATGTGTGCAAGATGAATGTAAAATAAATAAATAAAATAAATAAGCAACAGTTGTGAAACACACTACAGAGTAATGCCATCCTAGAGCACGCAACAAAATATAACATAATGTAGCATACAGAAGAAAGTGTTTACTGAAGTACAAGAGTGAATGATTTCATATTTAGCTGTGTGTACCACAGTGTTATAATGCTTCTGCATTATGTAATTTGTTCCTATAACATGCTTGACCCTCCACCTCTGCCACTCCAGCAGTGCCCTCTACTGTTCAGAGTGAAGCCACTGCAGGACCAGATCCTTACAGCATACTGAAGACCGTGCCATTGATGAGTGCATTTTGGCCACGAAGGCACCGCACAGGATGAAGCAGTATATGAAGGATAATGGTGAAAAAATGGCACACTTGCCATCAAACACTGAACTGAAACTGTGCAATATCAATGTTTTCATCCATTAAGTGATCATAAGGTAAAATGTATATGCTTTATAAAGGACAAAAGGCTTTTTAATAATTTCTCGGAGAGGTTTTGGGTAGGTTATTGGACACCTAGATATCCACCCCCCTGTACTGATCCAAAATAATTCCCACATGAAAATGATAAAAAGGTGAGTTAAATGAGTCAAAACGGTTGATTTGCACTGAAATGTATGATTAGTTTAAGATTTACAGCTATTCACATTTTAGCCAATTTGGATAGGTTTGGAGACCCTGGGTACATCAGGCTACACTGCTTACATTTCGTGTCATAGATCTTTAGTAGTTCTGTATATCACCCTGCGATTATTGAATGCTTGTGGACAAGGAGTTTATGATCCAGGAAATGTGTAGTTTTACCTGTTTCACTTATGTAGCTCTCAGTATTTTGAAGAAATATGTTATTTTTTGCATTTTTTTGAAAAGTTTTGCTTGCATTTCCGGCACTTTATTTTGACTTCAATTATGAAAATAAACAAATCTAAGTTTGTACAAAAAATGGTACACCGGTTTTGTTTCATTTAAGCCATTTACCAAGTTTATGTGATGCTCACACCTGGAGTTATAAAGCCTTAAACAGAGTACCCCCATGATTTACCAAATATGCCATCTGCACTAAGGGGTTACAAACATGGCTTACTTCCAGATGACAAATTTGTCTTGCAGCTAAGCACGGACAATGTAACCTTAGTAATGGCCCTGTCGCACGATTGCGTATCGTACTAGCGTATGCCAGCGTATGAAAAATATCACTCATACGCTGATATACGCTGACATACGCTAGGGGTACGTTAGGCATAGGTTGTATACGTTTCAAGCACGGTCACATACGCTGGCATATGGCGAGGCACAAAAAGTTTTTTAAGCATGCTTAAAAATTTTGTGCGTTTTCGGACGTATGGTTTATACGCTAGGCATACGCTAGGCATACGCTGAATACGCTAGAATTACACTAGAGGTAAGTTACTCATAGGTCAAGTACGCTGGTCATACGCTGACATACGCTGACATGAAGGTGTACCGTACAGTTATTTTATGAATTTACATACGCAACTCATACGTTTCTCTCATACGCAATAGTGTGACAGGGCCATAAGATAGCGCATTCCCTTTTGAATTAATTAGTGTCAGACAGGTAACTTAGGCATTGAAGAAGCAGTGATTTCCGGCCTCTCCGAGTGCGTCTTCACATCATGTTACTCTTCAGATTTGAGCTGACTGTGGCTGGACCAAAACATCACTTCTTCAGCAGATCTAAGTGACAAAAACTGCCACCAAAGTCCAATCATGACTGACATAATATATACAAATACATATACTTGTATCACAAATAGTAAACAAACACTAATAACGGGACTAAATATAACCAGAAAGCATTACGTCCATATAATCAACTGTATAGTTGTGCTTTCACATCAAATAATATAAATTAAATAAAAATAATTTATTTTAAATATTCATGTTAACAGACAAGAAATTGAATCAGGGCCTCATAAAAAGTATGCTGTATAATATATTAACCAAACCATTCTCTCTCGTCTCCTATGATTACTCTTGTGTGCTAATGTTAAGTCCTTCTGTTTCGTCTTTCGTACTTTTCGTACTTTGTGTTTGTTTCGCTTTGGGCTGCTATGTTTGTCTGTATCTCCCTTGCAGATGGAGATGCTGACGTCATGGTTCTACGTGGGGATGCTGGGAGCTGCGCTGGTGGAAGGACGCACGCCGTTGCCTGGCAACCTTCTTCAGGAGATGCGTGGAGATGGGGACGCTTTGCCGCGGGATTTTGAAAGATGTTCGTAGCTGGGGACGCCGAGGACTGTCGCGGAGCAGCCGGATTGGAAAGATGCGAGAGTATATATCTGGCCTCCGTCCGCATCACCAGTTCCAGTTCCTGACGCTAGCGGTTAACACAACTTCCACGACGCTTTCTGAACACTTGAGTTCTGTGTTAACAGACTAAAATAGATTAGCCCGTGAATTGACTAAGTTGCTGAACACCACCACAGCAACCGTCCCGCTAGACCAGGAGGAGAAGACCCTTTGTCATCTGGAGGTGGGTCTGATTTTGGACACTTGCTGCCTGGTGAGAGCATGCAGCCTGTGTAGCTGAACTGTAAATATTGTAAATCTATTACATGTTTAGAGAATAGCTAAATTAGGTTTTTACCGTACCTGTATGTGTTATTAAACATTTTGTCTTTTAAATCACTTTGCGCTTCACTGGCTTTATCTAAGAGGTTGTGGTTTGCGTTTAAGTGGCTTAGTGTTACCTCCACTACTGTACACCTGGTTATTGCAACACAGGTGGATTTTGGGACGTAACAAATTGGGGGCTCGTCCGGGACAGTGAACATATTTGTGCAGATTTATTCTGACTTTGATGCTACGCTACCTTGGGGGCTACGTGGTGCCAGCTTTGTGATTTGTAGCACGGTTACTTTGTTGCTAATAGGTTACTACTAGCTTTTGGTTCGTAACTGTGTTACTGTGTTGCTTGGTACGACATTGGGTCCCGCCTGTAGCAATAGCTTTGTGTATCATTTTGTCACTGAGTTGCGCTACTTTTGGCATTTTGTAGCGCTTGTATTGCCACTTACCACATACTCGTAAATTACCAGTAAGTGTTGTGATTTTGTTTTTTCGTTGCTGTGGGCAGCAGGTTTAATAACATTGGTAGAACGCTATTCTCTTTATTTTAAAACGCATTTAAGCGTTGCTGCGTAACTTTCGTTACCATGGAGTTCGATTTGGAACGGTCCGTTGATGACCCAACACTGGAGCAGCTGGACAGCTGTCGGAAAGCTGACCTGGTGTTAATAGCGGAATACTTTAAAATCGATGTGTCCCGCTCTGAGATGAAATGCCAGATCAAAATCAAGGTAACAGATGGGTTGCTCGAAAGGCAGATTCTGTTTGAGGGTGCGGATCCAGGAGAATCGACCCTCATTAAGACAGAGAGTCCCGATACTACGACTCAGACTAGGCAGTTTTAGCTGGAGATGAGACGTTTAGAGCTGAGAGAGAGAGAGAGAGAGAGTTGGAGGCGAAGGTGCGCCTCAGGGAGTTAGAGGTGGAAGCTATGCGGGCTAGTAGCAGAGTGCAATCGCCCGATTTTGATGTCAGCAGATACACTAAAATGGTTCCCCCCTTTCGTGAGGCTGATGTTGATAAATATTTCTCTATGTTTGAACTGGTTGCTATCTCGCTTAAGTGGCCCAGGGATGCCTGGCCGCTGTTGCTACAGTGCGTGCTGGTTGGTAAGGCCCAGAGTGCTTATTCGTCTATAGAACAAAGTCTAGATTACGAAGTTTAGGCGATATCGGAAGGTCGATAGCCAAACCTTTGTTGAATTCGCCCGGGAGAAGGAGAATTTATTTGATCGTTGGTGTGCTGCACAAGGGGTTGAGCGATTTGACCAACTCCGTGATTTAATTATCATGGAGGAGTTTAAGAACTGTGTACCCAGGGCCGGCTCTGACCAATTGGCTGCCCTAGGCAGGATTTTATCTGGCGCCCCCTTGCATCACAGTTTATTCACTACCAATAACATGCACTCACACTTTTGTTTTCACATTTAATTTCAAAATGTAATTCTTTGTGTGCACCTGCCAATGTGGAGAGCCTCTCGACAGAATTTATTAATTATTTTAGGCAATCCACAGGCATTGGCTGGTGTGTCTTTTTCTTTTTCATTGTTCTGTAATGTGGTTCTATTTTGTCATACCTTGACATTGTTCTGTATATATTTCTGATTTCATGCCTGGAAATTAAATAAATAAATAACATTGTATTGTACATGTACATGTATAAGCAGGGAGGTGAGAGTTCGAGTCTCGCTCTCCCTGAAATTAAAATGAGGCTGAAATAAGCAGCACATGTACCTGTCTAGTTCATTCCTTCTTTGTCATGGTTCTAAATAGGGATGTTCCTAACGACTAATTTCCCTGACGTTTAAACGGAAGTTTATACTTAGACTAGTCTAAAAGTAAGAAAACACTCAGAAAACAGTCAAAATTGAGCACAATTTAATCTATAAAGTTAAACATTGTCCGAAAAAATATTGCGTATATTATAAGAGCCATTTGAAACCGTTAATCACATTCTTCAATAACCAAATCGTATTTTAAATGCCGCTGAAATGTGTGGCACTTTGCGCCTTGCATTATGAACATTGCACATTATCCTACAAAACATGACAACTCACTAAATAAAAGTTAACAAATAACATTTATTGAAAACAATATTCAACGTAACAAAACATTTTTAGGAAACGTGCCTGATTATTACAACGGCATTTTCATTGGGTGAACGCGATCGCATAGCAAATACAGTAAAAAATAATAATCGGTCATCAGAAAAGCTACCAATAATAGGAACACAAAAAAATAACAATTAGGCCGACTGATCGACGTGACATTACATTAGTTTTATTGGGCTATTCAACAACGCGATAGGCCTACTTACTCTTTCCACCTCGCTGGTTTAACTTGCAGGGCGAACAGGCTAATGCGTTTTGTTTTTTTCCTTCGTTTTTTTAAATTATTTTTTTAATCCGGCGTTGTTAACATTAGTAACGGATTCTCGTTTTTTTATAAAGCAACATTTGACCATGAAACATGAAATTTCAGTGCAAATTATGTCAATACGTAATATAAATGTGTACATTCATAAAATAGTAAGTTTAACCGACTAGCATTTCTGGTGCCGACTTGCGAGGGTAGCAACGTTTAATCGGCTAGTCGACTAAACGCGCACATCCCTAGTTCTAAATGTCTGTGACTGTTAAATCACAACCAGCTCTGTGATTTTCTTCTTTATCATATGGCTCTTAGTTGTCATAAATCTTCTATTTTGTCATCTTCACATAATCTCTCATACATAGAGAACATAATGGAATACACGGTTCAATGCACTAGCGCCACACGGCGGCCCCGCACTGAATGGACTCAAAATGGCGTCAAATCGTTAGTTGTCGCTACTCTCTCTATAAAGGGACTCTACTTCAACCCAAGCGCCCCCAGTACCGGGGCAGGATGCGCCTAAAGTCAGAGAGCACTAGACAATTAATTTCATCACATTAACGTTACTGTACCTCTGCCCTTTTCACGTTGTACCTCCTCTTCTTTCCTTCTTTTCCTTCCCTGAGCACCGGACAGCTTTGGTCTTTTCGACATGTTGATAGCATATAATGCGAGGGTCACGTCAGATAGCCACACTTTACCATTGCCCAGAGAGGGAGCGCAGGTAAAGTCTAATTGCCTGGCTGGAGCGGGGCGGGGTGACATGAACTAAGAAATTATTATTATTTAATAGGCTATGCTATAGAGCTACGCTGGTTGTTGTGGGGTTATTTAATATTTTGAAATAACAGTGTTAACTAGTAGTATTAGTCAAATATTATTTAAAAAAAATATTTTTTTTCCCCCCCCATTTGTTGCGCCCCCTCTGGGTGTTGGCGCCCTTAGCATTTGCCTATACTGCCTATGCCAAAAACCGGCTCTGTGTGTACCTGAGCGTGTCACCACCTATTTAAGTGAACAGAGACAGTGGCGCCGCCAAGGGGTGGCCAGGGGGGGCCACGGCCACCCTGATAAAATCGCTGGCCCCCCTCGCGAGTCGCATATGCATAATATGCTGCTATCTATGAGGGGCCGTTTAGGCCATAATTCATACTCTCTATCACATACATATATACTCTCTCACATACATATATACTCTCTCTCACAAACATACATACTCTCTCACACATACATACATACTCTCTCACACATACATATATACTCTCTCTCACATACATACTCTCTCACACATACATACATACTCTCTCACACATACATATATACTCTCTCTCACATACATATATACTCTCTCTCACATACATACATACTCTCTCACACATACATATATACTCTCACATACATACTCTCTCACACATACATATATACTCTCTCACACATACATATATACACTCTCTCACATACATATATACTCTCTCACATACATACATACTCTCTCACACATACATGCATACTCTCTCACACATACATATATACTCTCTCTCACATACATACATACTCTCTCACACATACATATATACTCTCTCTCACATACATATATACTCTCTCACACATACATATATACACTCTCTCACATACATATATACTCTCTCTCACATACATACTCTCTCACACATACATACATACTCTCTCACACATACATATATACTCTCTCTCACATACATACTCTCTCACACATACATATATACTCTCTCTCACATACATACATACTCTCCCACACATACATATATACTCTCTCACACATACATATATACACTCTCTCACATACATATATACTCTCTCTCACATACATACTCTCTCACACATACATATATACTCTCTCACACATACATATATACACTCTCTCACATACATATATACTCTCTCTCACATACATACATACTCTCTCACACATACATACATACTCTCTTACACATACATACATACATACTCTCTTACACATACATATATACTCCCACTATACATATTCTCACTCTCACATACATATATTACCACTTCCACATAAAAATATTTATGTATGTATGAAATAAAAAGTATAGTGGAAACGGAAGGCACTTACATGAAAAGGAAGTCACTTACATGAAATGGAAAGATTGCGATTGGCTCAGAAGCTGGCTGGTACCATAGATATACCCATTACAAACAGATCCTCAGTTGCCCTATTCAAATCTGCACGGCTGCGATCTGCGTATAAACAAATGGTACTGTATAGAGAACAGGCACGACTTCACACCAGCCTTGTGTTGTGGGTATTATCTGCCATTTTTCCAGACACGCAAACTATAAGCATTAACGGTAACGTTAACTGTTATGTTAAGGTGATACCTTATGTTATGTTATGTTAAAGTGTAAACACCTTGGTTGTGTTGGACTCATGCACCTGCTGCAAATGGCCGCTGGTTTTGTCACAAATGCAAACAACAGTGGAACAGAACTGTAACCGACAGTGAAGCCGTAAAGAAAGACTGACCACGTATGTTCTATGTTGTTCAAGTTTTTGGGCTTCTTGGTTCTATTACTTTTTACTTATTGTTTACCTTTTTTTAAATTGTTTTTCAACTTATCCCACAAGGATTTATGTGTGCAATAGTTTTTTTTAAATTACTTGAATGGAATATATTACTCGAATGTATCACTGCCACCCAGGCCTCCCAGATAGCAAGGAAGTATTGAATCAACATTGATATTGTGTTATAAGCGTCAGTATCGGTCATCAACCAATTTTCAATGGTGGAATCAACATTCACTTTCTGATGGTAATGGTCACCGATGTATTAGGTTGAAATGGAAACATTGTGTCAATATAACAATAACAACCAAAGTCATCATACTGATGAATAACATAGATTTTTTTATCAGATGAATTTGATTCAGGTGCGCTTTCATTTTCAAATAAAATTTGGTTAAATTGGTTAAGTTAAAAGTTAAAGTTGCTACGGGTGGCGTAGGGAAATAAACAAAAGGAGACTTAACAGTAAAGCGTATTTGTGGTTGATGGTAATTCTGCATTCCTTTATTCATTTCCAACTAGTAATCCCGATATCCGAAGAGGGAAAATGTAATAAAACGCCCTTTCAACTAGGAGTTCCATGTCGGAAATCAGGGGTCGGGAAATCAACCCCGATGAAATCAACCCCGACCTCCCGACTAAGAAGAACTTGATATCACATCATCATGGCAGCTCACACCGCGACCCACATTGTGAACAGTTACAAACATTACTTTTAGATGAATTTAGCTTTTAAATCACTTCAACTTTCGTTTTTCAGCATGAAACTATAACTATTGCATGTAGCTATTGTGTCCATTAAGCAGAGGTTTAAAATCAATAAAGAGGTTTACATTTTTAAAATTGATGTCAATGTATTATCTATTTTAGTAGCTCAACTCAAAAGTATTTAGATTTTTCCTTAAAAAAAAAAAGATTATGACTACTTTGACCAAGAATTGGAGAAAGGTAAAATGTAGTTATAAAGTGATATTATCATTAGCTATGATAGATTGCATTGATAATACATTGATTTAACATCAGTTACGTTTATTTCCATTGTTAACATCAACATTATTTCAATATTATTTCAATGCATTGATTCAACGTAAACTTGATGAGCACCTCAACATCAGAGATCAACATTGAATCAATGCTTCATCTTATGTTAATTCAACATTGATTCAATGTTTCCTTGCTATCTGGGCTACTACCAGTTGCACTGTGAACGTCATTACTACCCAAAACAAATGATATTATCCATTTGTACATTTCATGCAAGTAATTTATTTTTTGCTAAATAAAGACATTCAGAATTGTACATCGTTTATTGCATTTTACACAGCATTACACTCTAGGCACACTTGTGGTTTTACATTAGAATCTATGCTCATTGTCATATTATGTATATGCCGTGAGCACACCTTCGTGGAAATGTAATATTTTGTACGTCTTCCAGCCGATACCCATGTCATACGACGCCTTGTTAGCTCGGCGATCTGACTTCCACCACTTTGCTTCCAAGCTGGAAAATCGCTCTCCATTTGCGATTCAAACTACATCCAAGATTTGCAGCTGGCCTAATACGGTTATAATAATCAGAGCTACCAAGCTAATAATTAAGAACCACCCTCTACTGCTTTCTAGCAGCTTTAAACAATAAAATCATCCTTAGCTCTGACAACATTTTGACAACTTTAGCATAATAGTTCAATGGGCGTTTTACAAATACGTATATGTTGTGAGAAATTTGGAATTCAGGTTAACATGTGTTATGCAGACATTTATCATGTTTATAAAATGTTTCAAATTAGTTGAGAATTAAGCGAGTTACAGTCAATTTTATCGGAGGAAGTCTGCATCCGTCAATACACTACCGTTTGTTTACCTGAATCTTGACCGCCCGACGGTGGCCCGGCTATTTAACTAATTCCAGAATGTGGACACTTTCACACAACTAAAAAAAAAAGTAATGAATGATTGTTTCTTTTTACATAGCCTACATAGTTTTTCAATATTAGTATCGCTGAAATGTTACATAGCGGCTGATGCCATAGATCTACGTTTTCATATCCATGGCTGGTAGGCTGTTATCCGGCGTCCGTGCACCATGGAGGGGGCAGACCAGTAGTTATTAGCCTCCAACCGGTAATCCATAAATATTATACTATCGTCACCTGAAACAGTCAGTGCTTCTTGAGAGGCCAGCATCAGCCCTGTAGTTTAGCTCTCTCGGCAGAGGAAAAGGTAACAACTAACGTTAGCTTGCTACTAAGTTCATTCACTGCGCAAACAGACAAAGTGAACCGTTATAATTTGGTAATCATGTACTAGCTAATACTAAAAAAAATAATCACATCACTTTCTAACGTTAGCTTGTTTAATGCAAATCTAAGTAGCCAAGGCCGTTTTGCTTTTGTTGGTTAGTTAGCTAATGTTAGCAAGTGGTGTGATTATCTTTTAGCATGACTACATGATTACGAAATGATAACGGTTCATTTGTCTGTTTGCACAGTGATTAAACTTGGTAGCAAGCTAACGTTAGTTGTTACCTTTTCCTCGACCGAGAGTCAGTTGCCAAAGTGTTGTGGGGTGTTATATCGTGCAGGACTGCAGACTGTCTCCGAGCAAGTCCAAGCTGGCCTGCTGAGGATTATTGAGGTAACTACACTAGCGTTAATGCAAGCGCTCTCATCTCGCTGTGAGAAGGCGCAGAATGATACAGCACTGACCTGGCCTCAAGAGATGAGGACAATACACTGCCTGTTTTAGGCAGCGATAGTATATTATGCACTACTCCGATTTCCTGTTGTAATACATGTCTCTGGTATTCCCTCTCCATGGTGCGTGGGAACTGGACAAGAGTCTGTATGGCATAATATGCTAGCACTGCAGACGTAACTTAACTGGGCGAATTATGAATCTAGTAGTTGTTTATATCTATGGTACCAGCCAGCTTCTGAGCCAATCGCAATCTTTCCATTTCATGTAAGTGACTTCCTTTTCATGTAAGTGCCTTCCGTTTCCACTATACTTTTTATTTCATACATACATAAATATTTTTATGTGGAAGTGGTAATATATGTATGTGAGAGTGAGAATATGTATGTGTGAGAGTATATATGTATGTGTAAGAGAGTATGTATGTATGTGTAAGAGAGTATGTATGTATGTGTGAGAGAGGATATATGTATGTGAGAGAGAGTATACAGGTGCAGCTCAAAAAATTAGAATATCGTGAAAAAGTTCAATATTTTTTGTCACTCATTTCAAAAAGTGAAACTCATATATTATATAGATTCATTACACATAGAGTGAAATATTTCAAGCCTTTATTTCTTGTAATTTTGATGATTATGGCTTATAGCTAATGAAACCCAAAATTCAGTGTCTCAGAAAATTAGAATATTTTGCTTTAACATATTTTTAAAGTATCATATTTAATATTTGGTCGCATATCCTTTGCATGCTGTTACTTCCTGAAGTCTGTGACCAATCAACATCAAAAGACTCTCTATATATTATTTTCAGGTACTGTTACAAGTGATACTATAACCTCTCTGCATTTGAACTGATCTCGATGGGAATTGGGGGGTGAGACTAGATTCAGCTGTAAATTACACTGGTACAGTATGGAACACATGGCTGGCTAAATGGCTGTAAGTCATCAAGGGTCTGAGCTATCGAACGAGCCCCAAACCATCACACTGTTGCCAGATATGGAGTAGATGTGGATGGATCACTGCAAGGGTTATTTCTCCTGACTCAGCTTCCTATAGAACTCTATGGGGAAAAAAGTCAGGAGAAACAACCCTTAAAGGGATCCATCCACATCTACTCCATATCTGGCCGCAGAGTGATGGTTTGGGGCTTGTTCGATAGCTCAGACCCTTGATGACTTACAGCCATTTAGCCAGCCATGTGTTCCATCAGTGTAATTGTATATATGTATGTGTGAGAGAGTATGTATGTGAGAGAGAGTATATATGTATATGAGAGTGAGTATATATGTATGTGAGAGAGAGTATATATGTATGTGAGAGAGAGTATATATGTATGTGTGAGAGAGTATGTATGTGAGAGAGAGTATATATGTATGTGAGAGAGAGTATATATGTATGTATGTGTGAGAGAGTATATATGTATGTGTGAGAGAGTATATATGTATGTGTGAGAGAGTATGTATGTATGTGTGAGAGTGTATATATGTATGTGTGAGAGAGTATATATGTATGTGAGAGACAGTATATATGTATGTGTGAGAGAGTATATATGTATGTGTGAGAGAGTATGTATGTATGTGTGAGAGAGTATATATGTATGTGTGAGAGTGTATATATGTATGTGTGAGAGAGTATATATGTATGTGAGAGAGAGTATATATGTATGTGAGAGTGAGTATGAATTATGGCCTAAACGGCCCCTCATAGCTATCTGATATTTTACATTAGGTACTATTCATTTCAATCAATAATTATATTTTTCATAATAGTTCATGCATGTGTAAGAAAATAACAAATGTATAGCCAGCCGCTTAAGCGCAGCGCACTGCCAGGAGACTGAGCGCAAATAGGCCCCGTTCATCCCGGGGGGGGGGGGGAACACATCCCGCTCTCACCCTCTATTGACTTGACGTGCTGGTGCCTTCTTGTCATTTCAATCCGTTAGCCAACAGCATAAAAATGCCTAAAAGTTGTAAGATTCCGAACCGCAAAACGGAGCCCATAAGATGAGAAAAGTGGATCTGAGCAATAAGACGTGAGGCGTCGGCGGGAAGAAAGGGGAAAATGTGTGACCCTGAAACTCCACATGCTTATGTGTGCAGCAGGCATTGTTTCACAGGTAGCCTAAGCCAAATAAGTTATCCAATTGTCAATGTATGGGTAACTAATATTGCTGTAAAAAACGCTAAAACATTTTGACCATATGCAAATGGTTTGTAGTGGAATGTGGTATTATATTTTCAAGTGCAAAATCCACTAACAAAAACGTTGTGGGCATCCAAAGAACGATAATTTTTCATCGTTGTATGCGTGTAGATTTCACACAAACGGTGAGACAAAGAAAAAGCAATCAGCTTTCAATGGTAGGCTACTCTTCTCATGCAGGTTGTAACTGTAAAAAGTAGGCTAAGCTAGCGAAATAGAGGTGACGTTGTCATAAAAAATTTTCTTACAGTGAAAATGGACGACTTCTTTACATTCTTTGTTTTGTTTTTCATATTTCGACATATATAATATAACATTTTATATAACACAAAAAGACACAGCAACAGCCAAATACATCTGTATTGAAAATAATTTGAGGCCTCTGTGTGGTGTTTTTAAACTCTAGTAGGCTTGTTCCTAGTAAATGTTTTGTTCCTTACAATCAATGTAGCTACTCCTTCAAATTAAAACTGTATATTTGTCTTTTTAAGGAAAAGGACAACTACTAGCCTATTTGAAAAACAATGAATCGCCTATGTATATGCATATACATAACACATTAAAACAGGATTGCCGTGGAACTCAAAATGTTAACGGTACCGGTATTAGTCTGTGCACATCAGATAATTAGTAACATTAACTGTAAAATAAGAAACCAAAGTATATCAGTATGAGATTCCTTAACTCTCATATTGACATCGTTTTCCACTAGCCTATATACTACAACAACATAATAGAATTCCTGAAATTCAGTTATGGCTTTTGGTTTTGGTATGCCACCCCAAGATTTTCAGTGGCCCCATCTGGCCACCCCGATGAAAAATTTCTGGGGGCGCCACTGAACAGAGAACAACTCAGGTCGCACAGGCTGCAGTCTTGGCTGACGAATATACCCTCACTCATAGAACCGCATTTTCAGAGAATTTCCCGTTACGTCATGACGACGTCACTCCCCGGAGGGAATTTCCCGTAGGCTCAGTTGGTCTCTCAGGGACCGGTACTCCCGTTTCTGGTGACAAGCAGGAGGATTTGAGAGCTAAACGGAGAATTGTGTGTAATTATTGTAAGAAGCTCGGTCATGTCGTGTCTGATTGTTGGATCCTGAAGAGAAAGGATAAATCGTTAAAAGGGGTTTCACTTGTGAAAACGTGTTTGCCTGCGCCTGGACGTTGTGAAATGTTATCCCTTAGAAGGGATTGTGCTCTCCAAGATTATGCGCCATTCCTTATGGATGGTGTTGTGTCATTGACTGACGAGCCTGGTCTTCTAAGGCCAGTTAAGATATTGAGAGACACCGGCGCTGCGCAATCTTTTATTTTGGAGGATATTTTGCCCCTGTCTGAGAGATCCTCCATAGGCACCAGTGTCCTTGTGCAGGGTTTTGAAATGGGTTTTGTTGATGTGCCATTGCACGCTGTTCTGCTGAGGTCTGTCCTCGTGACAGGTCGCGTTGTTGTGGGTGTGCGATCCAGTCTTTCTATGGAAGGGGTAACCTTCATTTTGGGGAATGACTTAGCAGGGGCAGAATTTTGGCTAGCCCTGAGGTGATTCCTGTCCCTTTTGTCAGATGCCCTGATGAAGGTAGGCAGAAATATCCAGACGTATTTCCTGTTTGCGATGTCACGCGTGTCATGTCTAAACGACTTGTGACTAACTCCGACACTGTGAAGGCTTACAATGTTCCCGAGTCAGAGGGCGCTTATGACTTAAGTGACTCTTTCTTTGTTGAACTGGAGTCTGTGGTACAGGTGGCTGTTATTGCTGCAGACACAGGTAAAGCTACGTTTGTGGGAGAGAACCATATGGGCGAGTGTGTCGAGGGGTTTGAGAGGCTGTCTCTGGCACGGGAGCAGCTGATTGTTGAGCAGAAGAGAGACTCAGACATTTCTTCTCTCTTTGAATATGACATTCCTGAGGAGGAGATTGCTTTGGTGCCGAAAGGGTACATTGTGAAAGGCGATATGTTTACGCGCAAGTGGAGACCAATGGACTTTTCAGTTCATGACGACTGGAACACGTCAAACGCTTCAGTTCAGGACGACTGGAATGTTTTAGGTCAGATTGTGGTTCCATCTGTGTGTCGCAGTGAGGTGATCGGTCTTGCTCATGGTGACTGTGTTGCTGGTCATCTGGGTGTGGATGGAGTTTGTGGCTGTGTGTTGGGGTACTTCTTTTGCCATGGTTTTGGGTGTGACGGTGGGAGAAAGCTTGTAGCTCAAGTTTGCCCATTAACACGGACTAAAACTGGTAATCAGTTTTTACTCACTATAAAGTGCGCAGCTACTCATTTTCCGGACTGACTGATCATAACCCGCTTGTTTTACTTCATCACATGCATAATAACTAGCGTCTCATGCGGTGAAGTTGGTTTTTATTTTATTTTATTGTACAGGGCCATGATTTGGACATTTGGTTGGCCTACATTCATAGACGCGTTCATGCTCTCGCTATGTTACGTGGAATGTGCGAGAGTGACAATAAATAAATTGTTGCTGGGTCATGTACATGTTTGACTAAATTGATTTATTGTCTTAAGGGAGGGGAGGGGGTGTTACGTCCTTCTGTTTCGTCTTTCGTACTTTTTGTACTTTGTGTTTGTTTCGCTTTGGGCTGCTGTGTTTGTCTGTGTCTCCCTTGCAGATGGAGATGCTGACGTCATGGTTCTACGTGGGGATGCTGGGAGCTGCGCTGGTGGAAGGACGCACGCCGTTGCCTGGCAACCTTCTTCAGGAGATGCGTGGAGATGGGGACGCTTTGCCGCGGGATTTTGAAAGATGTTCGTAGCTGGGGGGAGGACTGTCGCGGAGCAGCCGGATTGGAAAGATGCGAGAGTATATATGTCTGGCCTCCGTCCGCATCACCAGTTCCAGTTCCAGTTCCTGACGCTAGCGGTTAACACAACTTCCACAACGCTTTCTGAACACTTGAGTTCTGTGTTAACAGACTAAAATAGATTAGCCCGTGAATTGACTAAGTTGCTGAACACCACCACAGCAACCGTCCCGCTAGACCAGGAGGAGAAGACCCTTTGTCATCTGGACGTGGGTCTGATTTTGGACACTTGCTGCCTGGTGAGAGCATGCAGCCTGTGTAGCCGAACTGTAAATATTGTAAATCTATTGCATGTTTAGAGAATAGCTAAATTAGGTTTTTACCGTACCTGTATGTGTTATTAAACATTTTGTCTTTTAAATCACTTTGCGCTTGACTGGCTTTATCTAAGAGGTTGTGGTTTGCGTTTAAGTGGCTTAGTGTTACCTCCACTACTGTACACCTGGTTATTGCAACACAGGTGGATTTTGGGACGTAACAGCGAACATTTAATGCTAAAAAACATCCATATTTGGTTCCTATTTGTCCCTATCTCATTCACCAATGGGTTTTGTTGTATCCTGGCTGGTACCCTATTGTTTTAGTTTGGATTATTTTTTTCACCTAAAGTTATCGTGAACTGGTATGGCCTGAAATCACCACACTTGTCAGCCTTGTTGGGATTGCCAAACACTTGGATCCTCTATATTATGACACAGATTGAACACCTGGTGGCGCTGTAGTGCACGTGACAAAATGTGGACATTGACACGCCCACTGCCGACGCCCCGTTTCACCTAGAGTCACAAAATTTGGTAAAAAGGTGCTTTTGCTCATGCTGAACAAATTTTCCTCAAGGAACCATAAAGTCCGCCATATTGGATTTTCCACTAATTAGCATTTGTATTGTAAAACACTTAAAATGCTACTCCTCCTACAAAATTCGACCAATTTACACCAAACTTGGTTTACTTTTATAAGGCTTTTGTCAAGAAATGACCAAATGAAGGGGGACCGCGGTGGTACAACGGTAAGACTTTCAGTCAGCCATTTTGCAGTCTCTGTGTTTGACAAATGCCACTTGTGCTGCTCGGTCCCTGAGAATCGCTGCTTGCAGCTATATTTATTATTACTATTATTATACAGGCAGGGGTGTTGCATAAAATTCTGGGCCTGTGCAAATCCAGTCACTGTGGGCCCCCTCCCAAAGCATATAATTCAGAGCGTTCTGAGGGCCTCTCCACCACCTTGGGGACCTAGGTAGTCAGTTCCCCCGATACAAGTATCTGTCTGGACTGGTATTGTGATATGAGTAACATTTCCTCAAATCATTGTCATTGTAACAGTAAGTTTTAACATTGTTTTTGCTTTAAATATACTTAAATTAAATAAACACTTAATCAGAGGTCAGATCATTGATCTACCAACAATAGATCAATAGATCATCAACGTCAGCCTGCATTCAGTCTGAACTTTTTTAAAATACAAAAATGAACAGATGCACAAATATATCAACATTAAAGAATAATAAATATAAAGTATCCAAAATACCTACAATTTGGTATAAAAACATACATATTAAAATGGGAAAAGAAATATAAACATCACTGTTGATTTCCAAGGCCGTTAGCTTCAAGTAGAAATGTATTCTATTTTTTCTCTCGGCATCAAACTTCTCTGTCATATTCTAGATCTCCACTTTAACTTGATGAAGCACTCCTGATTCTTAATATAAATCACTGGTGCCATTTTGTTCAGTAGCAAAAAAAGCAGCCTGAAAACGTTGGGAGAGGAGCCTCGAAGGAAAACTAATTCAACAACGTCGGTCATTTAGGCTAAAGTATCTTCATTGCCTCCATGGAGTGGTGCATGCCGGAGTGAAGCCTGTCCCAAACACAAATAATTTGCATACTGTTCTCGTCAAAGGGTTTTCTTTTAATTTGCTCAAAGGCTTTCGGCTGATTACAATATCCAATTGCATTTTCATGAGAGCTACTGCCAACCTTGGCGATTGCCAAAAATGTGATTCATTATTTTTTTTAAACAGCTGTTGAACACTATTGAGGAAACATGGCCACTGGAGACATACATCTATTCATGCCAAATAATGAAACTGGTTATTTCACCTATGTTTACAAGCACTGTTACAAGAAAAGCAATAATAATAATAATCACCAGCAACAGCAGCATGGGATCATTATAAAATAAAAAATTATTCCTCAAACATCAGTCAAAGCTTTTAGAATCAGAAGGACTTTTTCTCTTCTTGTTTCAGCTGTCACATTTCAAGTGAAGCCAAGTCAAAATACAGATTTTTTCATTTAATAACGTCTCAGATAAGGAGATAATGATAATTTGTTTTGTTTGTTTAAGAATAGTTTGTTTACGTGGGTAACTGGGACTCTTTTTAAAAATACGTATTAATTATCAATGCAACATGTCTGCTTGTCCTATCATATATTGCATGTTCTCACATTCCATTATTTGATTTCAAGAAGCATTTCCGTATTTATTTAAAAGTTGGCCGATGGTTAATGGCAGCCCTATGATTTGCATGTGCTACTGTTCCATGTTTGTATGTGTACAACCCTTGTATTTAGTCTTAATTTTCCACTATGTCATTATTTGCATGCACTTTCTTTCTATCTCTCTCTCACTATATATACGTATACATATTTATGGGTCATTTCATATACAATCAATAACCTGACCCCCTCAGAATCACCAGATTTATTTTGTACATGAACTATAATCAATTTAATGAAGCTATGCAAAATTTTTACTTTGTACTATGGATATCTTGTGAGTTATGGCCCCTTACTTAGGGGTAGCTCTTTTTAAATCGCATTACATTTTCAGTCATTTCTGAGCCCTCATACCTTCATAACCAGGGGAGTTTGTAGACTGCTTTGATTGGGGGGGCACAAGGGGGGGGTGATTTAGCGGGTTTAGCGGGGGGTCTGGGGGTCCTTCCCCAAAAAAATTTGAGCCTTTTAAAACTAATTTCCTGAATTTCTACACAACCTCACACAGGGCATTTTCTAAAATAAAATGTTTAACTTATGAACATTTTGAAGATAAAAAATTTTTTTCAAAGCCCTAGATGAGATTTGAGGTGCTTTCATATAAAGCTAAAGTATAGGCTAGCTATATTCCTCATTTCAGTCTCTTTGTGCTATTTTCTATTTACATGTTGTTGGGAATCTCTATGCCACCGGCTCGAATGTTACGTGAAATAACATGGAAGCGACGAGAGAGGAAGGTAGCGGGGTATAAGTAGTGAGCGGAAATAAATGACAGGTGAACTCACTAATCACCGAGGCGAAAGCAAAACCCGTAGCAGAACACAGGAAAATCTGATTACCGGTAAAATACAAAAATAATAAAAGACGTGGAGATAAGGGAAGGAAGGCATGATCCATGACACATGTGAAACTAAGGTACTGTAATTGACTCATCATTTCATTTATATACAGTATATACGTATATATATTATTTTTTTATATATATTTTATGCCTGAGACGCCGGGGGGCTTGCTTCTGTTGACGGCTGCCATTTCACCATGAGAGTGATAGACAACATAGAGAACGTAAGAGAGAGAGAGAGACAGATATGATAGTGTATTTTAATATATGTGAAGTAGCCTATTCCAAAGTCTGAGGAAAGTACGGCTGACTAGCCAACACGCAGCAGTATGCCAGCTAATGCAATGCTGCAGATATAACAACTTGGCTAGATGCAACATGTAATCAATCTATTTAAAATCGAATCTCCCAGATAGAGACTCTCGCCACTATTCTCAACCAGAGATTGTATAGTATCTCTCTATATGGGCTTTGCCTCAACTCGCTGAGTAAACCAGGCTAGTGAATATTATATCTTAAGCAATGCGTAACAGTTATCAAGAAGAGACAGCATAGATTGAAAGTGACCTCTCTCTCTCTTGCTGCATCTCTGTGTTTTATATGGCCAAACCAACCAATCAGATATTAGAAAAATATCTTATTTTGATGTGGCATTTTTATGATTGGCCGATTTGTCTGTAGCTCTAATAGCTTACTGATGGCGCTACGAGTGCCGACTACATATTGTCTGATTTTTTTTTTCTGGATTTGGCTTTTGTAGCGGGGGGCAGGCGGAGCATTTGGGGGGGCATTACATTTTTGTACTTTCTTTGAAGGTTCATATCACCATGTGGGATAGTTAGTTGGTGAAAACAAATTGTGGCAAGTGAAAGGGCTAATTTTCCTCTATATTGTGATACCAGACTCAACCATGATTCCTTCTGTTTCAAAATAAATGTCGAACATAGGCATATTTTTATGCTCGCAAATATAGTTTTGGGCAGTGAAATTGAGAAACAACATTGGTATACACATGTTTTATATACTAGAAGTTCAACTGTAGACAATGTATACTAACAATTGTGTTGAAGATAACATTTGAAATCACATCATCAGCGAAGTTCACAATCAAGGGTTAGGGGCAGGTCTAATCGTCGGGGAGAAACTGTGGCGATTCAGGTCGGAAAGCTGGGCATCTTCACACCGAGTGTGGAAAATTAACCCTTTGGGGCAGTTAGGAAACCAGCTTGAGCACTGCATGGAATGCAATTGCACCACACCCATTCATTGCCAACAGGGGCGCCTAACCATGTGTCCAGTTACGGAAGTCATACGTCCAGCTTGGGACTTTGAGTAAATTTCGCAGAGGTTTTTGGGCCCCTGTGAGGGAACGGTACAGTTTTCAGAGATAGTGTTGGTGTCACTGTACCCCGGAGACAATGAGCCCACCCCTGGACCTGTGGTCCAAAACGGGGCTTCGCGGCAGAGGCAAACGTGCCTGGGACTTTTAATAAATTCTGCAAAAAAACCTGCTTTTTTTCGGGCCAATTCTGATATCCAGACGTTCTGGTGAGTCCCCCGGAACGAAAGAGACTATGCACGAGCCAGTGGTCCGAAGCAGGGCTCCACAGCACCGGCAAATGTATACCGTTTCGGAAACCTCTGACCTGCAGAAAACAGAGGTTTTTGGGCCCCTGTGAGAGAATGGTATGTTCCAGAGATAGTGCTTATCTCACTGTACCCGAGGCAGTGCCCCGGAGACAATGAGCCCACCCCTGGACCTGTGGTCCAAAAGGGGGCTCCGCGACAGGGGCAAACGTGTGCATTTTAACCGTAGTTTCAGCTTCGAGCCTTGAGCGCCTTCAGAAAACCTAGGTATTTGGGCCCCTGCAAGAGAACCGTAGGGTTTCCAGAGGTGCAGCCAGTGTCCCTGCACTCAGGGCAGGGCCCTGGACACAACGAGCCCACCCTCTGACCTGTGGTCCAAAGTGGGGCTCCGCGGCACCTGTGAACATATGGACTTTTTAGGTCTTGGGCCTGGAGGACTCAGTGTACTCTGGGCCCCTGGGAGAGAACGGTACAGTTCCCAGAGATGGTGCTTGTGTCACTGTACCCGGGGCAGTGCGCTGTTTCCAAGTCCACCACTGGACCTGTGGTCCAAAAGGGGCTCTGCAGCAGGGGCAAATGTGTGCATTTTGACCACCGTTTCAGCTTTGGGCCTTGAGGGCCTTCAGAAAACTGAGGTTTTTGGGCCTCTGCGAGAGAACCGTAGGGTTCTCAGAGGTGGGGCCACTGTCACTGCACTCAAGGCAGGGCCTTGGACACAACGAGCCCGCCCTCGGCCTGTGGTCCAAAGCGGGGCTCTGCGGCACCTGTAAATGTATGGGCTTTTTGGGTCTCGAGCCTGGGAGACTCAGTATACTCTGGGCCCCTGCAAGAGAGCGGTACGGTTCCCAGAGTTGGTGCTTGTCTCACTGTACCCGGGGCAGTGCTCCGGAGACAATGAGCCCACCCCTGGACCTGTGGTCCAAAAGGGGGCTCCGCGGCAGGGGCAAATGAGAACCGTGGTGTGGAGGTCTTTTCAAATTTGCTTTTGGTTTCAGTTTAGGGACTTTTTTCTTGCTTTTCCCCTGAAGTTAGGGCCACTTCTCTTTCTGGTGCCGAATTAGGGTTAGGATTAGGGTTAGGGGGTCTCATATATGTGGAGATGGTGAATGCTCCCAACTTTTACAATGTTATATCTTCATCAAAACTATTACTATACATTGTCAGTTGTACTTCTAGTATATAAAACATATGTATACCAATGTTGTTTGTCATTTTCACTGCCCTAAACTATATTTGTGAGTGTCAATATATGCCTTTGTTTGACATTTATGGCTAGAGGTTGAGTCTCGTATCAAAATGTAGGGACAAATGGGCCCTTTCACTTGGCATAATTTGTTTTCACCAACCAACTATCCCACATAGTGAAATGAACTTTGAATAATTTTTTCATGATTTCTATGATTATTTCACAGATTACATGTACAAGCTACCACTGCCTGCTTGTATTAGTCTTGGCCACAGACATTACATTACATTACATTATAGGCATTTAGCAGACGCTCTTATCCAGAGCGACTTACACAACTTCTTATTACATTTATCCATTCATACAGCTGGATATATGCTGAAGCAAGTCAGGTTAAGTACCTTGCTCAAGGGTACAACGGCGGTGTCCTACCTGGGAATCGAACCTGCAACCTTTTGGTTACAAGTCCAGATCCTTAACCATTATGCTACACTGCCGCCCATATAGACATACTAGTGCAGTTTGAACATTGATACTATGATATATCCCGTGATATTGGTGGCCAAAATTGTGTGTAGAAAAAACGGAGCTGAATGAAACAGATTTTAGCTTGAGATTGTGAGAAGTGTTATCTATGTAAAATAGATCTGATTCCAACAATACTCGAATGTATCTTTGAGCCCTGAAAATTTTATGTGGCTAGCACCTTCATATATGAATCTATGAGGGCTCAAAAATTACTGAAAATTGAATGTGAAATAAAAAGATCCAGAATTTGAGGTACTTCATGGGGGTATAACTCGCAAGATACTCATAGTACAACGTTTCAATTTTGCATAGCCTTAATAAATAGATTATAGTTCATGTACAAAACATATCTGGTGATTTTGAGGGGGTCAGGTGGGAACCTTTTCTGTAATTGATTGATTTTATCTGGAATGACCCATATAAATGACCCATATACACTGCCTGGCCAAAGTCGCACACTCTAATATTTTGTTGGACCACATTTAGCTTTGATTACGGCATTCATTTGTCGTGGCATTGTTTCGACAACCTTATGCAATGTCACAACATTTATTTTTGTCCAGAGTTGCATAAATATTTGGCCGAGATCTTGTATTGATGACAGGAGAGTCGATCCACTCCGTAAAGTCTTCTCCAGCACATCCCAAAGTGGTCAGGACTCCAATTCATGTGTGAAAATGATTCCTCATGCTCCCTGAACCACTCTTTCATAATTTCAGCCCGATGAATCTTGGCATTGTCGTCCTGGAATATGCCCATTGATGGGATAACCTGGTCATTCAGTATATTCAGGTACTCAGCTGACTTAATTTTATTGCTGCATAACATTGCTGAGCCAAGACCTGACCAATTGAAGCAACCCCAGATCATAACACTGCCTCCAGAGACTTGTACAGTGGGCACTATGCATGACAGGTGCAACTGCAAGTTTTTCTTTGGCCAGGCAGTGTGTATGTGTGTGTATGTGTATTGATGTATTGATATATATATATATCACACAAACTTTCATAGACAATAATACACACATATACACTTGTAATACAAAATACAGGCACACATGACAAAGAGATTGAGAGAGGGAGGAGAGAGAAAAGATACTAAAATAAAGCTAGTAAAATAAAAGTGCATGCAAGTCACTCTTGACTAAAGGAATCCTGGCAGTCAGCAAAAACAGAATAAAAGAAACAATTTGCATGCAAATCAAAGTTTACCAGTTCAATCTCTTTATGTCTGTTTCTAGGAAAATTGACATTGGTATGCACAGACATATACTTAGTGGGAATCAACTTTACACATTACCACATTTTGTATTCCAATTGAGAGTGGATACACATTTAATCACCAGCTTAGCTACTCTACAAGAACATTTGAGATTGTTGTGTGTCGGTGGCATAAATGGCAGCATGCATCAGACTATTAAATAAAGCTGTTCTCCAAAGTGACGACAGGATATTTTGGCAAACTGACTTTTAATTTATTCTGAAATAACAGCTTGCAAGGTATATACTACATATATCACCATATATTTATACACACATTTGTGTATATATATATATATATATACACACACACGTACAGTCAAGCCGGAAAGTCTGAATACCCCTTTCACCTTCTCCACGTTTTATTCTACAATAGATTGAGTTCATTTTTTGTCTCAAAATTCTACACAAAATAGCCCATAATGACAAAGTGAAAACATGTTTTTAGAAATTTTTGCAAATGTATTAAAAATCGAAAACTGACATTTTTAATTTACATAAGTATTCATACTCTTTGCTTTAACATATTTTTAAAGTATCATATTTAATATTTGGTCGCATATCTTTTGCAGGCTGTTACTTCCTGAAGTCTGTGACCCATCAACATCAAAAGACTCTCGATGTTGCCAGATATGGAGTAGATGGATCACTGCAAGGGTTATTTCTCCTGACTCATTTTCCGATAGAACTCTATGGGGAAAAAAGTCAGGAGAAACAACCCTTAAAGGGATCCATCCACATCTACTCCATATCTGGCCGCAGAGTGATGGTTTGGGCTCGTTTGAGACCCTTGATGACGTACAGCCATTTCACCTGTCATGTGTTCCATACTGTACGTGTAATTTACAGCTGAATCTAGTCTCACCCCCCAATTCTCATATAGATCAGTTCAAATGCAGAGAGGTTATAGTATCGCTTGTAACAGTACCTGGAAATAAGATAGTCTTTTGATGTTGATGGGTCACAGACTTCAGAAAGTAACAGAATGCAAAGGATATGCGACCAAATATTAAATATACTTTAAAAATATGTTAAAGCAAAGGGTATGAATGAAAGATTTCAGTTTTCGATTTTTAATACATTTGCAAAAATTTCTAAAAACATGTTTTCACTTTGTTATTATGGGCTATTTTGTGTAGAATTGAGACAAAAAATGAACTCAATCTATTGTAGAATATGTCTGTAATGTAATAAAACATGGAGAAGGTGAAAGGGGTATTCAGACTTTCCAGCTTGTCTGTATATACAGTGTTTTAATTGCATATATTAAATCAATTATTATTGTTGACAATAATATTACTTCAGACAAAAGGAGGAGTTTAAACAGAATTTCAACCTCAAGTCCTGGATGAAAGCTGTGGCTACTGTTTTTGGTGTGCTTCATCTATGTCTGTGATTGGCTAAAGTTCACACATCTCATGTACACGGTCTAAATTGGTTGCTGGTCGAAAGGAAACTCCATAAACCTTCAGACAATGTGGCAATCCGGGGCTGGAGTTGGACATCAGAGTTGAAAGTGACAAGAACTGTGAGATGGGTGGCCAGTCTATAGAATCAGAGAAAATATATGAGAATCACACTTATCTCCATGCAAAAACAATTTAAATTTTAAGTTACCACCAACATGTTACAGCAATGTACCTTTATCAGGGTGTAGTAATGGCATCTGTTCAACAGGTCATTATATCACATTACGTAGAAGCCTGGAAAACACCTGTGTGTAATAATCCATTTAACCAATTATGTGTTCAAGCACGCTAACAAAAGGTCATACATTTGTAAACATGACAAATCTCCAATGTAGAAAATTATAATACAAAAAATACAATACAATTGACAAAAGATTTACAAGCATGTACAGTTGCAAGAAAAAGTATGTGAACCCTTTGGAATTACCTGGATTTCCTCAACCAAACGTGTCCTGTAGTTCAGGAGGAATTTTGGACAATTCTTGTTTAGTGTTTTACGTATCGTAGATTCGTCAACGGAGATGTTAGCATGTGCCAGAGATTTGTGTAAGTCTTTAGCTGACACTCTAGGATTCTTCTTCACCTCATTGAGCATTCTGTGCTGTGCTGTGCTCTTGCAGTCATCTTTACAGGACGGCCACTCCTAGGGAGAGTAGCAACAGTGCTGAACTTTCTCCATTTATAGACAATTTGTCTTACCGTGGACTGATGAACATCAAGGCTTTTAGAGATACTTTTGTAACCCTTTCCAGCTTTCCAATTCTTAATCGTAAGTCTTCTGAGAGCTCTTTTGTGCGAGGCATGGTTCACATCAGGCAATGCTTCTTGAGAATAGCAAACTCAAAATGGGTGTGTGTTTTATATAGGGCAGAGCAGCTTTAACCAACACCTCCAATCTCGTCTCATTGATTGGACTCCAGGTTGGCTGACTCCTGACTCCAATTAGCTCTTGGATAAGTCATTAGCCTCGGGGTTCACATACTTTTTCCACCCTGTACTGTGAATGTTTACATGGTGTGTTCAATAAAAACATGAAAACATATAATTGTTTGTGTGGTATTAGTTTAAGCAGACTGTGTTTGTTTATTGTTGTGACTTAGATGAAGATCAGAACACATTTTATGACCAATTTATGCAGAAATCCAGGTAATTCCAAAGGGTTCACATACTTTTTCTTGCAACTGTATTAGCTTCTCTTATATACATATTTATTCTTACAGGGCACACTTTAATCTTTACAAAAAAATTTCTTTCTCTATTTAAAACTGTCATGGTTTCTCAGCCTGCTCTTCTCTTGTTGGCCACTTCCCTGGGGAGCGCTCTTATAGTGTCGTGTGTTTTGGTTTTTCTTTCTGCTCAGTGTGTTCACCTGTTTCGTATTTCCTTTCATTATTTAAACCTTGTGTCGTCTTTGTTTGACGCTTCCATATTGACATTGATTTGACAAGGAAAGCCGGTATTCACGGTATAGGACTGACAGTTTGTTGTACCCACAACTTGTTGTCACTACACGGGACTTGTTTCGGGTGTCAAAGAGTTTATTAGAAACTTATAATAGGTTTTTCTCTTTCCCTTTGTTTGTCCCTTTGCGGAACATCTGTCTCCCTGTCCTAGACAGATTGTCTTCGCCGTCTTCTTTTCTTCTTGTTTGTGTTTTTTGGCTCCCTTGTTGTGAGCTATAGGCCTTTCTTTGTTTTTTGTGTCTTAATCTGTAGTGTTAAAGTTTTTCGCCCAATACTGGTCGTTTTGAGTTTGGTAGCGGAATTTCTCGTTTTAAGGAGAGTTTATTGTTTTCTTTATGATTGTAATTAATTCCCTGTCTGCGGGTTTCCCCCCCACTTTGTGGTGTTCATTAGAGCACTTATTGAACCCCCATTGTCGCGCTTGGTCCTTCGTTCCGTACGCTACCCCTGACAAAAACTAGGTAAATCGGAACATACTATACAAAATACAGACAATCAATTCACAATACAAGTCAATGCAATACATATAATGTTAGGTCAGATTTTAGGCATACATCTATCACTTTCTAATAGAAACCTAAATTGATTCAAAGATTTAACAGTAATGTAAAAAAAAAAAAAAATGGCCTTAAATCCCATTCAATGTTTAAGCCAAAAGGTGTTACTGTATTAAAATAAGAAATTCAAAATGCCTCTCGTTTGAGAATAGTTTGTGATTTGCTTCAATAAAATGAGCTGCTACTGGGGAATTAAAAGTTTACAATGGATTGTACTGCAGTGCTCTGCAATTCTTTCTTTTAATTCTCTTGTTGTTTTTCCACAATATACCAATGAGCACGGGGACATCAAAACATAAATAACTCCCTTAGTTTTACATGATATTATTCCTTTAATTTTTATTTTCTTTCCTGTGTGTGGATGGTTAAACCATTGACATTTAAACATGCTATTGCATTGGGAGCATCCTCCACACTTGTAATTGCCATCCAATATGGAAGCTAATGTTGTTTGAACAGATGAGGGCGCCGGAGGTAGCTATAGCTTTTGTGGGCCATATTTTCTTCGTGCTATAGGCTTGTATAGTAAACTGGAGACTCCTTTGTTTCCTCGTGTTTGTATGCATTTGCTTGTGCATGGTCAATATTGGGAACACATTGAATAAAAACAGTTTTACATTTTAGGCATCCTGTATATGTTCAGGTGTGGAGCACGCTGCTGTCCCATACAGGCTGAAGAGACCAGTTCCTTTGGCGCTGCCTCTGTACCAGTAATTGTTAAAGTGTGTGGGAAAAGCTTCAACAAATATATAGACGGAACGTTTTGGCTCTTCGGAGAGGCGATTCCGGCTATACAAGGATTCAGAGTACCACAACGAAGACTAGGGCCTCTTACAGGACAGTCAGATAGTTAGGCAGGTAAGGTGACAATAGGTCACGATTGGCACTTAGATGTGTCCAGGTTACCCATTAAATAGTGCTTGATAGGGAGTGGGACGCTCCTTAGTACACCTGTTTTATTCTCTGTGTCCCCACGTTGCTCTGCCTTGCCCATACATAGTTGCTAGCCTATATCGCTTTCTCCTGTTTTTTTCTTAAAACGCGTATTTTTGCTGCTTTCCCTTTTTGGTAGTAAGTACGTTACGCCTACTCATGTGGGTGACCTGAATAAATTGATCGCGAATTCTCTGGAAAGAGGAAAGTATTGATTTGTTCACTCCATAGTGAAAACATTTTTAAAAATACCAATGAATTAAATGTGTGCTCCAATGTTACACTTTGCTTTGACACATTTCGGTGTTGATGAGTAGTGGTTAGTAGTGGTGTAAAAGGTGAAAATGATTTCAGTAGGAATAAAGGGTTTCTTGGGTAAATTGTGGGTTCTGTGTATGAGCTCATACCTCAAAGACCCAGTTGTGTATATGCACTCGTGCAAAAAAAATAGTGTTGCATTTTTGTGAATCCAGTGTGCTGCTACAAATGACATGCCAGCTCACAAGGACATTGACTGCAGCCTTGAAGCATAACAAACTCAATTCACCAAGCGCATTATAGTGTTGCATGTTCGCAATTTGGGTGTTGCCAGGTTTAAGCCGGTTATTTTAATTCCAGTGCTGTGCATCTATTGCCCATCAACCACCCTTTGTTCTGTGTCCCATGTTGGTTTAATCCGAGGATTTACTGTTGTAAATGTTCGACTGATTTCCGCATTACATTTTAATGTTTTTATTGTTAAAAAAAGTAAAATGCACCGGCCACATTTCAGAGGCTAGTTAACAAAGTTTTAGCTGGCCTAACTGGTTGCGAGGCTTACCTCGATGATATTGTGGTTTTTAGCATGACATGGGCTGACCATTTATATTATATGTCTCAACTTTTTGACCGACTCCAAACTGCTAACCTTACCGTGAATTTGGAAAAATGTGAATTCGGTAAGGCTACAGTCACGTACTTGGGAAGAGTCGTGGGCGGCGGGTCCGTATGTCCGGTGGGAGCTAAGGTAGAGGCGATCTCCCATTACCCGGCTCCATCTGACCGAAAAGGGTTATGCCGTTTCCTCGGGATGGTCGGTTACTACCGTGGATTCTGCCTGAACTTTTCGGCAGTAGCTGCTCCTCTAACTGACCTCCTTAGCCCAAAGGTGGACTTTCTTTGGTCTGAGGAGTGTCAGCGGGCTTTTGAGAATATTAAAGCCCTTCTCTCTCATGCTCCTGTGCTGTCCGCTCCTGATTTTTCGTGTCCATTTATGTTGCGGTTGGGTCAGGGCCCTGACCGTAACAGAATGAACCAATTGATCATGTAAATTACGTCCATGCTTAAAGACCATTTTAGGTCGATCATTATGTAAATGTTTAATTTTCTCATCCGCTTGAAGGATATACCAATGTTTAAATAGAATTGGTTTTATTTTTTCAGAGCATTTGGTATATTTTGTAGAAAATAAGATTGACTTTAGATCTTTTTTTGTTCGATGTTGCAATAATTCTACCCTTGGTTTTTCTCAGATTTTTGTATGTGTTTCACCAATTGTTTTATCACTGTATCCCTGTGCTTTACACTTATTTTGGTTTTTTTCATAAACAAAATAAAAAATCAGAGTCCTTTTTGCAAATGCGTTTGAATCTGCAGAATTGACTGTAAGGTAAACTTTTCTTTAGTGGCAGAGGGTGATAATTATCCGCTCTCTATAGCGATCCGTTGGTTTAATATAGAGATCTGTATAGAATTCATTGTTTCCCTTTATGATCCAAAGCTCCAAAAAGTTTATTTTCAATGTGTTAAATTCCATTGTAAAAGTTAGCTCAATATTAGAATTCAAATATTCATGAAATAACTTTAACTTTTGTTGGGTTCCCTTGAAGATAATAAATAAATCATCCAAAAATATTTTGTATACAAGAATGTTTCAAAAAAATGGGTTGGTTATTTCATTCAAAAGTTTGTTCCCAGAAACCCACATAAAGACTTGAAAAATCTGGGGCCATGAGAGATCCCATTGTAATCCCATGTTCAAATGAAAAGTAATTATGAGAAAGAACAAAATTTGTCAGATCCAAAATGCATTTGTTAGAAGTCTGTTATCACCTCTTTGAGAAAATATTCAAGAGCTTTTAATCCTCCATTGTGAGGGATATTGGTATACAATGATTCCACGTCAAAAGTGACCAAAATAATATGATCCGTAATGGTATTAGGAGGAATATTTTCAATTATATAAATCATATATAGTCCATAGGGCAGCCAACTCTCAAGCCCATGAATTTGGGGGTTTGATCTCCTGCCATAGAACCTGCTGAGCTGTGGTCCCATCTCTATCTGTTACCCTCTCTGCTTTCTCCCTGTCTGAATACATTTAATAAGGGGACAAGAATTGTAGGCTGCCATGATCGCCATCTCCTCCAAGCACAATCTATCAAAGGTTACATAAATTGTTGCACCACTAGAGGGCATAATTTATTGAATTTTCACCTCACAAATTACAATCTGTGTGTGATAATAACTAGCTGAAAGCTTAAAACCATGGAGACTATTAATACTAGATTTTTTGTAGTTTATATTATTTTATAGTGTGAAAAGTTCAGGCAAGCTTTGGGATTGACTTTGATTCAGACTGACTGCAGCACCTTGAAGTAGTACTTTTATCAGCACTTATATTTGTGATGCCATGTCAGAAAGGACTGAAGTACTCATTTATACTAGTTCATTATGACATTATCCAGTAATGTGTATTATCTTAACACAGTATATTACCTAATTAAAAGTAGAAAACGTCACAAGGACATTAATCAATTTTATGGGCTATAGTTTACAGAGCGGACAAGCCCCCTTACCTTTTTAGGGATCATCATTCCCCTCAATAAGGATGTGCAACTTGATCATGGTTTTTTCTGGTTTATGCCTACCAGAAGTAGAATGACCTCCCAGTAGATATCCACACTGCCACCATGCCACGTCACTTACTATCTAGAGTGGAGTAAACTCAAAATTTAACTCTTTGGACTTCTCGACTGGTCTTAACTTCATTCCTTTCTAGACTAAATGCTATATTGAAAAGCACAATCATTATCTTGACTGCTATCTCATATACATATACAGTGCCCTCCACTATTATTGCCACCCCTGGTAAAGATGAGTAAAAAGGGTTATAAAAAATGTACCGTTTGGTGAATTAGCTTAATCTCACACTGAAAATATTAGAAAAATCCAACCTTTAATTGAAGTAAATTTATTATGAGAAAAAAAATCATAAAAAAATAATTATTTTTAACAAAACCACGTGTGCCACAATTATTGACACCCCTGCATTTATATATAGAATAAAGTAATATTTTTTTATATTTGGTTGCATATCCTTTGCATGTCATGACTTCCTGATGTCTGTGACCCAACAACATCAAAAAAACTCTTGATATCTTATTTTCTGGTACTCTTACAAATGATACTATAACATCTCTGCATTTGAATGGATCTCTATGGGAATTGGGGGGTGGGACTAGATTTAGCTGTAAATTACACTGGAACAGTATGGAACACATGGTGCTATTGTCATACAGGGTCTGATGTATCAAACAAGCCTTAAACCATCACTCTGCTGCCAGAAATACAGTATATATGAATGGAAGATCAATAGGAAGATTTGTCAGGAGAAACAACCTTTAATAATAAATTTACTTCAATTAAAGGTTGGATTTGTCTCATTTTTCCAGTGTGAGATTATAACCCTTTTTACTTATCTTTACCAGGGGTGCTAATAATAGTGGAGGGCGCTGTATATATATACAGGTGCAGCTCAAAAAATTAGAATATCATGAAAAAGTTCAATATTTTTTGTCATTCATTTCAGAAAGTGAAACTCATATATTATATAGATTCATTACACATATGAACAGTGAAATATTTCAAGCCTTTATTTCTTTTAATTTTGATGATTATGGCTTACAGCTAATGAAAACCCAAATTAATGCGAAATGGCTGTACGTCATCAAGGGTCTAAGGCAGGGGTGGCCAATTCCAGGCCTCGCGGGCCGGTGTGTATGCAGGTTTTTGCTGCCGCCAGTTAACAATTATTTAATTAGCCCAATCGTTTACACGATCTGATATTTTAATCTACATATCCGCGATATGAAAAGCAGCTGATGAATGTTCTTGTGCCGGTATGCGTCAATGCGTGTATTGTAGCATTTTATCGTTCTGTAATTTACAAGTGAATCGGTGATTGTGTGTATGACTAATTAGCTGATTGAACCGTGGTAACTGGTGGCAGTAAAAACCTGCATACACACCGGCCCGCGAGGCCTGGAATTGGCCACCCCTGGTCTAAGGTATCAAACGAGCCCCAAACCATCACTCTGCGGCCAGATTATGGAGTAGATGTGGATGGATCCCTTTAAGGGTTGTTTCTCCTGACTTTTTTCCCCATAGAGTTCTATAGAAAAATGAGTCAGGAGAAATAACCCTTGCAGTGATCCATCCACATCTACTCCATATCTGGCAACAGAGTGATGGTTTGGGGCTCGTTCGATAGCTCAGACCCTTGATGACTTACAGCCATTTAGCCACTCATGTGTTCCATACTGTACCAGTGTAATTTACAGCTGAATCTAGTCTCACCCCCAATTCCCATAGAGATCCATTCAAATGCAGAGAGCTTATAGTATCGCTTGTAACAGTACCTGGAAATAAGATATCGAGAGTCTTTTGATGTTGAATTTTCTAAAAACATGTTTTCACTTTGTCATTATGGGCTATTTTGTGTAGAATTTTGAGACAAAAAATGAACTCAATCTATTGTAAAATATTGTCTGTAATGTAATAAAACGTGGAGACGGTGAAAGGGGTGTTCAGACTTTCTGGCTTGACTGTATATAAATATATATATACGTGTTCTTGATATGTTTACATGTTTTTGTACTTGTCTGTATAATTGAGTCTTGGATTGATTTTCTAGGCCTAGCACTGCCCTTCTAGCCTTGTTGTATGCACCTGATTGTACGTCTCTCTGTATAGAAGTGTCTGCCAAATGTCAGTAATTAACCAACATTTTTAATTAAATTACAAAGCTGTTTAATGTCAGCCCCTCTCTTACCACCTTCCCCGACCACCACTAATATCCCTGAAATGACACCTGCACAAATTAATATTACATAATTTCCATTACATAATTTACCAACAGTGTATGTAACGAATGGATGTATACTTGTCAAGTACAAAGTAGCATCCTGTGTTGACCACTCCCATTATTGCTGGGAGAAAAGCAAGTTTATCTAACTCCATTCATTTCAAAACCTGTAACCTGGATGTTACACATGACTACACATTTGCAATATTCATCCTTTCATTGTTTTTTCGGTTTTGTTTTGCCATTGTATTTTCATAAGATTACCACAAGATGGAGACATTTCTCTTTTATTTTACCAGTGTCAAAGGATGGCACGTCTTAACTGATTGATTTCCATTACAAATGGTTGGTTTTCTTTACATTTTAGGGCGTGGCTCTAGATGCAAGGTCTGCCACTGCGGTAAACTTAGTTTTATATTCGATGTTTGATAGTCGATTTTCGGACGTCAATAGCTCTTCAACAGAACAAGCCAATGTGCTGAAAATAACAGCTCTAAACCAGAGGAGCTGCAGCAGACACTTCGTTTGATCTTTCATCGTTATTTTAATATTACGGAAAATCTCGTCAATAACTTCGAAATTACAGAGGTGACACAATCCAGAACAACTGGGTTATAATGTGGGGACATTCAGCACCAGAGCACAACATTTAATTTATCCATTAGGCTTTTTTTTCATAAGATTATTTTTAAACGATATTTATATGTTCGTCTAAAAAATGCGAAATTGGTTCTCAAATTAAAATGTCAATCGCTTTTTTGTACGAACCATTTGTTTTAGGGTAAAGGAGATATGGAGTTAAAGCTTTATTTTCGCGTTAATTTGGGTTCATTTAATTTTTATTCAAAGTTTTATTAAATGTTTCTTAGGTTATAATGTGTATACCAGTTAACTATACCGCAGTCTATTAAGATATGTATTGAGCACCAAAAATCTATTATTTATTGAATTCCTTGCAATCTAATTCAATTTCAATTTATCCACTTCTATTTATTTCTGAATGTTGAGAAAAATGGTGGAGTCAAAAAGGGTTCAAGTGCACGACAACCCCTGACCAATACATATTTTGATCTCTTAACATAACTTATTTTAATCTTAGTCTGTAGAAAATAGAAGAAAAATAGAAGACTTGTTTTCAATAGCTTCCAGGACACATGGATAATAATTTTACGTCTCATCCCACAAATGGCACAATTCTTGTAATTTGCACTATGTGCATATTGATCTTTTTATAAATATGAATGGAAATTATAATTATATTATAATGGGAAAATTATAGATGTCTTTTGTTTTAATAGGGAAATAATGGATTCTTCCAAGTCACACGATCAATGCCATAACAGTAATAATAATACATTCTACTCTTAATCCCACATGGGATGATTTTCACTTTGTGCATATTTATTTTTTAATAAATATTTGAATGGAAAAATTATAATTTAATTTAAATAGCATTCAGGTCACATGACCCAGTGACTCAAATCCAATGCCAGATAATTATACTCTTAATCCCATTTAGGGCACACTTTTTGTAATTTTCACTTTGTGTATAAATATTTTAATGGAAAAATAATAGATTTCAGTTGTTTTAATAGGAAAATAATGGATTCTTTTCAATAGCTTCCAAGTCACATGATCAATGCCATAACAGCGATAGTAATAAATTATGATCTTAATCCCACACAGAGCACACTGCTTGTAATGTTCACTTTGTGCATGTTTATTTTTTTATAAATATTTTAATGGAAAAGGTATACTTTCTTTTCAAAAGTTATTCACTTCTTTTAAATTATACTTTCTTTTCAATACACATTGTGTATATATATATTTTTTTAAATATTTTAATGGATTCTTTTCAATAACTTCCAAGTCACATGATACAATGACATAACAGTGATAGTAATAAATTCTACTCTTAATCCCACTTCGGGCACACTTTTTGAAATTTTCACTTTGTGTATATTTATTTTTTTATAAATATTTTAATGGAAAAATAATAGATTTCAGTTGTTTTAATAGGAAAATAATAGATTATTTTCATTAGATTCCAGGTCACATGACCCAGTGACTCATGTCCAATGCCACTTAATTCTATTCACATAGGGTACACCTCTTTCTTTTCAATATTTGCACTTTTATTTTATTAATAAATATTTTATTCGAAAAATAATAGATTTCAGTTGTTTTAATGGAAAAATAATAGATACTTTTCAATAGCTTCCAAGTCACATGATCCAACGACATCCACATAGGGCACACCTTCTGTAATTTTCAATATGTGCACATTTTATTTTTAATAAATATGTTAATGTACAAATAATAATTTCATTTCAATAGATTCCAGGTCATATGACCGATTGACATATAATTCTACTCTTAATCCCACATAGGGCACACTGCTTGTAATTTTCACTTTGCGCATGTTTATTTTTTAATAAATATTTTAATGGAAAAGTTATCATTTCTTTTCAATAGGTTCCAGCTCACATAACCCAGTGACTCAAGTCCAATGGCGCATAATTCTACTCTTAATCCCACTTCGGGCACAACTCTTGAAATTTTCAATTTCTTTTCAATAGATTCCAGGTCATATGACCGATTGACTGAAATCCAATGGCATATAATTCTACTCTTAATCCCACATAGGGCACACTTTTATTTATTTTCAATGTGTGCTTTTTTATATTTTAAGAAACATTTTCAAGGAAAAATAATAGATTCCCTTTATTTGAATGGAAAAATAATAGTGTGATATCAGCATCTCCACCTGCATGGGAGACACAAACACAGCAGTCCAAAGCCAAAACGAAACACAAAGCAGGTCATAAAACATAAAACAGAGGATCGTAACACCACAAAGGGCACATATTTTTTTACATATCTTTTATTTATCTCACTATTTGCTGTTATTTTTATGTAAATATTTTAATGTCATTTTTTTTCCACTTGTTTTCAGGTCACATGATACAGCGAACTCAAAAACAATACCAAGAAATTCTAACTTTAAATCCCACATAGGACACAGCTCTTTGTATTCTCAATATAGGCTCCTTTTTTAAATAAATATTTGAATGGAAAAGTAATAGTAAAAATAACTGCTTCTTTTCAGGGCAGACCGCTGCTCTGCAGTTCATGGGCAGAGGACCCTGACGTAGCATTCCAAGCGTTGTGATTGGTTTCTCTGCCCTCAATGCTCAGATGAATAGCTTATAAATCTGTTATTAAAAACGACCTCATTTAATTGTTAATTATTGCTTCTTAACATTTTAAGAAATATGTTAATGGAAAAGTAATAGATGTCATATTTTAATGGGGAAAAAAATTCTATAGCTTCCAGGTCATATGACCCAATGACTCAAAAGAAAGACCAAAAAATTATTTTAATCCCGTAAATGGCTCCTTTTTTATTGTCAATATGTGCTCCTACATTTTTTCAATAGTTGACTCATGGCACTACATGGTCCAGTGACTCAAAACGAATAGCAAAAAATTTACAATAAATAAAACATATATACTAATTCACAAAATAATATTCAATTATTATTATTATTAACTTTGTTTATGGGAGTTGACTGAGCATGCAGCAACTCCTTGTGACTCAAACCCGGAACCTTTATGTGAGGCGACAGTGACAGACATAGGTGCACTATGAAGGATTATTACCTAGAAAATATTATAAATTAACCATGCTCAGTGATATCTATGATGCACTGGCAATGTTTGTCGGAAAGAAATTGCCCAAACCATGCTCCTCCACCGGTTTTTATTATTCTAAAATAAATTTAGGAGGTTTCTGGGAATGGTGCTCTTTTCTGTGTGGGGAGGGATAGGTGTGGCACAGGGCCTGTGGAGTGGGATCAGGTTGTGGAGTGGGATCAGGGACCAGTCAAACTAGAATGTGCTTTTCCTCAATGGTTTTGCAACGATTCGAAAAGTGTATTTGAGAAAATAACTAATATTTGTATCCAAATATCTTTATGAAAAAGTAATTTATTTACAAGGGTATTAGCTAGCTATGATACAGGATATGGTTTGCTAATGCTACTTATTCCACACACAATTCTGTATTTACATCTCAGTTATAAATTACTGTTCAGAATAATGTCTGCTAAATACTGAACAAGCGCACCATTTTTTAAGCCAGACATTTAGGGCGCTGAGCTGGCTGAAATATCTCACTGCCGCTGCTTAAAACAAGAAGCGGGCCTGAGATCACAATCTTGCAAATGGAACAAAAAAACTGTTATAGAATTAAATAAAATCGTTCATTAAAACTTATTATTGGATTACTCGCATGAATGATTACAGATTTAACAGAGAGTTTTTAATGAGCTTGATGTTTTATGTCATTCACTCTTGCACCAGGAAAACAGTAGCCTGCATGTTTAAATTCTTAAAACCACTGGCAACATTTAGGTTGGGAATGATAGAATGGGATGATAGTCTGAGATGGCAGTCATTCTTGCGGCAGATGAAGCAGGGGTCGATGTGGAAGGGGAGCTGTGAACTTCAAAACAATTTCTAACGTGTTTACTTCATCATTATAACACTGCCTAATTGCTCTTACCATCCATATAGTATTGCTAAAAATGCTATTTTCATTTTATCTTTGCTTGACATTCTTCTTGCTCTGCCCAAGCATGTTTCTTGCATAGCTTAGACTATAGAAAGCTTTTCTTGCTCTCTACTGAGGTGAGTCGGTGGGGTTTAGGATGGAGGAGAAGACTTATTTGATTTTTAACACAGGACCACAACAAGGCAAAAAATAGTGCACATTTAAACTTTGTTATCATTAAAGATGGAGTAGAAAGATATTGAGATATTTTTAGATATTGAGGAAATTGGGGAAATTGTCATCCTTAGTTGATGGAAAACCAGCACCATACTCTGTGTTTATACCCTCTATTTCTGCATTGTAAAACCACGGATTCGGCCCAAATTATTGTTTTGAAAACTCATGACGTAAACCAATCGAACAGAGAGACATTGTGAACCTGTCATGGTTTCTCAGCCTGCTCTTCTCTTGTTGACCACTTCCCTGGGGAGCGATCGTGTTGCGTCTCTTCTCTTTGTTTTCTTTGTCCGTTTCGTGTGTTTGGTTTTTCTACTCAGTGTGTTCACCTGTTCCACATTTCCTGTCATTATTTAAACCTCACGTCACCTTTGTTAGACGCTTCCATATTGCCTATCTTTTGACAAGGAAAGCCAGTAATCCACGGTGTAGACTGACATTTTTCATCGACCGTATCACCTCAACCTGTTGTGGTTCCTCTGTTTGACTGTTTTCTAGAAACTTAGTTTAGGTTATTCGTTTCTATCCTGTCTCTTTTATTTCACCTTTGTCTCCCTGTCCTTGACAGATTGTCTTCGCCGTCTTCTGTTACCTCTTGTTTGTGTTTTTCGGCTCCCTCGTTGTGAGCTATAGGGTTTTCTGTGTCGGTTGTCTTAATCTCTAGTTTTAGAGTTTTCGCCCTATACGGGTCGCTTTGAGTTTGGTAGCGTAGTCTCTCGTTGTAAGGAGAGTTTATTATTTTTCGTGTTCTGTAAGTATTCCCGGTTTGCGGGTTTTTCCTTCCCGTTTTTTGGTGTTCTTATTGAGCACTTAAAGTACTCCTATTGTCGCGTCTGGTCCTTCGTTCCTAACGCTACCCCTGACAGAACCAATTCAATAATGAGATTGACTTTGAGTTCACATAACAGAACAGCTAGGGTTATAAGAGACCTACCGATCCTATCTAAATTGCTGAACGGGACGACAGCCCAGCATAAGTTTATATACAGAATCTGGGGTCTTTATAAAATTGGCTTGTTATATAATTCCGCTAGCCATCACTGTCAATTGTAGTTTTCTCCTTTATTTATCAGTTATGAAAACCACAAAAAACGGTCCTATTGTAAACGTCCATCAGAGTACCGAATTGGGGCTAGGCGTATCAGGTAACTGTAACATTGTCTGCGATAGAGGGTAGCCAACAATTTACATGTATATAAAATATTTTGTAAACCATTAGGTGATGTTAGATGGCTAACTTTAGCCAACGGGTGTTTTGAATTGAGAAATATTTTCTGTGACCATTGAGAGCTTTAACTTGTAAACATGTAACATTGTAATCCACATCCATTACTTTCATTAATCCACTTCCATTTACAAACCCCAATTCCAAAAAAGTTGGGACAGTATGTACAATGCACATAAAAGCAGAAACCAGTGATTTGTAAATTCTCTTCTACATATATTTAATTGAAAACAGTACAAAAAAAAGATTTTTAATGTTTTACCTTAACAATTTTATCGATTTTTGTAAATATACGCTAATTCCGAATTTGATGCCTGCAACACATTGGAACATGTTGCAGGCATCAAATTCGGAATTTGTGTATATTTACAAAAATTAATAAAGTTTATGAGGAAAAACATTAAATATCTTTTCTTTGTACTGTTTTTAATTAAATATATGTAAAAGAGAATGGACAAATCACTGCTTTCTGCTTTTATGTGCATTTTACATACTGTCCCAACTCTTTTGAATTGGGGTTTGTACATTGATTACTCCCGTTTTGACATATTTTACAAAAGTTAGTGTCATTTCATGTGCAATAACCACACTCACACTTCTTTTCACATGGCCATAAGTTTCCAGGCTCATGCCGATGCATACTCTGTGGAACCACCTGTTGCAGTGATCACAAGCAACCTGTAAAGGCACGGCAGATATTTCATCAGTTTAACATTAAAATAAAATAAATATAAAATAGTTTGTGTTTACTGTTAAACTACACTACAACTGTGGTTTGGCTAGCATGACTATGTTATACAATTTATTACCATATAGATCCAGAGAAGATATTACTGTTATTAAAGACTATTATCATTAAAGACTGTCATTATGGTTTCGTACTTGTATTACTATTACATGCTTTCAAATCATTGAATACAACACCACTTACCCAAATAGTTGCTTGATCACCCTCAGTCAATGTTATGGACCCACACAATGAATGTCGTTCTGTCATTAATTCTGTGTTAGACAATAAGACTAATCAGATCAGATCAGATTAACATAAAAATTGGTATGGACAGTTCAATATTTTATGCAATGGTGTATTCTTTAAACAATGATTTAAAAAAATCTTTTTGTTGGAAATACCTAACTATACACTGTGAACCCCAATAGAGTATACCACACTCATAAAAGTGAATTATAATAAAAATCCTTGAAATAGTTAATACAACACAAAACAATCAAGTACCGTTGAAATAAACTGGGTTATTTGATTATCAATGACTCAATTATTATCAATTTTCTTTTAGTTCTGAGTGATAATTTACTCTATTTTATTCTAGTTTATTAATTAAACTCACATGTGACCTGACATTTCTTGCGTAATGACACCACTCGTCTAGTTATTGGTTAGAATAATTTTTTAGGAAGATTTAAGCTGATACAATTGTGACGTAACACTGTTTTTTTTTTACTACCAGTCCATGACCAATGTATATAAAAAACTATAGGTAGTAAAAGTCCCATGGGGTTCATAGATTGAAAGTAAAGTCTGAGTTGCAGGGTGCCTCTCTGCACTCTGAACGAGTACCTGTACTCGGTTGTGCCAAGTTGGAGGCCCCCTTATGAAGGTCTTTAATGTAATTAACTAATGCCATATGCATGTTAATCAGCTTAAGCCTTCTTCAGATAGGTAACAACAAATGTTGTAAGAATGTGCAAGCTTTTCCATAGTATATTTGCTCCATTTTGCATGCCTATTCATTTCAAAACAAATTACTGTACACACTGCATTTTTGTTATTGCTGCACTTATCGCTGTCACTTATTGCTGCACTTATCACTTCCCTTTTTGACCATTCCTTCTGTGATTGGTCAATGTCTGTTTTTTTCATTGGTAGTGGTCTGATGAGGAGTTTGTCTGGAAGCCCTTGCTGTATTATCTGCTCTCTGTAGCGTCCTTTCAGGGATGCATGCATTTTTTGATGAAAAAGTGCCGGCCTGAGGCCAGACTGTTTTAGGAGAATCGAATGCTTTACAATGCCAAACCACTTCTCCACATGGCAGTTGGTGTCTCTTGTTGTTTGACTGCTGATATTTGTATATTTGCAGTCTGGGTCGTATCTGCTCAGGTCTCCCACTCCATAGTGAGTATATGCCCATATAGCTATTGAGCAGTACCGTGAGCATATCTGGACAGAAATATGGGTTGTTTAAATTTTTCATGTTTTCATAACTGTCTCCCAGAACAGACTCTTTGAAACAGGCTTTGAAAACAGCTGTAAATGGAAAACGTCGCACAACAGATTCTGCATTTCGGCGGGAATCTTCATCCTCTTGATCTGGCACTTCTGTTTTAGAAATTTTTTTTTTAACGAATTTTGATGCTCATGTTCACTGACCCGGATTAATGCCTTGCCAGGAAAACAGTGCACAAGTCCCAAAAATGGTCTTCGCTTCTTCAATGGAGATGGAATTTTGCAGTCAGGCAAAACAAGAGGTAACAAACTCCTTCAGGCACTGAAACTGCTTTTATGATGTGGGCAGAGCACAGGTGCAACACAGTAAACATCTTCATTTCGGTTTTTTTTTTTTTTCTCCTGCAGATTTGGTAGGCCCATTCAAGAGATGTCATGATGCTTTCTTTATTTAAGGAAGCAAGATGCTTTGGACCAATGCCCAACTGAAATCAGTCTCTACCTGATGGACTCTGAGGGTTGTGTATTTTGACACTCCGAAAGAATTCCATTAACCAAAATGAGATGGGTGGAATCGAGTGCTTATTGCTGAGCATCTCTGTGACTGGCAGTGGAGGGCTGTTGGCACCCTTTCCAGGGAGAGTGACACTGTAGTACAGTACCCTTTTGTTTTGGTCAGATATCTTGCTAACGATACCTCCCGTAGCATTAAAGTACAGTTCAACAGGTGTTCTCTGCCTTAGATCCTCTACCAGTATTCCGACACCAGTTTCAGTGTACAAATGTACACTGTATATTTGCAGATTTTGGATGTACCCTGGGAAGCTGCAATGACCTGTGACCATGTTTGATTCTTTCAATTTGATTGACAGTAATTGCTATTTTTTTCTCCCGACTGGTTGGTTTTTCAGTCAACCTAAAAACATATTTTGCATTGCCGGTAGAAAAGGTGCACACAGCTTGTATGTGCAAATAAGGACATTTATTTTTCTGACTGCACATGGAACGGACATGTTGACACTTGAAGCTCAATGTGCAGTTCAGATCAATTTTTTAACATTTGGCATAGAGTACCTGACTCCATGGTTTACGGAGTTGACGTTCACCCTTGCAAGGAGCAATTTTCTTCCATTGCTTGCATTTAAATAAAAAATAAAAAATTGGGTACAGTGTGTCTCCAGTTATTATTTTGGCTTAGCTTTTAGTGGCCTTCTGTGCAGGGTGGTAATCTGGGGACAGGTCAGGGTGGCCCTCTGTTGTAAAGTCCTGAGGGTGGTAATCTGGGGACAGGTCAGGGTGGCCCTCTGTTGTAAGGTCCTGAGGGTGGTAATCTGGGGACAGGTCAAAAAGTCACCCTCTGTTGTAAGGTCCTCAGGGTGGTAATCTGGGGACAGGTCAAAGTGGCCATCTGTTGTAAGGTCCTCAGGGTGGTAATCTGGGGACAGGTCAGGGTGGCCCTCTGTTGTAAGGTCCTGAGGGTGGTAATCTGGGGACAGGTCAAAGTGGCCCTTTTTTTTAAGGTCCTCAGGGCGGTAATCTGGGGACAGGTCAAAGTGGCCCTCTTTTTTAAAGTCCTGAGGGTGGTAATCTGGGGACAGGTCAAAAAATCGCCCTCTGTTGTAAGGTTCTGAGGGTGGTAATCTGGGGACAGGTCAAAGTGGCCCTCTGTTGTAAGGTCCTGAGGGTGGTAATCTGGGGACAGGTCAAAGTAGCCCTCTGTTGTAAAGTCCTCAGGGTGGTAATCTGGGGACAGGTCAGGGTGGCCCTCTGTTGTAAGGTCCTGAGGGTGGTAATCTGGGGACAGGTCAAAGTGGCCCTCTTTTTTAAGGTCCTCGGGGCGGTAATCTGGGCACAGGTCAAAGTGGCCCTCTTTTTTTAAAGTCCTGAGGGTGGTAATCTGGGGACAGGTCAAAGTGGCCCTCTATTTTAAGGTTCTGAGGGTGGTAATCTGGGGACAGGTCAAAGTGGCCCTCTGTTGTAAAGTCCTCAGCGTGGTAATCTGGGGACAGGTCAAAGTAGCCCTCTGTTGTAAGGTCCTCAGGGTGGTAATCTGGGGACAGGTCAGGGTGGCCCTCTGTTGTAAAGTCCTTAGGGTGGTAATCTGGGGACAGGTCAAAGTGGCCCTCTTTTTTAAGGTCCTCAGGGCAGTAATCTGGGCACAGGTCAAAGTGGCCCTCTTTTTTAAGGTCCTGGGGGTGGTAATCTGGGGACAGGTCAAAAAATCGCCCTCTGTTGTAAAGTCCTGAGGGTGGTAATCTGGGGACAGGTCAAAGTGGCCCTCTGATGTAAGGTCCGGAGGGTGGTAATCTGGGGACAGGTCAGGGTGGCCCTCTGTTGTAAAGTCCTCAGCGTGGTAATCTGGGGACAGGTCAAAGTGGCCCTCTGTTGTAAGGTCCTCAGCGTGGTAATCTGGGGACAGGTCAAAGTGGCCCTCTGTTGTAAAGTCCTCAGCGTGGTAATCTGGGGACAGGTCAAAGTGGCCCTCTGTTGTAAGTTCCTGAGGGTGGTAATCTGGGGACAGGTCAGGGTGGCCCTCTGTTGTAAGGTACTGAGGGTGGTAATCTGGGGAGAGGTCAAAGTGGCTCTCTATTGTCAGCTCCTCAGGATTATCATCTGTGGCTGGCTCAGGGTGGCCCTCTGGGGCCGGGTCAGGGCATGCTAAGGATAGTAAATTTTTCTGCTGTTGTAAGAAGACTTGCTCTCTGATGTTTTTTATGTTTTGATTCCAAACTATCCATAAAAACTTCCTATTTTTTTGGAATCAGCACCAAATATTTTCAAAGATAGTGCTGCCCAGACATCAGAACTCCCATCTGTATCTTTCCTCAATTGACAAATTCTAAGGAATTTCTTGATGAGATTATCAATTCCTCCTGCTTTCATCCAGAAACCTTTCCTCACAATTGGTTTTTCTTTCCTTGCCTTTCCCATTATCTTTCTGCTAAACAGAATCACACAGATATTACTTTAAAGACTTATTCATCAATTTAACATTTAGACTGTTTTGAGGCCATTGCTTGCTGAAGGCAAGTAATTACAGTGTATTAATGGTTACTATATGAACCAAATGTAACGGGTGTGAAGATTGACAATTAGGTGATTCAAATCACAGGGGCCTAAAACTCGCAATGTCAGGTCTTGCTGAAATATTATCAGATAGTATACCCAGGTCAAAAAAGATTATACTTGACATATACTTTTTCAAAGTATACTTGTAGTAGTTTTTGTACTAATTATGTACACTTTAAGTATACTAAGTGTACTAAAGTTGTTCAAAAGTGTACTTCAAGTGCAGTGTGTATGTTAAACTTTGACAATTTTTTGTGTACTTAAGTATATTTAAGTGCACTAACAAAAGGTTAAATTGCAGTACAATTTCATTATGTCACCAGTGTGTTTGAAACAAACTTTAAAAGTATTACGGTGTGTTTGAGACTATACTTGAAGTACACCTTTTAAAAGTACATTTTAAACATACTTCAAATTAAATAAATAAAAAATGGAAAAGTATACTTGTAAACTGATTAATGAAATGTCTCTGACAAATTATTTTCTGCAAATTTGTATTGGTTGCATAGATATTAGCAAGTTAATTTGGCCCAAGTCTTCTTTTTTGATTGCAGATAATTTAACTCATTAAATTATTTTAAAACCATGACTGATTTGGACCAGCTTTGGGACAAGAATTGATTAAGGCACAACAAATACAAAACAGCCCAACACCCTTCATTAAGCTTCTAAACCCCACCATTTAACTGCAATTGAGTTGGAGTGTATGAGCCATAAGTATTTCACCAAGTTAATGTTTCCATTAATATAAACAGCTTGAAAAAAATGTCCTGTAGTATGGTATTCCTGTGGGATTTTGGGACATTTTATCACAGGAATATCACAAAGCTACCTCCATTGGTAAAATGTTCCAAATGCAGTATTATATCCAAAACCTGCCACAGGATATTTTTTTGTATTATTTCATTCAATTAACTAGGGAAATTCCATTATCACTCACAGAAGTTTGGCGGTGAAATGAAAATATATAATTTTTTCTATCCGACAATAAACTGAAAAAACGGAATACATATAGTTTCCTTTTAACCCTTTGGCGACCAATATATTTCACATACACAAATGACCCCACAACAACACAAGAGTAATACAAGTCAAAATGAATGAAAAAATTGTTTTTTTGTTATTTAAAATGCCAATAAACATGCAAAAAACATTTAATTTCAAGAATGACAATTTTTTTACAATCACAATTTGAACTTTCTAAAGTCAGAATATTGCATTCCAGTCATATTTTGGTTGAAAAAAGTAAACTTAATCCAAATTAGACATACGTTTTTAAATATCATCACATAATATTGTAATTATAGAAAGAATTTTTTTTTTTTGTTTGTTTTAAACTGCTAATAATGAGCCTTTATATGAGAAGACCACCTGAACATGTCTCGCGTCAAATATAACATAACCTAAATGTCATAAAATTTATGTTTTGTACTTTTAAATAAATACATTTTAACATGTATTTTTAACATAATTTAACATAATTTTTGTGATATTTATTTGTGACCACGCAAAAAAAATAGTGACAGTATGAGTTCTGTATTACTGGCTGTTACTATGAGGGATCTCTGTCAGAAAACAGAGATGGGAATATTAGAGATCCAAATGCTAGTAGTTGACCAGTCTGAAAGTGTTCGTAAGAACACCACTAAAACGGACAATAATCCGTAGTGGAGAAACAACTAGAAAAGAAAGAATAACCCTCGTAATATAAACGAGGAGCTCGCTAAACGAGCAAAACAAAGGAATAAGCACTAACGCTTATCTAACTCCGTTTGTAGGAGCGAACAAACAATGAAAACCAAAACTATAAGACCCCTATAACTGGAGTCAGCGCAGTTAGAGCGCTAGTCGGTAGAAACGGTAAATAAAAGGAGATAAGCAGACACGCTTATCTTACTCCCGTTATAGGAGTGAAAACTAAGGAAAACCGAGGCTCAACAACCCAAACTTCTCCTGGGGAAGAGCACTCGTAAGTTAGAGTAATAACGAAAGAAAAACGAGAACCTTGTTGTGGATACTGGATCCAAACCTGTCTGATTATGCCAATTTGTTGTGCATCTCCGAGTGAAAATATCTCAGAGTTGTTTTCAGAAATTTACCTCTCAAATTTCTCTAAGTGTTTAATCAAAGAGGACACGGCAATAATTATCAGAGAATACTAGACTTTATTTCATTAAACAAACAACAAAAAGTCCAGCGGAGTGCCCCCGCAGAGACTATCAAAAATGCCAGACCTTATCCCATACACCGCGCGATCAAGGTCTTGCAATCTCCCTAGAGACACTCTCAATTATTCTTGGTTTACAGTCCATCTTTATACAGTTTCTTATCAGATTGTACATCTCATTTTTTATCCATCTGACATATTTGACCATACAAACACAGGCAATCTCTATCCCCGCCTTTCTTCGAGAACTTTCCCAACTCTTTCTTTGTAGGGCCTACGCCTATTGGATTGTATCTGATTGACACCTGGGTTCTCAATCTCCCGGCTCCGCCCTACCAAGATATCTCTCAAAATTCCCCCCCCCCTTTAGATTCCCAGCCACCCATCTCCAGCTGTGTGCCCCCCTCCCCCTGGCATTGCCATTCAGGCCTGGGAACCATCTCTTATCAGACTTTGGTTTCTTGGCTACTATCCAAGTTTCTTCTTCAACTTCTGGACTGCTGACTGTGTGCAAAAATAACAATGGGTAATTAGCATATTTGGAATGTGTTGTTCTGTTTATGTGTACCGAGCCTTAGTCGGTCAGAGAGCAGGTGTCTTGGCGCCAGGAGCGCCAAGCACCCCCTCATTTTATTAGACTCTCTGGACTTCTCTGAAAAACCACCCCAGCTTTAAAATTCCCATTGTTTAGGAACATCTTATCTTATTCTCTGGACCTGTTGAAGGAAACTTGCTTTGTATAGATATTTAGTCTGTTTCTGTACTTTTGGCCCACATAATGTGCTGTGATCTCATATATATTTATTACTATGTGTTTGAGTGCTCATGATACATTTTCAAATATAATCAATACGTATTATCACAGGTAATATAGTTTAAAGGAAATTCATATTCAAATATAATCAATACATATTTTCACAGGTAATCAATGGATTTAAAGGTGATTCATATTCAAATATAATCAATACATATTTTCACAGGTAATATAGTTTAAAGGTGATTCATATTCAAATATAATCAATACATATTATCACAGGTAACCAATGGATCCAATGGAATTCCCAACAATCCCCCCTTTGAGGCTAAATAGCCTCACCATTACCAATTCCAGTATAAATATACAGTGCTGTAGGGGATCGTTCATATATCCGACCCCCTCTTTACCACGGTGTATGGCAGGAACAAGCGTACTCTGGGTACATATTTGCAGCCACACTAAGCACCTTTCTGTCACTGTCATAAAATAAGGGATGTATTAAAATACATACCTTATCTAAGTTTTACATACAGTTATAGTTGTACTGCAGAGTGTCTCCGCCTACAGGTATACTGCTATACCCCTGCAGCAACTAAACAAACAAACAAAAAACAAAAAATAATAATAATAATAATAATAAAAAATAATATAAAAAATGTAAAAATATATAATTAAAAATATAAGAAATTGATTATGTTATGTATACTGCAAAATGAGATCAACTATCTCGCAGCCAGTAGTCCTTGATGCCTGGCCGCCGCTTTTATCTGATCTGGCGCTAGTATACATTTATATGATTATAAGAGTAAATATGCTTAATTTTGTACTGCAGGACTTTCAGCAGGCGGACAGCCGAGGGGTCTGCACGCAGTTTCAAAGGCAGTAGTACCACTCTGCCTTCCGTTTATCTCTGATGCACTGACACTTCCCGGCCGTCCATCCCGCTTCAATCCATGCAGCACTGAAAAAAAAAAATAATAATAATAATAATAATAATACATGAGTAAAGAATGTAAAAATTGATTATATATGGGGCCCATGGACACATTTATACAATGTTTCAATTATTAGACCCAGTGTTCCCTGCGTTTTCCAAATTCTGCAGTGCCGCAGGGGAGCGTAGAGATATGCCACCAATCGCGGCACACAGCCACTCCCCCCCCCACACTTACAGTTTAATACTACCGTATCCTCGGTCATATCTGGAGCAGGTGTCAAGAGGCAGGCATACTAAGTAGATCACTTAGATCTTTTCTAAATATAAATAAATATAGCTCTCTATCGCCCGTTCCAGAGGTGACTAAGGGCCCTGAGACGCACAACCAAAAAACCTCCCACTCTTGTCTAGGGAGGAGAAAAAGGTTGCACTCCTCTTACAACTCTGAATTCTTCCTATTACTCAGAGTAATCCTTTATCTGAAGAATGTTTCTCAGGACATGTTTCTCTGTGGCCTTGTTTTTCAGAATACAGGCTTAAGGTCACTCATTTGAAATTTAACTACCACAGACAAGTTTATACACTCTATTACAATATACTTTTTATAGAATTAAATGTTAAATTCCCACAATTCCCTCCTTTGATCCCTCAGGATCAACACTATACAGCGGTAATTCAAGCTTGTATGGGTGATATCTTCACTCCATACCTAAAGCAGGTACACATTGCAAACCCAGTTTTCTTAATTTTATTTACTCTAATTATCAGGGTTATAATACTGGCACAGCGGTAAGCAATGATGTCAGAGCTCTTACTTAATCACCAGGAAAACCTCATAGGCAAAACCACAGAACTCTAGACTGAGTCTGCTGCTGGTGAGGACATGTCTCTGTCCGATATCCATCTTAAGCGATACTCCTTCATTTTTAATACATTTTACTTTTTATCCTTCTATCAAGAGGAAAGAAAATCCTAGCATTTTGGCAACAGTGCATTGGCAGCTTTTTCTAAACATTCTATCACAATATAGTTACCTCGACTAACATACGATACTTTTACCACAAAATTATGTTGGCTTCTTCTTCTTTGGTCCAAGTAGCCTCAACGTCGGACCAATGGACAGAGGAGAGGTTACTAGCACATCACTCAGCCACGGTCTTTCTTTGGCAGATTATGTACACTTTGATCCTTCGAGCCTCCCTCACTCCGGGGCGCAGCTCCAGGCTAGATCCCTTTCCGCTGAATTCCTTTCCCCAAACTCCTCTGAGTGAAAGGAAATTCAGCCTTCCTGCTTCCCAATGCTTTCTTTTCAAAAACACTGATCACAGAAAGCACTACTCGCTTACTAACTCATTCGGTTTCAGCTTATAGTGGCCTGACTGTACATTGAGCCGGATGCGGCGGCCATCTCTCATGGTCTTATTACCCTCTGCGATCCGACCGGCCGGTGACCCAGTCGATAGCGATCTCCAGTCCTGCATCTAATCAGGACCCCGTAGTAGCTGTTAACCACCCGGTTAGGAACCGACGGTCTGATCCCTATCCCACTTTGCTATGGGTATAGAAACTTTGACCGTTTTCACCAGCCTTGCCTGTTCACAGAGGTTGTCTCCCCTCTGCTAGGTGTGGACTGTCATCCACGTACCACGTACTGCCTGCACACTTACATGCGACAGCCACGCCGACTAGACGGTACCACAGCAGTATGTCCATTCATACTTCATCAGACACGGGGGCCTTCAGTCTTCTCCCCTGCACTATACACAGTGTTTAACGTGCCCTCGGAACTTTGCAATTCCGCCGCCGCCTGTTATGCACTAGGTTCGGGGGGCCTAGTCCCCTGCCTAATGCATCTCTGTGTGTGTATTCTCTCTATCTGCCATTGATGAGGGAGCACATAGCTCCTGGTTGTGTAATTCTTTCTTCGTGTGTGTGTATATTCAGTGTTAGTGTTACTTTAATATACACCCAATGCCCTGTTGGAAAATAATCTTGCACATTCTGGTTAAGTGTTACACATAGTTCGCTAGTTCCCTCTTGAGCTGTTCAAGCGGGGGTCCATTGTACGGACCTCATACAAACGGCATGGGCCCTCCTATGGCCGATTGTGCCCTATTGGGGAAAAACTGATACTTTCCAAATTATTATACATCACCACTTCCCCACAATCATACACTTCCCCCTTTGCACAATGGTCCTGCCCATGCGCATCCTTAATCACACTTTGCTCTGTGTGTGTTATCTGTTTATTAGTTGCTCGAGGTTGTGTGCTTCTGTCTTCTTGGGCCCAATATCTGTAGAGAAACCTGACAATTTCAGTTAGTCACACAGTACTTTGTCATCTCATCTCCAATCCCCTGTAATTCTTCACAGCAGTGATAATTCGTCCCTGGAATTATCATTGGAGTTCCTGTCATAAATTCAAAAAAGGGGAGAAATTAGCAATATTTAGTGGGGCCTAGTTCAGCTCTCATTGTCAGTAGAGCTGCTTGAGAGCCGCCACCCAGTTCCTGCTGGAAACAGAGAAGAACTCTTTATTAGTCTTTTCCCTTCACTTAGGGTACATTTTCACATACGGGGCATCGTAGGATTTATTTGTCTGTTCAGTTTATTTATTTATCTTTGTTTTGGTTGTGCATCTAAACTGACAACCCCTTAGGAGAGATCGCATTGCCGGGTTTCACTTTGATGGTTTTTTAGACAAAATCAAACAATTAAACACAAAACAAAACCACACAACTTAGGATGTAAATTAAACTAATTATTTATCTGCAACCGAACAAAAAACACAAACATTGGGAAGGTGGCCTTGCCCTCCACTTCCCCCAGCTTAAACTGTAAAGTTTCCACTCCTCATCTTCGCTTAAACATTGTTTCAATACTCCGCTGTTGCTCAATTATTTTCACTTGGTCCTTTATAGCGCCGCTTAATTATGGTTATGCACAGCTTGATACAGATGCAGGCGCGGGTGTTTGAACATTCTTAGCCTGTCAAAACAGAGCTCTTCGGCTCTTTTGACCATTAATAATAAAACCCAGAAAATTCGAAAGCAAACAAAACCCACAGCAAGAAGGAAAACAATATCCATTTTGAATGCTTCCACCTTATCCATAGCTGAACAACTCTCTCCCACTTTTTCTTTGATCAGATCCTCATAACCAATCTTACATAGGACATCTGCTTCTATACATAATAGAGATAAGGCATTCAGCCTGCCTTGTTGCATAGTTGTTCTGAGGGGATTTCCTAAACAAAACACTTTGATCCTAGTGTTTAACAAATAAACTGAAATAAATTTCATGATGTTCTATCAAAAAAGGCTGGAATAAACAAAACTAAATAGTACTGAAAATTAATTTATTCGTAAACTAAATGAATTAAAAATATCTCCAAGAATAGTATTAACCGTATTCAAGATATATAAAATGTACTTACATTTTAATCGATTAAACAGCCAGAGCTGAGTGTGCTATTGGACTAGTCATTACGCAACTCAAAGCAAGAATGAGGTAATGAATGCACATGCAATTAACACCGGTGGCAGTTGGCAACTCTAGTATAGCCACATATTGGTTATATTTGTGTAGCCTATATAAAACATGGTTATAGCATGGCCTCCTTAAAATAGCATACATTTAGTGTGCTATTTCGATACAAAAGAAAACAAAAATGTGTTTTATTTAATCAATATCATTATTACAGATTTGAAATGGTTTAATAACGGGCAGACTTTCATTAACTAGGGGTAGTCTGTGGTCAGTACAGTTCGCTACAGTTCCTGACCGCTGATGCGCACTCAAGCATATGAACGAATCATTGAGTGATGATCTGGTACACTCAATTCATTGTAAAGATTCGTTCAAAAAGATTCGTTCAAAAAGATTCGTTCGTTCACGTACTGCACATCACTAAGACACGCTCGCGCATGCCCACTACACTGGTTAAAGAATGAGTTGAATCGTTCCTGACAGTGTTGTTGTTATACAATATATACACATACTCGGTTAAATCACACTAAAACACTTTCTATGTCTTGGCTGCTGGAAACTACAACTAAAGTTCCCTCATGGGAAAATAAGTTATTCTATCCTGTTCTATTCCATTCTCTTCTCTGGCCACCAAACAAGTCCCCTTTCCCTGAAAGACTGAAAAGTTAAATTCAAAGCGGGCAACGCAGACCCTCTCTCTGCATGAAATCTACTCGTACATGCAGAGAATGGCACTCAAAACGAATTGTAACATTTTGCTTAAACACTACTATCTACTTTCACTTCTGAGGTAATAATTACATTCCAGGTAGCAAGGAAACATCGAATCAACCTCGCCAGCATGTCATTGGCAACAGTATCGGTCAGCAACCAACTTTCCATGATTGAGCACCCACTGATGTATCAGTGTAATAATAACACTGAAGTCATACTGATGAATAACATTGATTTTTACTTTGATAAATCAAATTCAGATGCGCTTTCTTTTTTGTAAGCCCCTTGTAATCGAAATCGGTGCTCGGCCCGACCTCCCTGCTAGAAATAAATTACCATCACGTTATCATGGCAACTCACACCGTGACCCTCATTGTGAAACAACCCCGTATTAGAGATCAGCTGTTGTGACAAATTATAGATCATTCATTATTTATATATAATTATATAACATACTGTAGGACCAACTATATGAAAATGTAGTGTTAATACGCAAATTGAATTACACTTTCACTTCCTTCTATGTTGTCTTGCTTTCTGTCACAATCCTATGCAAGTTTCCCTCGCGTATAACTTCCACTTATCTATCTGTACTAACCATAAACTTAATCAACCGTAAACTCTGATTAAGATCTTCCACACTTCTCTGCACAACACTGTTTACACTTTTCCAGGCGGGGCTTCATTACGATGCGTCTGATCATAAGTTTCACAAATCTTATAGTACACTGAGATTATAACACAAACTATTGCAAATATATTATACATTGTAGTATAGCTCCAGAGACAGAAAATAATTGGGCACATAATTTAACTCTTTTTCTTAAGTTCTCTCCTACATGAGCCATTACGGTAATTCTGGTGGTCAGGTTACACACACTGCAAAACGAAAGCTACGGGATCTTTTAACAAAATAAACTGCTTATTTCACTCAAGGTGTAAAGGGTTCAAAGCACTGCAAGTATTTTTAGTTTTCCTTTATAAATTCACCAATAATGTGCCTTCTACCCACTTAATAACTGCTCACTTCATTACAAAGGCTACAACTCAACAAGCCAAAAGTATTTGGACGCCTTTATGCATGCACCGTTAGATTGTCTGTTCTTCCAGTCTATCCGCTATCGGTATCAGCTGCCCACGATCAACAGGACACTATAATTTGTTCAATCAGAATCCCACTTTATCACAATATACCATGAGTTAGGCTTTCCATTCACTTTTAAAATCACATTCTTCTGGATTAAACAATTTGCAAGCATTTTCTTCTAAACTACTCAGCTGATTTAACATAAACACAACACAGCTCATACACAAATCCATACAGCGCATTTTCTCATACTTGTGTCGACACACATTCATTCTCTGGCCAGCACTCACACAACCCACACTTTTTCTCAGACAAAAATGGTTTGTCTGGCTCGGGGAACCATCCCAATTGGTTCCACTCGGCTAAATATTTAGTCCATTTATCACGACGTTTTTTCAATTCCTGGGCACATAATTTTGTGCTCAGATTGTCCCATAGTTTACGCAATACTTCTACTGTAGTAGGCATTTTATTTATTCCGTAAAACGTTATTTATTACTTAGATATTGTCTCGTTTTAATTTCTACTTTTTACTTGATATGTTTGATTAGGACCCACAATTTAACAGTTCTAATTAAATTAACACAACCTTATTTCCCTTAATTATTCACCAAATGTCAGTTATATTGCAGTCATTGGCTGTGATCAGCTGCATTCAGTTACTCATTTAATTTTCTCAATGCACGTCTGCATTATCAGAAAATATTTTCACTGAATCAGTATCACAAAGGCTTACAATGACACCCACAATTTTGTTTATCCCCTTTTATCATTTTAATACAGCAGATATACAACAGATAAAATAAAAAATAAAAAACTCAAAGACCTGTTTATGAATCAAAACTGTATTCCATGAATCAAGTGCTTTTGTATGTTTTCACTCGTGGCTTTAGGGCCATTTTATCTCACCCGTTTAATGTCGACTATGTGGTTCGACGGACCTTACATTGATATCACTAGATCAATGTATCACCACAGTATTTTGCGTAAAATAAAATGTTAATTTACCATTAATTCTTATTTTATTTTCGTTTTATTCCAATCAATTTATTCTCTAAATTATTTCACCACTTGCACTTATTTAAAGGCAGTATTCTATATTCCCTTTTTAAACATTAAACAAAAAGTTCGGAAACCCGTGCCTGGCAGACCACCCCTCCGCCGCAACAACGGCTCCCGGTAACAAACCCCACACTGCCGGAAAGCACGTCCACCCCGCCCCCGCAAATAGCACTCCCACCCGTAAGGAACACACACTCGCGGGACAAGCAGCACAGCCAAGAGCGCGGGCCATGCCTACGCAAAACCCGACAAATCCTCTCCTCCCACAAACGCATTCCCCCCACAAAATGGAGCACCACCCACAAGGGAAACAAACAGGACCCCAACGGTACAAAATTCACCGCAAGAAGCACTGCCACAACAGAGAAACAATATACCAAACACAAACCCCCCCCTTCCTTATCTTATGTTGTCCTTCAACTTGTTTTCCAAATTATCCGAGTTCTTCTTCAACCACTTTAAATGCTCAAAACACTTTTCTCACTCAGACACCACATGCCCGTTCAGACAACAGACACATTTTCATATTATCACTTTAATTCTTATTACCTTATTTTTTCTTTATTACTTTCTGTTATTTCAAATATCTGAACAAACCGTCCTTGTAATATCACTTTAATTTTTTTCTGCGTGCTACTCATGCTGTGTATTTTCTCAAATACAAGTTCTATTTTTTTTTTTATTTTTTTTTTTTCCCGGTTTATTAGCTTATCATTTTTTATTTATTTATTACCTTATTTCCCCAATTTTATCCACAGAACAGATTAAGTTATTAATTTGTTCTAATATTTTCTTTGTCTTTATTAATTTTTATAACTGTTTATTAGTTCACATTTTTTGCATACACCGTCCGTGTAGCATTTGCCGTTAATTTTTCTTCATGTCACTCACTTTGCATATTTTCAAGTACAAGTTCTGTTTTTTCACTATTTTTTTCTCTCGATCATATATTTAATTTGTTCTCTGGATGTACACACTTTATTTACATCAATTCATCAAAAAAGAAGAAAGAAAGAGAAGAAGAAAGAGAGAAAAAAAAAATAATAATAATAATAACACCGCGCTAGACATACCCCTATTTCTTTATATTATTCACATTACCCATCACTGGTTTATTTACCCCACCAATTTATAAATATCAACCGTATGTCTTTGCACTGAAACAAGTTTGGAACTCCAACCGCCCCAAACTTACAAGTTTAACTCCGACCGTTAAAACTTTCAAGGTTAACTCCAACCGTTAACACTTTCAAGGCGTTTAACTATTCTATCCTCCGCACGCCTTTCCACGGAAACAAGTTTTTGACTCCAACCGCCAAAACTTACAAGTTTAATTCCAACCGTTAACACTTTCAAGGCGTTTAACTATTCTATCCTCCGCACGCCTTTCCACGGAAACAAGTTTTTGACTCCAACCGCCAAAACTTACAAGTTTAACTCCAACCGTTAAAACTTACTTACACCTATATCGCTTGCGCATTGATTCTCCAAAATTACTGCCGTCCTCTTTTATACAATTTCATTAATCTCTATTTTACTTTTACACAGGTTTTTTAATAGGCAAGGTTCTAGGTCACTGGGTTTACAGAATAAGGAGAGAAAAAAAAAATAATAATAATAATAATAAAAAAGGGACCTTTCTTCCACGCTATATCTATACATATATTCCACAAGGTCTTCTCAAGCGATCTAAAATTAACTTCGCTTACCTTGGTTTCTTTTAATCAGCCGGCTGGAAAAAAAGGTCTCTCTCTCCGTCTTCCGTTCACACCGCAACCGGTCTGACCTTGGACCTATTCTGCACGACTACGCCAATTTGTTGTGGATACTGGATCCAAACCTGTCTGATTATGCCAATTTGTTGTGCATCTCCGAGTGAAAATATCTCAGAGTTGTTTTCAGAAATTTACCTCTCAAATTTCTCTAAGTGTTTAATCAAAGAGGACACGGCAATAATTATCAGAGAATACTAGACTTTATTTCATTAAACAAACAACAAAAAGTCCAGCGGAGTGCCCCCGCAGAGACTATCAAAAATGCCAGACCTTATCCCATACACCGCGCGATCAAGGTCTTGCAATCTCCCTAGAGACACTCTCAATTATTCTTGGTTTACAGTCCATCTTTATACAGTTTCTTATCAGATAGTACATCTCATTTTTTATCCATCTGACATATTTGACCATACAAACACAGGCAATCTCTATCCCCGCCTTTCTTCGAGAACTTTCCCAACTCTTTCTTTGTAGGGCCTACGCCTATTGGATTGTATCTGATTGACACCTGGGTTCTCAATCTCCCGGCTCCGCCCTACCAAGATATCTCTCAAAATTCCCCCCCCCCTTTAGATTCCCAGCCACCCATCTCCAGCTGTGTGCCCCCCTCCCCCTGGCATTGCCATTCAGGCCTGGGAACCATCTCTTATCAGACTTTGGTTTCTTGGCTACTATCCAAGTTTCTTCTTCAACTTCTGGACTGCTGACTGTGTGCAAAAATAACAATGGGTAATTAGCATATTTGGAATGTGTTGTTCTGTTTATGTGTACCGAGCCTTAGTCGGTCAGAGAGCAGGTGTCTTGGCGCCAGGAGCTGTTCTTAACTGTTATATCATTTAAGGGCCTGTAATCAATACAGGGTCTGAGACCTCCGTCTTTTTTTTTAACAAAAAAAAAACCCGCCCCTGCAGGCGAGGTAGAAGGTCTAATAAACCCATTAACCAGAGCTTCCTCAATATATTTGTGCATGGCTGCGCTCTCAGGGATGGACAACGAATAAAGAGACCCTCTAGAGGGGGTAGTGCCTGGGTATAGCTCAATAGCACAGTCATACGGTCTGTGAGGTGGTAATGAAGTGGAACGTTGTTTGCTAAACGTCTCCGCCAGATCGGCGTACTGTTTAGGAACATTAGCGGGCAGCTGGAATTCGAGTGTTCCTCCTACTTCAACCTCCTCAGTGTCCGAGACAGAATGAATCTCCCAATCAATATCTGACTCGGACGTCCTCTCCTGCCACGCAGGAGGTAGTTCCGCAGAATAATCCCAGTCCAGACTCTCCTCTCCATTCTCGGAGAGGACATGAGAGGATTGCTGGTTATTAACGCAATTCTCCTCACTATCTGAGTCAGACTGAGCATAATCCTCACCCCCTTCTCTCAACAAAAACTGACTGGCGACATGACAGTGGCGTTTGCATCTGGGACTCCATTTTTGAATAACGGGTCTCGCCCCCCCCCAATTAATGTGTGGGTTATGGCGAGTGAGCCAGGAATGACCCAAAACCAGTGGATAAACTGGGGATTCCACTAAAAAAAACTGAATCTCCTCCGTATGTTTACAAAACGGAACGCGCATGCGTATCGCGGCGGTAACCCGGGAGACCGTGCCAGTCCCTAGGGGACGGCCATCCAGAGCCGTGACTAGTCGAGGGAGAGATAGAGGGTGGGTGGGAATTTTATGGGCTTTAACCCAGTTGGAGTCAACGAGGCATTCAACTGCCCCTGAGTCAATGAACGCTTTGCAGGAAATCTGGCGGTGGTTCCAGCGCAAATAAACTGACAGGAAGGTCCGAGGGTAATTTAATTCTAGTCCCGCTACACGACTCGGTTCCGCTAGCGGGACTAATCTTTTCCCACAAGTTTGGGACAGTGTTCCCTTAAATGGCCCTTCCTCTTACAATAGCTACACCGCCATTCACGGGACTTGGCATCCCCTTTTTCGCGCATGGAAAAGCTATCGACCTGCATGGACTCCTCCTGTTCAATGGGAGCAACAAAGGGACTGTGAACCGGTGCTGGCGTGTGAGAGGAAGAGTAACGAGGTGGGTGCTGTTTAAAACCCTTATGAGTCCTCTCCTTCTCTCTCTCTCTAAACCGGTTATCTAACCGAATGGCCGTAGACACAAGAGCACCGAATGTAGCGGGTGGTTCGATACCCGCAATGGCGTCCTTTATGTTCTCCGATAACGCATTAAGGAACAGAGCACATAGGGGCTCATCGGCCCAACCTGTTACTCCCGCAAGGGCACGAAAAGTAATCGCAAATGTGGCTACGGTGTCAGTGCCCTGACGAAGACGGGTAAGACGCATGGCCGCTTCTTTGCCAGAAACGTCTTGGTCGAACACTGACACCATCTCCGCCATAAGCCGCTCCGTATTGCTAACAATAATAGAATTTGCTCTAATAAGTGGGTCGGCCCATGCGAGCGCATTACCGGTCAAGAGAGAGAGAATGAAGGCTACTCTGGACTCTTGTGCCTGAAACCGCGAGGGTTGTATTTTAAAAAAAATTAGACACTGTGTCAAAAACCCCTGACATCTGCCGGATTCTCCACTATACCGTAAGGGGAGTTGGAGTCTTGGCTCCCTTACGTCAGGTGTAACTGTTGGAGGAATAACCTGTATAGGTGCTTCTGCAACTGGGAGAGAATCGGACCTGAGGGAGAGAGTACGGATACCTTCTGCCAGATCTCGTAACGCTACAGCTTGTAACTGCATCTGCTCGTGTAACGCTTGCTGTGAGTGTTGCAAGACCCGAATACTCTCTCTCTGGTCCGTCAGGGCTACCTCCTGAGCGGAAATGATCACTTTGAGATTGGCAACTACTGCTGGAAACTCCCCTGTGGCTTCCATGTTCTATGAGGGATCTCTGTCAGAAAACAGAGATGGGAATATTAGAGATCCAAATGCTAGTAGTTGACCAGTCTGAAAGTGTTCGTAAGAACACCACTAAAACGGACAATAATCCGTAGTGGAGAAACAACTAGAAAAGAAAGAATAACCCTCGTAATATAAACGAGGAGCTCGCTAAACGAGCAAAACAAAGGAATAAGCACTAACGCTTATCTAACTCCGTTTGTAGGAGCGAACAAACAATGAAAACCAAAACTATAAGACCCCTATAACTGGAGTCAGCGCAGTTAGAGCGCTAGTCGGTAGAAACGGTAAATAAAAGGAGATAAGCAGACACGCTTATCTTACTCCCGTTATAGGAGTGAAAACTAAGGAAAACCGAGGCTCAACAACCCAAACTTCTCCTGGGGAAGAGCACTCGTAAGTTAGAGTAATAACGAAAGAAAAACGAGAACCTCTGCTCAGAACTGAGCGCTAAAAGAACCTTCCTTTCTTTCTATAACCCTACTTTCTAAACCCTTTAGTTTTTAAACTAGCTTACTAATTACTCTCTATACCTTTTTACCGGCTCGAATGTTAAGAGGAAATAACATAGAAGCGACGAGCGAGACCGGAAGCGGGGTATAAGTAGTGAGCGGAAATATCTACCAGGTGAACTCACTAATGACCAGGAGAAGCAAAAACCCGTGACGGAACACAGGAAAATCCGATGGACTACCAGTAAACGATAAAACGAATAAGGCGACGTAGAGATAAGGGAAACAAGGTCAGATCCATGACAGTTACACTGCTCTAAAGCCACTAATGGGGCGGCATTGTGGTATAATGGTTAAGGAACTGGACTGGTAACCGAAAGGTATCTGGTACCTAACCTGAATTGCTTCAGTATATATCCCGCTGTATAAATGGATTAATGAAAAAAATAAAAAATAAAAAATGTTAAGAAATTGTGTATGTCACTCTGGATAAGAGCATCTGCTAAATGCCTGTAATGTAATGACTCCTCCCCCCTCGTCATCACAGGTCATTGCAGAGCAAAATATTGATACATTTAGACTTACTCAAATCAGTCTAGTCGGCCATGTGCTAGCACTATGTCACTAGCAACTAGCAAACAAGCAAACCGCATGTGAAGTCACATGTGTTATATTTAGCATTATATTATAATGCATTATATTTTTCATAAAATGGAATGTTTGTATGACAAACAATACACCTTGATGCTGTATTCACTGTAACAAACTATATCATGCTATGGGCCATAGAAGGGCATTGCTCACTATAATGTCCATATGTATAACTTAAACATTTTAAATGTGTTATAAAATATATATGTTACATACACTCAAAAAAGTACTCATGATTATGTTTATATTGAGCATGATTTTACCTGGCAAAGAAGAACTATCCAAGGAAATCAACAGGAAATTTGGAGAGATCTTTGCCCACAGATTAACTGCCTGTCTGCCTGCTAAAAATCTACCTGCAGACTAAAGTTTCTCTCCTCCACCTGTGGGTATGTACAGTCCCGGCCAAAAGTTTTGTCGCATGAGTGCACAAAAGTGACAATTGCTAATTACCCAACTCTTAATTAGTTAAGAAACAACACAAATTAATCATAAGTGTCTAAAGTTAATTAGAAGCTAGCAAAATGACATTTCAAAATTGTTACTAAATGTTACAGCTTGATAATGATCAACAGGCCAGTTTTGGCCGACAAAAGTCTTGTCGCAATGGCCAACTCCAATTTCTAGGCCACAGTGAATAAGGAAGAAACAAACAAGGGGCTTGATTAGTCAGCTGTAGGTAACTTTGAGCTATAAAAGCAGAAATTTGACACTTTAGCCAAGTTCATGCTCAACATTGCTTCTGTCAACATGCCTAAGATCAAACCAGAAACCAAAGTGCTGATCATCAAGAATCTCAAGTCCAAGTCTCCTGCTGAAGTTTCAGACATCTTCAATGTGTCTAAACGGCAGGTGGAGAGGATTCGCAAGCGCTACCAAGAGACTGGCGACGTCCATGACAGACCCAGGTCGGGCAGACCGCGCAAGACAACTGCTCGAGACGACAGCTTGCTGGTCCGATGGTCAAAAGCCAGCCCCATGTCAACCGCCTCACAGCTCCAGGAGGAGTGGACGCCAGCAACGCCTGTTTCGTCAAGAACTGTACGTTGGATTCTTGCTCGCAATGGTTTCCACGGTCGTATTGCTGCCCAGAAACCAGCGCTAAACAAGAGAAAGCTAAGAAACCGTGTTACGTACGCCAAGGCCCACAGCCTGACGAAAGGTTGGACAGCAGAAAAGTGGCGAAAAATTGATTTTTCAGATGAATCGTCAGTTGAGCTCCATCCCAAGCGCCGCCAATATTGTCGATGACCCTCTGGAGCCTGTCTGGACCCACAGTTCACCCAGAAGACAGTCAAATTTGGAGGTGGAAAGATTATGGTTTGGGGTTACATCCAATACGGAGGTGCCAGGGAAATCTGTAAGGTGGATGGTAACATTGACAGTGCCAAATATCAACAGATTATTGCCTCCCAGTACATTCCCAACTACAAGAGGGGTCAGATTTTTCAACAGGATGGAGCTCCTTGCCATACCTCAGGTTCCACTATGAAGTTTCTCAGGGGGAAGAAGATCAAGGTCCTTCAGGGATGGCCAGCACAGTCTCCAGATATGAATATTATTGAGCATATCTGGGGAAGAATGAAGGAGGAAGCTTGGAGGACCAAGCCGAAGAACTTGGAGGAGCTTTGGGATGCCTGCAAGGTGGCCTTCCATGCCATCCCCGACGATAACAAGCTCTACGACTCTCTGCCAAACCGGATGGCAACTGTTCTGCAGGCCAAAGGAACCCATACAAGATATTAATTTCTTAACTTATAGTCCATGATGAAATACTAGACTGATTTTTCATTTGGTATTTTATTAACTTTTTGAGAAAGATAAAATGTATTGATTATAATTTGATTTGCGACAAGACTTTTGTCCAGGTAGAAACTGGCTTGTTCATCATTATCAAGCAATAAACCTTATAAGCATCTATGAAATTTTTGTTTTGCTAGTATCTAAATAAACTTTAGACACTTATGATTAATTTGTGTTGTTTCCAAACTGTATTAGCTAATTAAGAGTTGGGTAATTAGCAATTGTCACTTTTGTCCACTCATGCGACAAATCTTTTGGCCAGGACTGTATCACTTGATATCTGGTCCCCACAGAATCATGAATTCTATTTAAGATTCCTTTTGCCAAGCCACTAAGGTGAAATTAGTTGATTTTGAATGCATATGTCATCACCAAACACATATTTATTAATTGACAAAATCAAAAAATTTCAGGAGGATAAAATAACCTAAGTAGTAGGGATACATTTCAAGCTCGAGATTTGGCCCCAGCTGGTCGCTTGAGGGTTAAACAGAAAATATACAGTTCAGCACTGACCACCACTGACAGCTCCTTCAGGTCTTTGCTACAATGAAAACTAAATTATGGTAGCCTCACGGGTTCTCGGCAATAGGCATTTGGTTGCCATGGATTTCTACATTGAATTGTATTGAGTACCTGTAAACAATATTATTGGTTCTATATAAATCTGATATATTTGTTATTTGTGTTAAATATGATTTATGTTATATTTATGTCTTAAAATTTGAAAATAAATTAATTTAGTAAAATTATGTTTTCATTATATTAATTAATGAATACTTACTGTGTATGTCACTTATTTAATATATAATAAAACTGTGATGGAACACATGCCATTTTGCCTTCGATTACAATGATCAATCTGTAAGAAACCTGAGGTAGTGAAAAAGGGGGAAAATCAGATATGGTTCAAGAACATCATAATATAAAAAAGAAATTTCACAAGCAAACAGACCAGGCGGATATTGACCAAGACTCATTCTTCTTTATTGACATAGAGTAGGTTTACACAAGACAGAGCAAGTTCAGCAAGAAATCAGCACAAGCCTAGGCTGAAAGCCCTATTTATACACTTCTGACACTCGTGTGCAAATTAAACGTTATACCTGGTATTCACAGCAGTGGCTAAAATAGAACTATGCTATCCGCCGCTACACGATCACCCCGTACATATTGAATATTTCAAGAGATGTGCCTGGTGTGGGATTAAGAGTAGAATTATATGGCATTGGATTTGCTTCACTGGGTTATGTGACCCCGAGGGCAGTGGGGGACATTGAGTCCGAATGGACCTTGTTCCGCTCTGCCATTGTCGAGGCGGCTGTCGTGAGCTGCGGCCGCAAGGTTGCTGGGGCCAGTCGTGGCGGAAATCCCCGAACCCGATGGTGGACACCAGGGGTGAGAGGAGCCGTCAGGCTGAAGAAGGAGGCCTACAGGGCGTGGCTGGTCTGTGGGTCTCCGGAAGCAGCTGACGGGTACCGGCGGGCCAAGCGGTGTGCGGCCGTGGCAGTCGCCGAGGCAAAAACTCGGGCGTGGGAGGAGTTCGGGGAGGCCATGGAGGAAGACTATCGATCGGCTCCGAAGAGGTTCTGGCAAACCGTCCGTCGCCTCAGGGGGGGAAGGCGGCAACTTGCTCACACTGTTTACAGTAGTGACGGGGGGCTGCTGACGTCAACTGGGGAGATAGTCGGACGGTGGAAGGAATACTTTGAGGAGCTCCTCAATGTCACCAACACGCATTCCATGGAGGAGACAGAGTCGAGGGAGGACTTGGGGAGGGGTCGTCCAATCTCCGGGGCAGAAGTCGCCAAGGCGGTGAAACAACTCCGCGGCGGCAGAGCTCCGGGGGTGGATGAGATCCATCCTGGGTATCTCAAGGCTCTGGATGTTGTAGGGCTGTCTTGGCTGACACGCCTCTGCAACATTGCGTGGACATCGGGGGCAGTGCCTTTGGAGTGGCAAACCGGGGTGGTGGTCCCCATCTTTAAGAAAGGGGACCAGAGGGTGTGTTCCAACTACCGGGGGATCACACTCCTCAGCCTCCCTGGGAAGGTCTACTCCAGGGTATTGGAGCGGAGGGTCCGGTCGATAGTTGAACCTCAGATTGAGGAGGAGCAATGTGGTTTTCGTCCCGGCCGTGGAACCGTGGATCAGCTCTTTACCCTCGCTAGGGTGCTGGAAGGGGCATGGGAGTTTGCCCAACCAGTCCACATGTGTTTTGTGGATTTGGAGAAGGCTTATGACCGTGTTCCCAGGGGCATCCTGTGGGGGGTACTCCGGGAGTATGGGGTGGATGGCCGCTTACTAAGGGCCATTCAGTCCCTGTACCGAAGGAGTGAGAGTCTGGTCCGCGTTGCCGGCAGTAAGTCGGACTTGTTCCCAGTGGGGGTTGGACTCCGCCAAGGCTGCCCTATGTCACCGGTTCTGTTCATAACTTTTATGGACAGAATTTCTAGGCGCAGCCGGGTGGCGGAGGGTGTCGAGTTTGGTGGAGGAAGGATTGCGTGTCTGCTGTTTGCGGACGACGTGGTCTTTTTAGCTCCATCAAACAGCGACCTTCAGCTCCTGCTGGGACAGTTCGCAGCCGAGTGTGAAGCGGCTGGGATGAGAATCAGCATCTCCAAGTCTGAGGCCATGGTCCTCAGCCGGAAAAGGGTGGACTGCCCTCTCCGGGTCGGGGGGGAGGTCCTGCCTCAGGTGGAGGAGTTTAAGTATCTCGGGATCTTGTTCACGAGTGAGGGTAGGATGGAGCGGGAGATGGACAGGCGGATCGGGGCGGCGTCAGCAGTGATGCGGGCGCTATACCGGTCCGTCGTGGTGAAGAGAGAGCTAAGCCAAAAGGCGAAGCTCTCGATTTACCGGTCAATCTACGTTCCAACCCTCACCTATGGCCACGAGCTATGGGTAGTGACCGAAAGAACGAGATCGCGAATACAAGCGGCCGAAATGAGTTTCCTCCGCAGGGTGGCCGGGCTCAGCCTTAGAGATAGGGTGAGGAGCTCGGACATCCGGGAGGGACTCAGAGTAGAGCCGCTGCTCCTCCATGTCGAGAGGAGCCAGCTGAGGTGGTTCGGGCATCTGGTGAGGATGCCTCCTGGACGCCTCCCTCGGGAGGTTTTTCGGGCATGTCCGTCCGGGAGGAGACCTCGGGGCCGACCCAGGACACGCTGGAGGGATTACATCTCTCGGCTGGCCTGGGAACGCCTCGGGATTCCCCCGGAAGAGCTGGCGGAAGTGGCTGGGGAGAGGGCGGCCTGGGTTCCCTTGCTGAAGCTGCTGCCCCCGCGACCCGGACCCGGATAAGCGGAAGACAACGGACGGACGGTTATGTGACCTGGAAGCTATTGACAATAATCCATTATTATTATACTATAATCCAGAAATCTATTATTTTTCTATTAAAATATTTATGAAAAAGTAATATGCAAATATTGAAACTTTCAAGAGGTGGGCCCAGAGTGGGACTAATAGTAGTATTTTTTGGAATTGGAGTTCTGTCACTGAGTCATGTGACCTGGAATCTATTTAAAAAATATATAATTTTTACCTGAGAATATTTATTAAAAAGTAAATATGTACATAGTGAAAATTTCAAGAGGTGTGCCCGGTGTGGTATGAAGAGTAGAATTATGTGGCATTGGATTTGAGTCACTGGGTCATGAGTCATGTGACCTGAAAGCTATTGAAAAGAAAGTATAACTTTTCTATAAAAATATGTATTGAAAAATAAACATGCACAAAGTGAAAATTACAAGAAGTGTGCCCGGTGTGGAATTAAAATTTTTATGGTATTTTATTACCATCACTGGTATGTCATTGTATTATGTGACTTGGAAGCTATTGAAAATAATCCATTATTTTCCTATTAAAACAAATTAAATCTATTATTTTTCCATAAACATATTTATTAAAAAATAAACATACACAAAGTAAAAATTACAAGAAGTGTGCCCAAAGTGGGATTAAGAGTAGAATTATCTGGCATTGGATTTAAGTCACTGGGTCATGTGACCTGGAACCTATTGAAAAGAAAGTATAACTTTTCCATTAAAATATTTACTGAAAAATAAACATGCACAAAGTGAAAATTACAAGAAGTGTGCCCGGTGTGGGATTAAGAGTAGAATTTATTACTATCACTGTCATGTCATTGTATTATGTGACTTGGAAGCTATTGAAAAGAATCCATTATTTTCCTATTAAAACAACAGAAATCTATTATTTTTCCATTCAAATATTTATTATAATATAAATATACACAAAGTGAAAATTACAAGAAGTGTACCCGAAGTGGGATTAAGAGTAGAATTATCTGGCATTGGATTTGAGTCACTGGGTTATGTGACCTGGAACCTATTGAAAAGAAAGTATAACTTTTCCATTAAAATATGCATTGAAAAATAAACATGCACAAAGTGAAAATTACAAGAAGTGTACCCGAAGTGGGATTAAGAGTAGAATTATCTGGCATTGGATTTGAGTCACTGGGTTATGTGACCTGGAACCTATTGAAAAGAAAGTATAACTTTTCCATTAAAATATGCATTGAAAAATAAACATGCACAAAGTGAAAATTACAAGAAGTGTGCCCAGCGTGGGATTAAGAGTAGAATTTATTACTATCACTGTTTTGTCATTGGATCATGTGACTTGGAACCTATTGAAAATAATCCATTATTTTCCTATTAAAACAACAGAAATCTATCATTTTTCCATTAAAATATTTATTAAAATATAAATATACACACAATCAATATTTAAAAAAATGTGCCCAACATGGGATTAAGTGTAGAATTATCTGACATTCGATTTGAGTCACTGGGTCATGTGACCTGAAAGCTTTTGAAAAGAAAGTATTACTTTTCTATTAAAGTATTTATTGAAAAATAAACATGCCAAAGTGAAAATTACAAGAAGTGTGCCCGGTGTGGGATTAAGAGTAGAATTTATTACTATCACTGTTATGTCCTTGGATCATGTGACTTGGGAATTTTTGAAAATAATCCATTATTTTCCTATTAAAACAACAGAAATCTATTATTTTTCCATTAAAATATTTATTAAAAAATAAATATACACAAAGTGAAAATTACAAGCAGTGTGCCCTAAATTGGATTAAGAGTAGAATTATCTGACATTGGATTTGAGTCACTGGGTCATGTGACCTGAATGCTATTGAAATTTAATTAGAATTTGTCCATTAAAATATTTATTAAAAAATAAATATGCACAAAGTGAAAATCACAAGAGGTGTGCCCCATGTTGGATTAAGAGTAGAATGTTTTATTATTACTGATATGGCATTTGATCATGTGACTTGGAAGCTATTGAAAATAATCCATCTATATTTTTTCCATTATAATATAATTATACTTTCCATTAACATTAATAAAAAAATCTATATGCACAAAAATTACAAGAGGTGTGCCCTATGTGGAAGCTATTAAAAACAAATCTCCTATTTTTCCATTTATTTCTATTTTTTACAAACTAAGATTAAGATAAGGAGTTATGTAAAGAGATCAAAATATGTATTGGTCATGGGTTGTCGTGAACTTGAACCCTTTTCGACTCCACCATTTTTCTCAGCATTTAGGAATAAATAGAAGGAGATAAACTGACATTGAATGAGATTGCAATGGAATTCAATAAATAATAGATTTTTGGTGCTCAATACCTTAATAGACTGCGGTAAAGTTAACTGGTATACACATTATAACCTAAGAAACATTTATCTCTAATCTAAGATGTATTGATATGATAACAGCAGTTAATAAAATAGCAGATAACCTAATAAATTCCTGTTCTGGAAAATCTGAAAGAGAGTTCCCTGATCAATATGCAATTGGTTTGCAGCATGTTCGTGCTGTCATATCAGAACTATTGACCATTTTCTGTAGGTGTAATATCACAAAAACAACAAAATAACTTTTTATAAAAATTAAATGAACCCAAATTGACGCGAAAATAGAGCTTTAACTCCATATGTCCTTTACCTTAAAACAAATGGTTCATACAAAAAAGCGATTGATATTTTAATTTGAGAACCAATGACGTACTTTTTAGACGGTCCCTACATGTTGGCTTGAGCAGTCCCGAGACTCAAAATGAAGAATAATCGTTGCGAACATGTAAATATCGTTGTTGTTTTTTTGTAATCTTAGGCCTAATGGATAAATTAAATGTTGTGCCCTGGTGCTGAAAGTCCCCACATCATAACCCAGTTGTTCTGGATTGTGTCACCTTTGTAATTTCGAAGTTATTGACGAGAATTTCCGTAATATTAAAATAACGATGAAAGATCAAACGAAGTGTCTGCTGCGTTTTCTGAGCTCCTCTGGTTTAGAGCTGTTATTGTCAGGACATTGGCTTGTTCTGTTGAAGAGCTATTGCTGTCCGAAAATCGAATATCGAATATAATAATAATCAAATATAAAACTAACTTTACCGCAGTAGGGCTGCCAGACTTGAGCTTATTCGCCATTCTGTCCATTGTAGTTACCATTTAAGTAATTTGTAATGATAGCAATACGGACTAAGCACTCTTGCTTCCAAATCATGAGATCATAGGCCAGTAAGCACGGCTTGGAAGTTACATTCGCAAACCATAACCTTTTGTATTTTAAAATTAATTGTGAGGTATTATATCAGTCAATGAAAGCTGTCGACGGTGTAACCTGAAGTTCCATGTTGTCAAACACAGTATTAAAATAGTAGGCCTACACCCAGTAATTGTAATTCAATAAGGAATTGCAACTACACCTTGTTGATCCCATTCTAAATTAATGTAGACTACAGCTCGCTGACATTATACACCGGGCGGACACACACTTTGATGCGTCAGTGGAAGCTGCGTCTCCAATTTCATTCCCCCAAATTGTCTAGAATCTGGAGACTGCGCAGTCTGGGCACACTTTCACGAGCAATATCAAAAAAACTGCAAGAGCAAGCAAATCTGAGACTATCGCAGAAAGGGAGGATGTGCACAGGAAAATAAAACTTGTAATTGCTGCCGAAAGTGCACGAACCAGCGACCCTGCCATCGGCCTACATTCCGGACAAAATGACGAGCGACACTTTCTTCACATATAGACACCTTCTTCTAAAAGTGTTTTTGTTGCACTTTGTTGGTTTCCAGCTAACGTTAGCGGCACCATCGCCAATAATAAAGTTTCCTGGGGATACTAGCCCAACAACAGACAAAGAAGTCGCGCTGGTAAGTTTCTATGCACCAGAACAGGTCACTGTTCTTTAATTACTTTTGAAGAAATTAACGTTTGACGGTGTATTCTTTATACTATGTATTAAATTGAGAAGCCTTTGTTTGAAAAGTTAATAAATCGTGTTGTAGCTATTTATCGAATGGGGAGATTGTTCTGTCGAGAATTTGGATCGTATTAGCCTACGTATGTTGCCTAATGCTTATAACAGAATATCGCACAAATTGTAGTCTCGCACAAATGTCGTAGGCTACAAAGAAAAATACATAATAGCAAAGAAAAACAATTGACCTATGTCCAATACGTTGGGGACGTTGAGCAACTTTCAGAAGAAAAAGTATACCGAATCCGTATACCGAATACCGAAGAAATGCACAGATGATGCGTTATATATGCGTCAATAATTTGACCAATGATAGATATGGAAAACGAAACAACGTTGTGCACAATAACACTCATTTTAATTATTTTCTTGACGTATTGACATGCACATATTGAATAACTGAAACCTGAACAGAACAACCCCCCCAGCATACACATACGCACACGCAAGCCTTGCATCCTTTGCCCACCAAACCACTCAGGATGGAAGTGTGTGTGTGTGTGTGTATTTACAGTATATATATATATATATATACAGTCAAGACGGAAAGTCTGCACACCCCTTTCACCTTCTCCACATTTTATTATGTTACAGACAGATTCTACAATAGATTGAGTACATTTTTTGTCTCAAAATTCTACACAAAATAGCCCATAATGACAAAGTGAAAACAGGTTTTTAGACATTTGTGCTAATTTATTAAAAATAAAAATGTAAAATGTCATATGTACACAAGTGTGCACACCCTTTGATATGACACCAAAAAGTGATCTGAGGTGCATTTTGTTTCCACTGATACTGCTTGAGATGTTTCTACAACTTAATTGGAGTCCACCAGTGATAAATTCAATTGATTGGACATGATTGGGGATTGCCAACACCTGCCTATATAAGGTCCCACAGTTGACAGTGCATAGCAAACTCCAAGCCATGGGGTCAAAGGAATTATCTGCAGACCTCAGAAACAGGATTGTGTCAAGGCATAGATCTGGAGAAGGGTATGGAAAAATCTCTGCAGCTTTACAGGTCCCAAAGAGCACAGTGGCCACCATCATTCGTAAATGGAAGAAGTTTGGAACCACCAAGAATCTTCCTAGACCTGGCCGCCTAGCCAAACTGAGCAATCAGGGAAGACGGGCCTTGGCCAGGTAGGTCACTCTGACAAAGCTCCAGCGTATCCTTGTGGAGATGGGAGAACCTTTCAGAAGATCAACCACCCAGGCAGCCCTCCACCAATCAGGCCTTTATGGTAGAGTGGCCAGACAGAAGCCCCTCCTTAGTAAAAGGCACATCACAGCCCGCTTGGAGTTTGCCAAAAGGCACCTAGAGGACTCTCAAACCATGAGAATCAAGATTCTCTGGTCTGATGAAACCAAAATTGAACTTTTTGGCCTGAATACCAAGCGTCACGTCTGGAGGAAACCAGGCACCGCTCATCACCTGGCTAATACCATCCCTACAGTGAAGCATGGCAGTGGCAGCATCATGATGTGGGGATGTTTTTAGCAGCGGGAACGGGGCGACTAGTCCTGATAGAGGGAAAGATGAATGCAGCTAAGTACACCGATATCCTTGAAGAAAACCTGCTCCAGAGCGCTCTGGACCTCAGACTGGGGCGAAGGTTTACCTTCCAACATGACAACGACCCGAAGCACACAGCCAAGAGAACAAAGGAGTGGCTTCGGAGAAAGTCTGTGTATGTTCTTGAGTGGCCCAGCCAGAGCCCAGACCTGAATCCAATTGAACATCTGTGGAAAGAGCTGAAAATGGCTGTGTACTTCATCCAACCTGACGGAGCTTGCAAGGATATGCCAAGAGGAATGGGCAAAAATGTCCAGAAACATGTGTGCCAAGCTCATAGCTTCTTTCCCAAGACACCTTGAAGCTGTAATCCCTGCCGAAGGTGCAGCAACCACATATTAGGCTAAGGGTGTGTACAGATATGTAACCCCTAAATAACCTATTTTTGTCTGTAAAATAAAATTGCATATTTTCTAAAAACCTGTTTTCACTTCGTCATTATTGGCTATTGCGTGTAGATGTTTGAGGCAAAAAATGTATAAGTCTGTAACGTAATAAAACGTGGAGAAGGTGAAAGGGGTGGGCAGACTGCCCACCCCTTTCACCTTCTCTACGTTTTATTACATTACAGACATATTCTACAATAGATTGAGTTCATTTCTTGTCTCAAAATTGTACACAAAATAACAAAGTGAAAACATGTTTTTAGAAATTTTTTCAAATGTATTAAAAATCGAAAACTGAAATCTCATTTACATAAGTATTCATACCCTTTGCTTTAACATATTTTTAAAGTATCATTTTTAATATTTGGTCGCAAATCCTTTGCATGCTGTTACTTCCTGAAGTCTGTGACCAATCAACATCAAAACACTCTCGATATCTTATTTTCAGGTACTGTTACAAGCGATACTATAGCCTCTGCATTTGAACTGATCTCTATGAGAATTGCGGGGTGAGACTAGATTCAGCTGTAAAATACGCTGGTACAGTATGGAACACATGACTGTCGAAATGGCTGTACGTCATCAAGGGTCTAAGGTATCAAACGAGCCCCAAACCATCACTCTGCGTTTAGAAATGATGGATCACTTTAATGGTTGTTTCTCCTGCCACATTTTCCTATTGAACTCAATGGAAAAATAAGTCAGGAGAAGAAACCCTTCAAGTTATCCATCCATATCTACTGCTTATCTGGCAGCAAAGTGAAGGCTTGTTTGATACGTCAGACCCTTGATGACTTAAGAGCCATTTAGCCAACCATGTGTTCCATACTGTTCCAGTGTAATTTACAGCAAAACCTACTCCCACCCCCCCAATACCAATCGAGATCCATTCAAATGCAGAGAGGTTATAGTATCGCTTGTAGGAGTACCAGAAAATAAGATATCAAGAGTTTTTTGATATTGTTGGGTCACAGACATCAGGAAATCATGGCATACAAAGGATATGCGATCAAATTTAAAAATGATTACTTTATTCTACATAGTTAATAGTTAAACTGTCCAATATTTTTTAATGCCTGAAAATGGGGGGGAATATGTACTAAAGGTTCTATAATTTTTAAGCGGTTCATCCGATATGGATGAAAATACCCTCAAATTAAAGCTGACAGTCTGCACTTCAACCGTTTTGTCATTGTATCCTTTCAAACTCAAAGTGCTAGAGTACACAACCAAAATAACAAAAGATGTGTCAATGTCCATTTAATTATCAATTAATTTTGGTGCTCACAGTATATATACATGTATATATGTGTGTGTGTGTGTGTATGTGTTTCTGTGAGCATGTGTGTAAAATATACTCAAGTGAGATGAGGCTACAAAACGAGGGATTCTATGATAACAGGTTGCGTGGGTTTGGAGGAATGCACAATGCTCTATGACCAGATGCCTTTTTTAGCTCCACTACCACCACCCAAATGTAAAATCCAAGTTACACTACTGGTGAGTTGTGATGAGATCTATTTCCAGCCATAGTCTCAGAGCTATCTGATTATATTGTAATTTACTCAGACAGGAGTATCATTAAGATAATTATTATACTTACTTACTTATATATGACTTACAGAAACAAGCCATATTTATTACCGGGTATGGTTTATTTAAAACACTTGTGACCTTTGATTTTATATACAGTGTCCACAATTCTCTAATATCCACCTGTCTCTCTTCAAAGCATTACCTGAACAAGTTCTATGGATGCCCAAAAGACAGATGCAACCTCATGGTGCTTAAAGACACGCTGAAGAAGATGCAGAAGTTTTTTTCACTTCAAGAGACTGGGGAGATCGATCAGAAAACGGTGGACACCATGAAGAAGCCTCGTTGTGGTGTACCGGATGTGGCCAACTACAACTTTTTTCCAAGGAAGCCTAAGTGGGGAAAAGATGGAATAACATACAGGTATGGAACGTCAGCTGTCTGTCTTTGTGTTGTCTGGAGATGCACACACAGGTAGACACAACATTGGTTTTGTGTCCCTGTATTGCACAGAATGTGCAGGTAGAGCCAGAAGATTTTTTTAAATTAAAGTTTTTATTTTTTTATACACTTGTTGGTAAGTTGGTAAGAAATCTACTTGCCCAAACTAAACTTATATATACTTTCCTTTATATGGCAAAGTAAAAAATATATAAGACTCAAAAAAGCTTAATGACATTTAACTTGTTATTTATTATTAGAAAATATTAAAATAATTAGATAAAGAATAGGTAAAGATAATAGGTAATATGTTATATCTATTAGATTTTGGAATTGCATCTACTCCAAACAATAAATAACCATTTATTTAAATAGTTGTTACACATAGGTAGCCATGGAATTGCCAATATCACTGTGATTACTTGAGACACGCAAACCGCAAATGTTAAAATGGCTACTTGCTTTGTCGTGACTTTGCACTTTGATCCATATAATGTATTTTTATTAATTATATTTTGTTGTCTATAACTCTGTTTATGATTTATTTTTAAACAGGGACAATGCACATTGAGCCATGTTTCAGTTTTCACATTCATGTAATGTAATTAGCTTTAATTCAATTGGTGCAAAGTTAGCCACAGTTTAATGAACAGTTATTAGTTACTATTGCTATCATAATGTGAGTGGTCCAAACTGTCCAGTTCACTTTAGAATTCATGTCTGCCATCAATTACATTTACATGATTCTGGGTCAGGTTGGTGGTGGTGTGTGTAATGATGTATTGATAGTGATAAATAGCTAATTTAGCCTACAAAACATAATGCAAATATCACAGTTATCAATATGAGTGACAACTGGATGGCTAGGTAGGTAGCTACCTAGTATCTTACTTCACACTGATTCAATATGAGTTTAGCTATAAAATGTATAGCTAAACATCTAGCTAGATAGCTATCAGTACTAATTGTACATACATGACTAAGAGTACTGTACTAATGTTTTGATTCATTGATTGGTCAGTGGTCTCATTAAGTAATGTGATCACCACCCCATAACTTTTTTTGCTTCTCGCACACAACTCAGCTGGTGTGCTCTAAATACTAATGCTATATAATAAATAAATATGGTAGGTCTTTCACAAACTTGTTACTTTAGTCTTATAAATATTACAAAATATTGTGACACTGGACCAGTGACACGGGATTACCATTGACAGCCAGCAAAAATGTCATAAGTTAGTTTATAGCCCATTGATTCTGGTGTGCTCAACATAGCATAATGCATATGTACCAAATACTAATGATACAATACATGATATGACCTATGCTATGATTTAGCCACAAAAAATGGATAATAAATGCTATATTTTACATGGCTACTGTGACTAAAATTCAACCTATGCACAAATAAAGTTATTACTTGAAAAAATCTACTTGAATCTCCGTGTAATAACAATGAGGCATTGTGCGTCTGAAACTGGTAGAAATCGGATCCAAAATGGCTTCCGAATGGATGCATGTGTTACGCATGGATATTGGTCAGCTGGTTAAATGTACCTATGGGAATGCCATACCATTTCAGAATGCTTAGGATGCGCTCTATTGGACGATATAAGTGTCAATTAAAATCAAGTTTGTGTGAAGTCTGGGAAAAAATGTTTGTCCAGAGTGCTTTACAAGTGCATCTTTTGAATGCGATCATTTACGCACGGCCATTTTAGAGCATGGACACATGTTGTAACAAGGATTAAATATTTAAAACGGGTCAACCAAAGCAAAAAATAACCTCAGATTCTTGCAGGGGACATCTTAATCTTTATAACCAAACGTAAGGTTACGACTTTATTTCTATTTTACCGGAGCTTTTTATAGCAAAAGAAAGTTATGTGGTAACAAACAAATTCCACTTCTTTTCCTGTGGAGTGAGTAGGCATGTTGACAGTTTTACTTGTATGTATTCAGGATCTTGGAAGGTGTTTCTTGCTGCTGTGATAGTAAACGATTTTTTTGTGATAAAATAAAAACTTGAATTAACTCTCAAATATGTTTAAATGTCTGCTATCTTACATGTGGTCGGGTCCATTGTAGATAACAGCGTAGCCGCATAGCATGCTACTTTCATGAATTACAAGCTAATGGTGGCAGATAGAAACGTGATATTTTGCACGCTGATAGGATCTTAAGTACTGATTATGATGATGTGCGGGTTATGGTGATAAAATCCATATTTTCGTAGAACTAGCAACGTATTTGTGATGTGCCGAAAATGGAGACGCAGGCGTCTCTACCACTAGGGGTCAGCACAAACAAGTTAAACAGTATCAATGCATCTTACCGTGTAAAAGCTAAAAAAGTTAAAAGCTAGCAAAAGCAAAACAAGTCCCATGTCTGACCGTAGAGCACTGCACAGTTACTGGCAAGGGGTTTCAGAGATTAAAACAATGCAATTCTCTTTTTGATTGTCCCGAGAGACATGTTTGTTTTGGTGGTGCTCATTTGAATTTCCTTGACTTTTGCGGCCCACCCCTAATTCCCATAGAGGTCCATTCAAATGCAGAGAGGTCAGTGTTTCCTATTAATGTATTAAAATGTGGTGTCCTGCCACCGTTTAATTTCAACTGCCACAGTTTCAAATTGATGAAAAAAAATTGTTGGCTTATGTGCGCAGCGTAGCCCCGTCGCTTCAAAAAAACCCTCTCTTCACCCTGGTCGATGCCCCTTGGCTTACACACAAAACCCACTGCACAGAGAGGCTGCATCTCCTCACGATTCTGAGGATATTGACGTGGTTAGTATGATTGTGAAAGTTGTTTGCGAAAGTTAAACCATCTGTGGTACACTATAATGAATACATATTGTTTCAACATTAAGCTAGCCAAGCTCTCGACTGTTACGATATACTTATATCTTATATATATACTTACTTACTTACATATATTTACTTTGGCCCTCCAGAGGCAATTTCCACCTGGTTTCTACTAGTTTATTTAAATGTCAAATGTATATTCCCTGCACATCCATGGTTTAAAGTTTGAATTGAAGAAGCTGTATGATTCAGAGATTTGCAACAGAATATATTTATTTCAAAATAGTCACATACAGTATATATATATAATAACCATAACATACGTTGCCTAATGTATTTAAATACGTTTAAAAAATCGTACAAAAGCACATGCGCATTTACACAACATTCCAGTGTGACGGGTGGAAATGTGGACTGTACGTGACTTTGGCAAAATGTAAGAAGATAAACCCTTTAGGTTTTATCTAAATATACAGGTAAGTACTTGGTTTCCTAAACATATTTAGACAAGAGATTTGAGAAAAAAATTAGTGTCTTATAAACCGAAAGTGCATCAGGTACTGTATATAGTACAGTCATAGCATAGGTCATATCATGTATTGTATCATTAGTATTTGGTACATATGCATTATGCTATGTTGAGCACACCAGAATCAATGGGCTATAAACTAACATGACATTTTTGCTGGCTGTCAATGGTAATCCCGTGTCACTGGTCCAGTGTCACAATATACAGAAAAAAATTAGTGTCTTATAAACCGAAAGTGCATCAGGCACTGTATATAGTACAGTAAGCAAGGGAAAACAGCGAATGCTCATTTGTAACATTTAAAAAAATATATTGTTTCTATACGTGAACATGATTTTTTTAGCGTGTATAAACGGTGCATTTTACAGTCTGTGGCTGTGGCGAGAGGAGGGTCGTAAGTGCTTTGGGCTATTAATAGGGGCGGCTGTGGCTCTGGAGGTAGAGCGGGTCGTCCGCTGATCGCAGGGTCGGCGGTTCGATCCCCGGCTCCTCCTGTCCACATGTCGAAGTGTCCTTGGGCAAGACACTGAACCCCAAATTGCTCCCAATGAGCAGGCTAGCACCTTGCATGGCAGCTGCCGCCATTGGTGTGTGAATGTGTGTGTGAATGGGTGAGTGAGAGGCCATTGTAAAGCGCTTTGGATAAAGGCGCTATATAAGTGCAGTCCATTTACCATTTAATAGCACCCTCCTATTTTATGGCACTGCTGAGGTTCACAAGCGGCTATCCTTTTAAAAAATACTGCGTCAAAATTTACAGGGTTTTCTTAAAGCTGTAGTTTATCATTTCAGACAAACATGAATACTGTAATTGAGACAGATACATCTCAACCACGATGGACAAAGTTTATAGTTAATTTATCATAAGATAACGTAACAAGGTTATACAACATTTGTTTTGACAACTAATGTTATCTTGCTAGCTATAATACATAGTATACCCATGTATATTGTGGAAGATATTACATTATTCAAGGGAGATATCAGCACAATGTATCTATTTCAAAATGCAACCTGCGATGTTCCTCCGTTTTCCTTGCAATGAATGGTTTAATTTGATGGTTTTTGCATTTTTTTTTGTTGAATATCTTTCATCAGACCACGTTTCTGGTGGTCTGCTGTTAGCTAGCTGTATAGCCAACAAAAAAATAAACTGGCTAAAATTCTATATATTTCACATTTCCCATGTTCCAATCACAACGAATTGTAGATCTAGTGTTTAGATTTTAATTTCAAAAGACATAACAAAGGATATACAACCAAATATTAAATATGATGACTGTTAATTTGTCCAAGCTGAAAGTCTGCAACCTCATAGTCACTGTTCCATTTCAAATCTGCTGTGCTGGAGTACAGAACAGAAAACAACAAAAATTGTGTCACTGTCCAAATACTTATCTTGTATGACTCAGCAGAGCTTGTCCACAAACTGTCGGAAATTACCATACCAATTACCATTTTCTATAATACTCATGGTTGCCAACTCACACTTCACGTGAGACACACTTTCAGGTTCTCACGCTACCCTAACACATCTCACTCCAAATAAGACCAACTAAAGACAAAGCCGCTCCCTGATTAGACAAATTATGTATCAGCTGGCCAGATTGAGATTGGTTCATAAACATTACAGAGACAGTCGATGTTAGGTTAGGTGGAAATAGGGACCCAGTAGCAGGCAGGGAGTACAAAAACCGAAGTTTAATGAGGGACAGGGCAGCAATCCGTAATGAAACGGGCAGGGTCGAACACTGGAGACAGGGCAACGGTACAAAAACAGAGTCCAGAAAGTGATCACAGAACAGGCAGAGGTTGGAACCGGGAAGGCACAGCAGAGGTACAAAAACAGAGTCCAAAATCAGGGTCGCGAGAACACAGGCAGGAGTCAAAACCAGGGAGGCGTAACAGGAAAACAAGAGAAAACAAAGACGGCAACAAAAAAAAACCAACAGGGAAAAGGACGAGGGATAACAAAAACTTAGGAACAGATGTATGACACTAACAGACAACTCAAAAGATTTCTTGACAAAGCTAGAATCAACAAAACGGTGAAGAACTCACAACAAAGGACTGAAAGCACAGAGTATAAATACACCGAGGGAGACAAGAAACAATGAGGATCAGGTGTGAGGAACCGTGAAGGGCAAATGACAGACAGGTGCATGTAATGAAACAATGAGGAGAGCAGATAATAAAATAACAAGGGAGAACGTAAGACACAAACTGGAAACAGATACATAGAGATAACATGACATGGACTCCAATAAGACAAGTGCATACGATAAGGGATAGGAAAGTGGAAATGAGTCAGCTGTAGTTAAGAGGAACCAAAGAAAGATAATTAGTGATAGAACAGGCAGAAAGAGAGACAGCTGCAACGAGGAAAGAAGTAGACGTTAGTAAGTTAGTAGAAAACCCTGATTCTATGACGTTAGTAGATTAGTAGACACTACTTCTAAGATGTTAGTGGTTGTTAGTTAATTAGTATTATTTACAATGAAGTAATTAGTAATGAAGGAAGCACATGACAGAGGAAATACAGAGAAAACTAAAATCCCTACAGACTCCCGAAAAGTGTGGCGAGGACAGGGAGTGACAGTAATACAAAACACAGAACAGTGAAACCACAAATAATCAGAAACATAAATACATAATCAGAATAAATAAACAAGTAAAAATTACAAAACAGACAGACAGAATCTCAGTACATAACAGTCGATTGACTTACTGTCTTGACAACACCCAGGTAATAACACCCTGCTAAGTGTGTGGTTGTTGGTATTATGCTTAATTTAGTTTAGTTTTAATTAATAGGGTACAGTTATGTAGGAATGTCCTTTGTAAAGTAAAACTTGTAGTTCCAAAGTTTAGGTCAATAGCAATTGACAACGACAATTACAATGCAAAGTAGTCTTCATTACAGTATACAAGATACCGGGTAATAGCAAGGCAGTTCAATCACCAAATAGTGTTGTGTAGGGTACAAGCTTTATTCCCCAAACCTGAAATAAAACGCTGACATAAAATTCAGGTTCATGTCCCTGATTGGGTGACAGGCAAACAAATGGACATTGTATGTGGTGTGGGAGGGAACCAAATGGTTATTGTCACCTAGGTATGCTGGCTAACTCCTGTCTCACGCCCTAGAGGTGCCGTCGTCACCAGGTTTTGTTTCTAACTCCCTCTTGATCATTGAGTAAGGCTGATTGTGTTAGGTGACCATCCAAGAACACTGAAGCAGGAAATATATTTTCACCTACAGTTATATAACTGAATTTAGTTGTGTTCGTTTCTTACAAATATTGTTTGTTATTGCCTTTATTAGGAATTGGGATATAATTTTCAGGAAGTAGGATTATCTGCGATTAAGAGGGCTAGATTAGCCCAGAGTTGATTTATAGCCACTCCTCATCCTCGGTATATACAAGTGCAGCTCAAAAAATTTGAATATCGTGAAAAAGTTCAATATTTTTTGTCACTCATGTCAGAAAGTGAAACTCATATATTATATAGATTCATTACACATAGAGTGAAATATTTCAAGCCTTTATTTCTTGTAATTTTGATGATTATGGCTTGCAGCTAATGAAAACCCAAATTCAATGTCTCAGAAAATTTTAATATTACATAAGATCAATAAAAAAGGATATTTTAAACAGAAATGTCGGCCTTCTGAAAAGTATGTTCATTTCTATGCACTCAATACTTGGTTGGGGCTCCTTTTGCATGAATGCGGCGTGGCATGGAGGCGATCAGCCTGTGGCACTGCTGAGGTGTAATGGAAGCCCAGGTTGCTTTGATAGCGGCCTTCAGGTCGTCTGCATTGTTGGGTCTGGTGTCTCATCTTCCTCTTGAAGGTTCAGGTCAGGCGAGTTTGCTGGCCAATCAAGCACAGTAATACCATGGTCATTGAACCAGCTTTTTGTACTTTTGGCAGTGTGGGCAGGTGCCAAGTCCTGCTGGAAATTGAAATCAGCATCTCCATAAAGCTTGTCAGCAGAAGGAAGCATGAAGTGCTCTAAAATTTCCTGGTAGATGGCTGCGTTGACTGTGGACTTCAGAAAACACAGTGGACATGGCACCCCAAATCATCACTGACTGTGGAAACTTCACACTGGATTTCAAGCAATGTGGATTCTGTGCCTCTCCACTCTTCCTCCAGACTCTGGGACCTTGATTTCCAAATGAAATGCAAAATTTACTTTCATCTGAAAAGAGGACTTTGGACCACTGAGCAACAGTCCAGTTCTTTTTCTCCTTAGCCCAGGTAAGACGCTTCTGACGTTGTCTCTGGTTCAGGAGTGGCTTGACACGAGGAATGCGACATTTGTAGCCCATGTCCTGGATTCATCTGTGCGTGGTGGCTCTTGATGCACTGACGTCAGCCTCAGTCCACTCATTGTGAAGCTCCCCCAAATTCTTGAATGGATTTTGCTTGACAATCCTCTCAAGGCTGCGGTTATCCCTGTTGCTTGTGCACCTTTTCCTACCACACTTTTTCCTTCCACTCAACTTTCTATGAATATGATTGGATACAGCACTCTGTGAACAACCAGCTTCTTTAGCAATGACCTTTTGTGGCTTACCCTCCTTGTGGAGGGTGTCAATGACTGTCTTCTGGACATCTGTCAAGTCAGCAGTCTTCCCCATGATTGTGTAGCCTACTGAACCAGACTGAGAGACCATTTAAAGGCTCAGGAAACCTTTGCAGGTGTTTTGAGTTAATTAGCTGATTAGAGTGTGACACCATGAGTTTCCAATATTGAACTTTTTCACAATATTCTAATTTTCTGAGACACTGAATTTGGGTTTTCATTAGCTGTAAGCCATAATCATAAAAATTACAAGAAATAAAGGCTTGAAATATTTCACTCTATGTGTAATGAATCTATATAATATATGAGTTTCACTTTCTGAAATGAGTGACAAAAAATATTGAACTTTTTCACGATATTCTGATTTTTTGAGCTGCACCTGTACATGTAAGTCGTCTGTCTTGGGCTGTTGACGAGTGAACATTCAACAATGTTGAGTTTAGCTCTAATGTGTTGTAACTAAGGGCCGGATTCAGAGATGGCCAACTTAAGTCAGTGCATCTCCTGCGCGGATTTAACGCGGGATGAGATATGCCGTATTCTAACCAGCGATACGCAGGTGCGTTTCTCAAAATGTGACTGGCACAGGGCGTGATATTCTAATGACCTGTTTCTTGTACCTGCCCTCTGGGTTGCCAGCTTACTACTAAAAAAATGTGTGTGGGGGTATACATTTTCAACGTGTCAGTGACATTGCCTTTAATAACCGCATTTTCCACATTTTTTGTTATTTTGGTTCTGTACTCTAGCACTTTGAGTTTGAAAGGATACAATAACAATGAGGTCAGCTTTAATTTGAGGGTATTTTTATCCATATCGGATGAACCGTTTAGAAACTATAAAACCTTTATGTACATAGTCCCCCCCATTTTCGGGCATCAAAAAATATTGGACAGTTTAACATAATGTAGAATAAAGTAATCATTTTTTATAGTTGGTCGCATATCCTTTGCATGCCATGACTTCCTGATGTCTGTGATCCAACAATATCAAAATACTCTTGATATCTTGATTTTCTGGTACTCCTACAAGCGATACTATAACTGCTCTGCATTTCAATGGATCTCTATGAGAATTGGGGGGTTGGACTAGATTTAGCTGTAAATTATTCTGGAACAGTATGGAATATACATGGTTGGCAAAATGGCTGTCATAAAGGGTCTGAGGTATCAAACGAGCCTCAAACCATCACTCTGCTGCCAGATATGCAGTAGATATGGATGGATCACTTTAATGGTTGTTTCTCCTCACAAATTTTTCTATTGAACTCTATGGAAAAATAAGTCAGGAGAAGAAACAGTTCAAGTTATCCATCCATATCTACTGCATATCTGGCAGCAGAGTGAAAACTCATTCTAATATCCATTTTTGCGAAAGATTCTGTATTTTTCATAATCATCTATTGCCAGCTCTAGACATAAACTACCTTTTTTCCGAACAAAGTTGCGCGGAAAAAGATTATTCAGTAAAATTTCTGAATACGTGTATCTTGCACGACTTGCAGACGCACATAATTTTCATCAAATCTCCACTCCGTGCATGTAATGCTGTGTATATACTGGAGAGACGAATGGAACAGTGACTATGAGGTTGCAGACTGAAGTCAAATGTCTGAATAACAAATAGCTTAAGCTATGAGGAATTTCGGGAGTAAGTCCCGTTTGCGTGTGCTTATCTCAACTCTGAATCTGACTCAAAGTGGATTTTTTAATAATAGTCTCTTTTTTTTTTCCCCCAACAATATTCTCACTTCATAACTTAATTGTAATTTAGTCACTTTCCTTAAGGTCAAAAATAAAATACATTATTTTTTTCAACAATTTTCTTGTCCTGTGTTTTCCAACCACCTCCCCTTGACTGAGGGGGTGGATTCCAATCGCTTATTTTATCTGACCCGGAAATCGATCGAGGTTCGCCATTTTTAAGGACATTCCAAACCGCTAAATGCTCCTCAGAGGAGTGGGAAAGGAGTAGGCTTCTGGAAGGTGCTACATTGAGGAAACAGAAGTGTAGCCTTTGCGGAAGCCTTTTGTCGGAATGCGTGACATGTATAAATTATCCACGACTCTTCACACCTACCACGTCGTAGGCACACCCCATACACAAATGAAATTTTACCGTTCTTTTCCATTTATTATAAAGCGCTAATCCATAATGACACTCATTTTTTATAAGTAACAAAAGCACCGTTTATTCATGAAAATATAAGCTAAAAAGCATATAGTTAAGCATGTGAGCATAAAAAGCATGTGACACTTGATTGAGCAAGGACGTTCCATTTGCCTAATGCATGTTGCCTCAGTAAAAGTGCTTTCTCCAAGTAGGCTGCTCCCTGTAGAAGCAGGTTCTTTTGGCGATGTCATTAGCCAGATATGACCAGGGGGGTATTCCACAAAGGATAAGCAAGTTATCCAGATAACTCCATGGAATAACCTAAGAAACTTTCTTAGATATCAGCAGCTAACAATATGTATAACTAAATCACACTCCTAAACCAGATTCTAGTGCATTTTCAAATGTGATGATGCAGCCTTATCATTCTCAGAGTTATCTGGATAACTTGATAATCATGTTTTGTGGAATACCCCCCAGGAGTCCGAAATGGAGAGTCAAAACTGATTTCCTGATAGACTATTGACTAATAGATAAAGGTTTTAGTGCCCTGGTGTTTATATTTTTGCTGCTTGGCATGTTGACAAACCATGAGCAGCATTCAATGTTTGATTGAAGCTCTGTAATGTACTGCTTCTGACCCTTTTGGAAAAAGCTTTGCTTCATTCCCCTTTCCAGGATTCTTGGGTACACTCCAGATCTGGACGAGGAAACCATTGATGACGCCTTTTTCCGGGCTTTCAAAGTCTGGAGCGACTTCACTCCACTGAAGTTCACCCGCATAATGGATGGGGAAGCTGACATCATGATCAATTTCGGTCGCAATGGTACGCTGCTATCTCGCTGAGCTCTTCCCAGAAAGAACCCTATGCTCGGTTTTCATCTAAATTCAGTGTAAGGCAGAGATCAAGAGTATCAGGACAGCCTCTGCTGGTTGGTTAACAACTGAATTTGGCTGAAACTAGATACCGTGAAACAGTGCGGCGAGAGAAAGTTGACTCTTAACCCGACTGGTGGTCAAAGATAGCCAAGACATGGCGGTTATTCCATGTCTCATACAGCAAAGCTGTGATTAAGCTATAATTAGTTTGCAGATTGATGTGGATTGTAGTCTGTGTAGACAAGCTCTTGCACCACTCAAAATCAGCTGTCAGACAGTTACCATTAATGTTGAGCCTCTGTCTCTTGCTTGCCTTATCTTGGTGGTAAAGCATCGCCTTATCTTTTTTCAATGTAGACAAAGTTTGTTTCATTTATATTTGAGCTTACTGAATGTGCAAGAATATAGTTTTAACCCCTTTGCGCAGAGGCTTATTTTACCCATTTCCGTATGTTTTGTACCGTTCTGTTTAAAGCTTTATAACTCCAGATATCAATGTAACACAAACACCAATAATGGCTTAAATGAAAGAAGACCCTGGTACCATTTATTATCATGCCTTAAATTGAATTATTTTCATAACTCAGATGTAAATTATGGGCAGTGAATGCACAACCCCCAGTGAAAAACAAAGTTCCACCACTATAGTTTACAGTGAACACCTGAGAGTCAAATATGTGAATAAAGTTAAACTTTACATTTTCTGGTTTGCAAACCTCCTGTATGCATGTGTAGAAAATATGAAAGTGATATGTATTACTGCTCAAATCCTATGAGGCAATTTGAAACAGGGTGTCCAAAAATCTACCCAAAATGTATAATTGTGCATCACGGTAATTCAGGAGATAATCAAAAAGTTTTCAACAGATAAACTCTTTTGACTTGTTGGAAATATATTTGTATCTATATCATTACATAATTACCAACTTTTGCAAAAAATTTTAGGCAAATGGTTATAAGTGTCCAGAAACCTACCCAAACCTTAGATAATCAATTTCTTTGTCTCAGTTTAGTTTCTAGTGCCAATAATGTCCAACACTGCCCCGTTCTCGTCATAAAAGGTAATTTATTACCAACCAGTCAGCTAGCTAGTGGCTAGCTAGCTATACTATTATGAATACAGTACCATAAAACACACACACCGACGCACACCTTGTACGCAAGGCAGCACTTAGCTATGGAATCCATGCTTTAGATGAAGAGATGTAAATCTCATCTGAATCCAGAGGATGGCTACAGCATCCAGAAGTTGCAAGCACTTTGACTTCGCCATTGTAAAATAAAACCATTTCTCACGGGAGTTCACTAATGCATATGTGCTCTCTTGCAAAAAAACCACGGAGATGCAGACACTTAATGCTGCATGTTGTTTTGAAATACACTTGTGACATGCACAGCTCTGACAATCGCTCCCAACTGTCTAATGATAATGATTATACCTGTTTGGAAAGCTTTGAATGTGTTCTTTTCAGATATTCAGGCTGTTAATCAATTAAAATGAGTTCCAAATTGCACTGGGTAATGTTCTGCTGATTAATTTTTGAGATTTCGCCCATGTTGAAACTTACACTGTACACCACATACAGGCAGAAAAGGCAGAAAATAACTACATAATCTTAGAAAGGACATATCTGGCTTTAATAATGCAGGTAAGGTTATGACTTTATTCCATGCTTTATGAGAGATTTTCATAGCAGAAGGAAATTATGTTATGATGACAGAAATTCACTCTAATAAGTGAGCAGGCAAAATAACAGTTTAATTTTCCTATATCCCGGATGTGTTTTTTATTGTTGCTGTGATAGTATAAAACATTTTGGTGGTTAAAGAAGAACTGTAACTAACTCCTAAATATATTTAAATGTCCAGTTTCTTCAACCTGATCCGCTCTCATCACACTGTAGAGTGGTCAATATACTTTTATGAAATACGGAAGAACGGTGGCACGTAGGAACTTCACGTAGCGCTGATGAAGATGATATCACGGTTTCCATGGTACCTCACTTTCTGACGTGGTACAGTAGGATGTCTGTGATGTAGACCCCAGGGTCTACGCCACTAGGGTCACTGCACGAAGGGGTTTTAAAGAAAAAAACCTACACGCATACAAAATTGTGATTCAAAGTTAAGGACATAGTTGTTGACTGAAATCTGGTCAAACACATAATACACAAATTGTTGTTTATAATCAAAAAACTGATCTGTGAGTCCTGTATTGATGAACACCCATTTGACATTTATGCTCCACAAGATTTTTTTCTTAAATACAGAGCCATAATTAGACATTTGTCATCCAATAAATTCCCTCCATAAATGTTTTGGTTGTCATAGTGGCCTTTAATTGAATGACTTGAGATGCCTTCTTTGTGTGTCAATCACTGCATTGCTTCTTGGTGTGGTTGTGAGCCTGGTGGGAAAATAGTGCCTGTATTAGGGATACTGGTGGTCTTGTCCACAGAGCATGGTGATGGCTACCCCTTTGATGGAAAAGACGGTCTTCTGGCCCACGCGTTTGCCCCTGGCCCAGGAATTGGGGGCGACTCCCATTTTGATGATGACGAGCAGTGGACTCTCGGGGACGGACAAGGTACAGTGAGTGGCCATTGATTAGACCATTAATATTGATCTTGTGCTAGTAAATGTATATTCATCCTGATCATCAATTTAAAGATTGATGAGCTGAATTACTAACTGGACTAGCATTGAAACACAGTTTGTTTTGATAGTAAAATGATAGTAGAACATCCTGATTTGATCTGGATATTGCCCTTTCTTGAGTTTCCAGGAAACAGATATTTATAACTGTCTACTGGTCAAGTTCAAGAATGTGATGTTTACAGTCAAGTGCTGTTATTACCTTATTGTTGTAATATGAAGCCACTCATATGTGACGAGTGCTGGTGAAATGGTCCGCAAGTCACACTTCTGCAATTCACAGTAGAGCGCAAAATAGGGAGGAAAATGAAAAAATTGTTTAAGTGTTTTAGAAGTCGCTTAATATAATATACAACATATTTACGATCTCTAAATACCTGTAATAAGTAACACAAATATACTTATAGCTGGTATGTTCACAAAAAAAATACTAAAACGTAAAATATACTCAAAGCTGGTCCAGAAAAACGACATAGTTTGGGAACGGGCGTTATATTGAACAATCCGGGAAATTGATGGTAAGATATAATCAGTAGAAATGGTTTAAAAGTAAGCTTTAGTTAATGTTTATGCTCTAAATGAATGGGGAATTTACTTCCGAAACCAACGTCACGTAGTCACTTGAGTACTCTATTAACACCCTTCTAGTTTCGATTGGTTCTGAGGTTCGGCATGCCTCGCCCATAAAGAGCCTACTTCTCTGAATAATGTAGCTGCCGGTAGAAGCATAGAAAACTGAGAAATCTGAGTCGAGAACGTACACGATTCACAGTAGCCTGTTTATGCTCTTTCATTGTTGAATAAGTCAAACAGACTCTTTGTGATCAAAATGCCTATTATTATTTAATTAATTGTATGAATTACACAATGCAAAATGTATAGAATTAGTCCTGTTCTATACATCAAGATCAAGCAGTCTGACGTAAAGATTTGAAGTTCAAATTAATACGTTTTCATTTTAAAAATTAATCTCTGTCTTTCTTTTTCTCTCTCTCTCTCTCACTCTCTCTCTCTCTCTCTCAGTGGTCAAGGTTAAGTTTGGGAATGCAGAGGGGGAGTTTTGTAAGTTCCCTTTTCTCTTTATGGGGAAGGAGTACAGCAGCTGCACGTCCCAGGGTCGTGATGATGGCTTCCTCTGGTGCTCTACCACCTACAATTTTGATGAAGATGGGAAGTACGGCTTCTGCCCCCACGAACGTGAGTGTGTACTCCCCCAGGTGTGACTAAACTTGACCAAGAGTGTTAGTACTGTCATCATTGTCTATGTTCTTAGCAAGAACCCTTCTACATGGTGAACAGTTTTGAATTTTATTTCTTTATAAAGCAGGAGATTTGCTATAATTCTCACTACACAAGTCTACAATGGTAGTCCTTCATCTGAAAATCGAATCTTGATTCCAGTTCAAAATTATAGCGCACTTTCAGAAGTATTTCGAATAGAGAAAAGGTAAAGTCCTGTTTGTGGTGTGTACCTCTTATTGCAAGTGGGGGAATAAGGGCTGCAATAAAGTTAAGAGCTGTAAGCAGATAGATAATACCATAATATAGTTGCCACAGAATTTGCAAGAATCAATATTTTTCTAGATATGCATTGGTTCTAGTCTGTGGCATTACAGTTGCACACAATTTTCCAACAAAATGTAAATTTGTAGAAATGTGTTGCAAATCTCCATGTAGACTTGATAGGGATGGTGAAAGAAAAAAGAACAGTGAGAGAAGAGAGAGACTTTTGTAAAGACAGTAGAACACTAATGCTCAGGTTGACTTGTTGCATGAATGGTGCCGAAGTGCGTTTTTTTTCTTCCCCAACAAATGACTCATGAGTCCTCATTTATCACTTCTATTTAGTGGTTTATAATTTTATTCAGGAAGTATATTATTGGATAGATTCACAGATAGAAGATGAATACCACAGATTAGCCTAGATTTGGTTCATAGACTAAATAATAAGTGACATGGATTCAAACTAAATTTATCCTTGCAGGATAAATAAAATAAATGCAAGTTTTAGTTTTTATTTTCACAAACACAGTCTGCAAATTTATTTTGGCAATTGTGCGCTTTTTTATATAAAAATTAACACTTTGTGAGTCAGGTGAGTTACGGACACATTGGATTGAAACCTGGTTAGTACAACTCACGGGAGATGTTTGATTAAGTCTGGCTCACTAAAGGTGTCTGATTGAGAAAGTCTGCCTAAGCTCTTAGGAGTTCCTGACTGTGCTAAGTGGGGAAGGTGCACACCAAAGGCTTCAGTACAGGAGGCTGTCAAAGCATCGATTGAGCTTTAGGCTATAGGCATAGCAGGACAGTGCAAGGGATAGAGCGTGTCAGTGTACCAGTGTACCTGAGGTAAGAATTGCTGCCTGCATCTCACTGTTCTGAATAGGGACGGGACACATCGTAGATCAAGCTAGCTATCCTTGCTATTTTATTATAATGTCAAAACATTACATTGATAGGCCACGTTATTTCCTAAAGATGTTTTGGCCAACTAAACCAAACAGGACTCGAGTGCTGTCGGTTACAGAGTGGAGCTCCTCCGGTATTCCCTGATTCCCTGTAGTCTACATCTTCCTCTGCCTTATTGAATCACCCAGTAAGGAACCATGTCAACTAACGTTACATTATGATCCATGACCATTAAGTAGACTAATATAAGCTAGCTGACCATAATTGAATGGTTTCACTCTGAGCATTCGATTACAGAAGCAATGTATTTTGAGGTCAGCATTGCATGTGATTGGTTCTCCATCCAATCAGCCAGAGGGTTAGGGTTAGGGCTAGGGTTGCAATGCTGCCCTCAGAATACATTTCAATAAATATAACACCAACCTGCTCTCTAATCTCCGAGTCTAAACGCTGCAGACAGGCACTACACTAGCAGTAAAATGCCCAACCCCTTGGCCTCCGCTTCTGTAACTTCATTCAGTGGGCGTGGCAACCTGTTGTCTTAACTGTAAGCTTTGTGGCTGTTGTAGTTCATTCTAAGGCAAGTACCTGGTACATGCGCAGTAGTTTGGGGCTATATCTCTGCTCTCACTACAGGTAGAAAGTTGGCTGAGAGCTCATTGTAATCAGGATGAGAGCTACTTTTCTACAAACAAACAAACATTTTTGGGTGGAATTCCCCTTTAAGGCTTTATAACTTCAGGGGCCACATATATAAAACTAAAATTATAAAAGTAAAATAATGCATAAAAGAACGCTCAGGGTGAAAGTCGTAAATCTGCTTTAAAAACGTTTTGCATTTTCTACCTCTGCCTTTCTGTCACGGTGTCCCCATATCACACGGACATTGCATACGTATGTTGTCCATCATGTGCAGAGGTACGCAGGTTCTCACAGCATGTTTTATATTATACATCTGAATTTCTGCGTGGAAATTCGCTTATGCTGCTTTCTGAGGGGATTTTTCTGCTCAGCACTGTTTATACATGTGGCCCCAGGTGTGAGCATCACAGAAACTTGGTAAATAGCTTAAATCAAACAAGACAGTTGTACCATTTACAAACTTTGTATTTTGTTTTTTTCATAATTTAAGTCAAAATAAAGTGCCACAAATGCAAAGAAACTTTGGAAAAATGCAAAAAAAAAGAAGGTTTTTTTTTTAGTTTGCAAAGCAATACTGAAAGCTTCATATGTGAAACTACTAAAGATCTTAAAATATAGGCAGTGTACCCTATTGTCCATTAGTGTCTCCAAATCTATCCAAATAGCTAAATTGTGCACTGCTCTAAATAATAAAATAATTATATATTTAACTACAAATCAACTGTTTTGGATCATAAACTTACTTGTGCATCATTTTCAAGTGAGAATTACTATCTTTTCATCAGTATAGGGGGGATAGATCTATTAATTAAATTTGTTTTGTCCATTATAAAGCATATACATTTGCCCCTTCTGATGGTTTAAGATGAAAAATCATATCACACTGTTACACACACCTAAATATGTAGCCTAATCATTCACTCGTGTAGCTCAATAAAACATCACTTTTTCCTGTACACTACAGTACAGTGCATACGGAAAGTATTCAGACCCCTTCACTTTTTGCACACTTTATTGTGTTGTAGATTACATTTTAAATGCCATTTTTGCCCATCAATCTACACTCAATAACCCATAATGACAAAGTGAAAACATGTTTTTAGAAATTTTTGCTAATTTATTAAAAATCTAAAACTGAAATGTCTCATTTACATAAGTATTCATACTCTTTGCTTTCCTGTATTTTTAAAGTATCATATTTCATATTTGGTCGCATATTCTTTGCATGCTGTTACTTCCTAATGTCTGTGACCCATCAACATCAAAAGACTCGTTATCTTATTTTCAGGTACTGTTAGAAGTGATACAATAACCTCTCTGTATTTGAACTGATCTCTATGGGAATTGAGTGGTGAGACTAGATTCAGCTGAAAATTACACTGGTACAGTATGGAACACATGGCTGGCTAAATGTGAACAAGGGTCTGATCTATCAAATAAGCCCCAAACCATCACTTTGTTGCCAAATATGGAGCAGATGTGGATGGATCACTGCAAGGGTTATTTTTCCTGACTCGTTTTTCTATAGAACTCTATGGGGGGAAAAGTCAAGAGAAACAACCCTTAAAGTGATCCTTCCACATCTACTCCATATCTGGCAACAGAGTGATGGTTTGGGGCTCGTTTGATAGCTCAGACCCTTGATAACTTACAGCCATTTAGCCAGCCATGTGTTCCATACTGTACCAGTGTAATATACAGCTGAATCTAGTCTAGATCTAGGGGCGGCAGTGTAGTATAATGGTTAAGGAACTGGACCTGTAACCGAAAGGTTCGATTCCCAGGTAGGACACTGCCGTTGTACCCTTGAGCAAGGTACTTAACCTGAATTGCTTCAGTATATATCCAGCTGTATAGGAATGGATAAATGTAATAAGAAGTTGTGTAAGTCGCTCTGGATAAGAGCATCTGCTAAATGCCTGTAATGTAATGTAAATGTAGTCTCACCCCCCAATTCCCATAGAGATCAATTCAAATGCAGAGAGGTTATTGTATCACTTGTAACAGTGCCTGAAAATAAGATAACAAGAGTCTTTTGATGTTGATGGGTCACAGACTTCAGGAAGTAACAGCATGCAAATGATATGCAACCAAATATGAAATATGATACTTTAAAAATACGGTAAAGCGAAGGGAAATTGAGAAACCTCAGTTTTAGATTTTTAATAAATTAGCAAAAATGTCTAAAAACATGTTTTCACTTTGTCACTATGGGTTATTGAGTGTAGATATATGAGAAAGAAAAAAAATTTGAATTGAGTCTGAAACATAACAAAATGTGGAAAACTTGAAAGGGTCTGAAAACTTTCATTATGCACTGTATGTATGCTCATGCCCTGCGAACACATTTTTCTGTCGTTTTTTCCCCAAGGAAACTTTTACATTAATCTATCGCACAGCAAATTGCAATTAATATTTTCTATGCCTTAAGTGACAAGGATAGCCCAGGAAGATACAAAGCCTAAAGCCTATATTATGTATAATACTGTAGTGAGGTTTGGTCACTTTTATTCAGAATTAAGTTCAACACTCAATTGGAATTCAATACGTCAGTAGAGCCCAACTTAGTGAAATAACTTAGACACGAAAAATTACATATGTTTTATTGGCTACAACTATGAATATTTGAATAATAGAAACAATAATTGATATAACATGAGGAATATACAGGTGCAGCTCAAAAAATTAGAATATTGTGAAAAAGTTCAATATTGGAAACTCATGGTGTCACACTCTAATCAGATAATTAACTCAAAACACCTGCAAAGGTTTCCTGAGCCTTTAAATGGTCTCTCAGTCTGAGAAACGCACCTGCGTATCGCTGGTTAGAATATGGCATATCTCATCCCGCGTTAAATCCGCGCAGGAGATGCACTGACTTAAGTTGGCCATCTCTGAATCCGGCCCTTAGTTACAACACATTAGAGCTAAACTCAACATTGTTGAATGTTCACTCGTCAACAGCCCAAGACAGACGACTTACATGTACAGGTGCAGCTCAAAAAATCTGAATATCGTGAAAAAGTTCAATATTTTTTGTCACTCATTTCGGTAAGTGAAACTCATATATTATATAGATTCATTACACATAGAGTGAAATATTTCAAGCCTTTATTTCTTGTAATTTTTATGATTATGGCTTACAGCTAATGAAAACCCAAATTCAGTGTCTCAGAAAATTAGAATATTGTGAAAAAGTTCAATATTGGAAACTCATGGTGTCACACTCTAATCAGCTAATTAACTCAAAACACCTGCAAAGGTTTCCTGAGCCTTTAAATGGTCTCTCAGTCTGGTTCAGTAGGCTACACAATCATGGGGAAGACTGCTGACTTGACAGATGTCCAAAAGACAGTCATTGACACCCTCCACAAGGAGGGTAAGCCACAAAAGGTCATTGCTAAAGAAGCTGGTTGTTCACAGAGTGCTGTATCCAATCATATTCATAGAAAGTTGAGTGGAAGGAAAAAGTGTGGTAGGAAAAGGTGCACAAGCAACAGGGATAACCACAGCCTTGAGAGGATTGTCAAGCAAAATCCATTCAAGAATTTGGGGGAGCTTCACAAGGAGTGGACTGAGGCTGGAGTCAGTGCATCAAGAGCCACCATGCACAGACGAATCCAGGACATGGGCTACAAATGTCGCATTCCTCGTGTCAAGCCACCACTGAACCAGAGACAACGTCAGAAGCGTCTTACCTGGGCTAAGGAGAAAAAGAACTGGACTGTTGCTCAGTGGTCCAAAGTCCTCTTTTCAGATGAAAGCTAATTTTGCATTTCATTTGGAAATCAAGGTCCCAGAGTCTGGAGGAAGAGTGGAGAGGCACAGAATCCACGTTGCTTGAAGTCCAGTGTGAAGTTTCCACAGTCAGTGATGACTTGGGGTGCCATGTCATCTGCTGGTGTTGGTCCACTGTGTTTTCTGAAGTCCACAGTCAACGCAGCCATCTACCAGGAAATTTTAGAGCACTTCATGCTTCCTTCTGCTGACGAGCTTTATGGAGATGCTGATTTCATTTTCCAGCAGGACTTGGCACCTGCCCACACTGCCAAAAGTACCAAAAGCTGGTTCAATGACCATGGTATTACTGTGCTTGATTGGCCAGCAAACTCGCCTGACCTGAACCCCATAGAGAATCTAGTCAAGAGGAAGATGAGAGACACCAGACCCAACAATGCAGACGACCTGAAGGCCGCTATCAAAGCAACCTGGGCTTCCATTACACCTCAGCAGTGCCACAGGCTGATCGCCTCCATGCCATGCCGCATTGATGCAGTAATTCATGCAAAAGGAGCACCAACCAAGTATTGAGTGCATAGAAATGAACATACTTTTCAGAAGGCTGACATTTCTGTTTAAAATAACCTTTTTTATTGATCTTATGTAATATTCAAATTTTCTGAGATTTGGGTTTTCATTAGCTGTAAGCCATAATCATCAAAATTACAAGAAATAAAGGCTTGAAATATTTCACTCTATGTGTAATGAATCTATATAATATATGAGTTTCACTTTCTGACATGAGTGACAAAAAACTTTGTCACGATATTCAAATTTTTTGAGCTGCACCTGTATGTTAAGATCTTAATCAGAGGAAATTATCATTATGTGATGGCTAAATATAGAAGCTAACAGTCCTACCATTTACAAAGGTAAGTTTGTGTTATGGGTTAATAACACGCTCAACTATATTTTGTGGTTAGCTCATTTTATCAGTCTCATACATATAAAGTTTTAACAGTGTAAAACTATAAGGTCAGGGAAATTGGTTATTCCCGACCGAAATGTGCATCGCAAAACAAAATACAAACAACAGTAGGAACCACCAGTAAATTTATTTAAAAAGGAATACAAAACGCGGAGATAAGGAAAGGAAGACGCGATCCATGACAGGACCCCCCTTCTAAGGAACGGCACCAGACGTTTCCACGACCTTATTTCTGCGGAAGTTAGTGATTAACTGAGGGTCCAGGATGTTTCTCGATGGAACCCAGCAACGTTCGTCCGGGCCGTAGCCCTCTTAGTCCACAAGGAACTGCCACCCTCTGCCCACATGTCTCTCGGCCACATTGCGGCGAACAGTATAAGCCGGACCCCCCTCTATGAGTCAGGGAGGCGGAGGTGGTCTTTCAACCGGGGCAAGAGGGCTGACGAGTACTGGTTTCAGACGTGAAATGTGGGGTGGCTGCGCATCGAGCATGGCAGTTGCAGTCGAAATGTGACTGGGTTGATTTTTTTAAATAATTTTGAATGGTCCCACAAAACGAGGGGCGAGTTTGCGGGACTCGACCCGCAACGGAAGGTCACGAGTAGTGAGCCAAACCCGCTGTCCAGCTCTATAGGACAGTGCAGCCTGACGATGCCTATCAGCCGTGGCTTTTTGTTTAGCCGACGCACGTATAAGAGACAAACGCACTTGTCTCCAAACCGAACGACACCTCCGAACGAAAGAGCCTGCAGAGGGCACCTCCACCTCCCTCTCGAGCTCAGGAAAGAGAGGTTGTTGATATCCTAGCTGAGCTTCGAAGGGGGAGAGACCAGTGGAGGCGTTATTCAGTGTGTTATGAGCGTACTCCGCCCAGGCGAGGTGACGGCTCCAGGAGGTAGTTTTGGACGCGGCTAGGCAGCGAAGAGTACCCTCTAGTGTGAGCTATTAGTGCGCTCTGTCTGGCCGTTAGTCTCCGGGTGAAAACCGGAAGACAGACTGACAGAGGCACCTAACAGAGAGCAGAACGCACGCCAAAACTTGGCGGCGAACTGAGGACCGCGATCGGATACCACATCCGAGGGAAGACCGCGCGGCCGAAACACGTGATCAATCATAAGTTGCGCTGTCTCTGGTGCTGAAGGCAGCTTAGGCAGCGCAATGAAATGGGCCGCTTTAGAGAAGCGGTCGACCACCACTAAAATCGTAGTATTGCCTGAAGATAGAGGCAAACCTGTGACAAAGTCAAGGGAAATATGACTCCAGGGGTGGGTGGGAATCGGTAGGGGACGAAGGAGACCCGAGGGAGGAAGGTGAGAGGCCTTGCTGCGAGCGCAAACCGGACAAGCCTTGACAAACGAGCGTACGTCCTTCTCCAGACTGGGCCGCCAGAAACGTCGGTATAAAAAGTCCCTAGTACGATGAACTAGGGTGACCAGTGAGTTGGGAGGCGTGGCCCCATTGGAGAACCCGAGACCTAAGATGAGGAGGCACGAAAAGACAGTTGGCCGGTGCCCACCTGGGCCTGGGTTTGAGCGAAAGGCTCTCTGCACCGCTGCCTCAACTTCCCATATAACCGGGGCAACAATGAGGTCAGTGGCGATAATAGGCTCGGGAACAGAGTCTGTCTCAGAGCGGTTGTAAATTCGTGAAAGGGCGTCAGGTTTTACGTTCTTAGATCCGGGGCGATACGTGATAATAAAATTTAATCGTAAAAAAACAGCGCCCACCGGGTGGCTTGCTGTGCATTACGCCTCTTAGCCAGCTGAACATATTCCAGGTTTTTATGATCTTTCCAAACTGTAAACGGATGTTGCGCTCCTTCGAGCCAATAGCTGCACTTTATATTCAGCTCACGAGGTAGACCGCAGGTGCCTGACCAACCAGAGGAGTCAATCTTGAACAGCGGAAGGTGGGGAATATCCTTCTGACTGAAGGTCTTCCTGTCCTGTTTGAATTAAGGCTAATAGCGCATTACCACCGGGCTCCCATCTACAATTACTGACATGGTCAGGATTAGATTCCTGACCACAGTCCACATCAGAAGAACCATTGCCTTAGTTCTGAGATGATTTCGAATGATTATCGTGTACGTGATTTAATGTAGGCTCATGATCCCTATAAAGTGTAACTTTAAATATATACCAGCAAAACTCAAAAGACTGATTATTTCTTCAAAAGCATGTATTTTTTTTCAAGTTGGGAAACAAAGTTAGAACAGTGTGTCATTGTTTTCCTGAACAGATCTACAAGCAAGAAGGCTGCAGTTAGGAAAAAGAAAGCCTAATTATTTTTGGTTTACAGCTAAATCTGTCATCTTTACATCATCCTCAAAATTTGGTTGGAGGAGAAAGGAGGCAAGATTTTAATTGGTAAACAAGCAGATGCAGTCTTTGTGGTGTTCCATTAGCAAAAGAAAGAATACAATGTTATTCCATTTAAAAATAGTTGCACAGAAACCTGCCTGTAATGCGACATAAATAATATTGTTGATTGGATCCGCCAGACTTGAAAATAAAATATTGTTTGAAACAAAAGATTACTGTCAAAAATGCAGAGATACAATTCACATTCACAAATGGGGACAGAAACCTTGCGGCTGAAGTCACACATATGTACACTGCATATAAACTCTATTTCATGGGACATTAGGCCATATTTATGTGGCATTTTGTATGACATTTATAATATGAATAGGCCAATTTAAATTAACCTTTTGAAAACTTACCATATCTCATTCACCATTTTCACTTATATATAAGCACCAATTTTTTTTAATGGCTACCGTGCACAGTCTTGCACAAGGCCATGATATATTCTCTGTGTATGTTCAGGTTGTCCAGCCTACAGACCGTATTACAGACATATTTAACCCGTTTGCGCAGATGCCTAGTGACGATGCTGCCAGTGGAAAGATTTTGCTCAACTGAGACGTTTGTTGCTCCCAGACTATTAGTGGAAATCTCAAACTCCGTGTTTTAACTTTATTGGTAGGCGATTCGTTACAACTCGGCCGATTATGGAATTTCTAAATGTCACTATTTTCCCATAGCAATTCCATTTAAAAAGCAATCCCCCACCCAGTATATACCTACCCATGCTTGACATAGTGGACAATAGCGTGTATGTGTGAGTTCATAAATATATTTATTCATCATATAAAATTTTTATTCCGTCATAGCAACAAGATAAACCGAACAATAGCCTAATCGTATGCCAAAAAAGCCATGAAAAACCCTGATCACTCAAATGCAAAATAAACACGTGAAATTATTGTCTCATTATACCACGTATTCTACGATGAATATCTGCTACTAAACATGAAATAAATATACAATCCTACCATTGGTTTTACACACAGATGTTCCTTTCAAAATTCAGTGGTCATTTATTGTCTCATACAATCCGTTTGAGAAATATACAACACTATATATATATATATTACACTATCTGAAACATCGACTTGTAATACCCCCATGCCCTGCAAGCCTGTCTCATTCATTACAGTTCATTCTGGTTTAATTGTCAGCTCTTTTATCCAATAGAGTACATTATAACCTTAGCAACGGTATATGCAATGTCTTATTGGGTACTTTTAATTAAAGTATTAGTACTATCTATGGTATATCTGTCATGGTGGAGATGAGGTTTTTCTTTCTTCACATTCCAACAGGCCATTATTTTGGAAGAATGAACTGCAGTTTAGCCTGTAGCTGTGGTAATATGACTGTTCATTCATAACCACAAAAGTAAGGGGAGGAGGGGCTGAATTCCACAGAAAGCCACAGGATTGGATTAGATGTTATTGAGGATACAAAAACTTTTCTGCACCTTGTTTACATTTGTGATCTTCTATTTCATTTTTACAAACTGTATTGAAATATATTGGAAAAACACCTATGCTAAACCTACATGTCTGCCTGTTTCATTGATGTTGGAAGCATACTCAAGTGTGGTGTGCGTGTTTGTTTTGCAGTGCTGTTCACGATCGGCGGAAATGGCGATGGGGCCCCCTGCAAGTTCCCCTTCACCTTCCAAGGTGACAAGTACGACAGCTGCACCACCTCAGGCCGGGATGACGGGTATCGCTGGTGCGCCACAACCGAGGACTACGACCAAGATAAGAGCTTCGGTTTCTGCCCTGAAACCGGTGAGTCTGTGTACCCCGAAAATTGTAAAAAAAATATTCCCCCATTTTTAAGGGTGCATGCAGTGTGGCTAGGGGATTTTGGTTGACAGGCAGAAACAATGTCTTACTGACAAAGATAAAATTGTAAACAAGTTAACATGAAATAAGATTTGGTGCTGATCTTTAAAACTATTTTAAAAAACAGGTCAATAGGATGCACTTAAACAACTGATGTGTTTTTTGTACAGTTTTCCTGTTTTCTAAGTGAACTGAAACACCAGCCACCGGCATACACGCTGAGGGATAACCAGGCTGCAGTTGGGTCCCATAACACTATTCCTGTGGATGACTGTAAAGCATTTGCTGCTCGCTAGCCTGGGTTATTTTCCATGAATGCGTGTCTGGTTGCTTTACAGATGGGCGGAGCTTGGGTTTACGGGGCAGGGGAGCCTGGGCCGTCATCTGTTTTGAATCGGAAGGGAATGCACTCTCGCTGCGCAGGAGCCTGCGCGTGACACGCGGAGCAGTGATTAATGCACTCTGAATGCAGCTAATTGCGATGCGAGGCAGCCCGTCGCCCACTCGGCCGCTCCAGTGCCAGGCTTCCTCTAAGGCTCTCGTCCCCTTTTGGCTGGAAATTAGACAGCTTTCTGCCGCAGACCACTCCAAATAAAAAGTTTTTGTGCTAAAGAAAGTCATCCCTTCAATTTCAAAACACTGTTCAGTTTTACTGTACTCAGTCTGCTAGCTTTTAGAGTATTATTTCAAAGCCACGTATAGGCTAAGCACATTCTGTTATGGTAAAGTTTTGAATTTACTTGTGCGACACAGTTACGCTAAACTTGGTGACTCAAGCCAGGCCAAATTCATATTCCCCTCACCCCTACCTCAAACTGTTTCTTTCATACTCAGACCCCCCCGAATCTGCACTGAGCCTTGCTCCCAAGTTATTTCCTAAATATTTCTTTGTCGCTTTTGTGGAGCTGGTGAAACTCTCCCGAATGCCCTGTCTGCTGTCTGGACAGATATGCGCGGCACATGGCTTTGCTGTGGTTTTGCAGTGCAGACCATTTTCCTGTTGTTGAAGCTTTCCTCCCAGCATGCCCCACCACCACAGCTGGGCAGTGGAGTCGCCCACAGAGCTCAAAGCACACTGAAACAAAAACAATAGAGACAGCAAAAAGCCCCCCTTTCACACATACCCCGCCCAAACCCACCCCCCCACCCACACACACACACACACACACACACACGTGTGCCTGAAAACCAAAGCACCAGGACTCTAACCTTCCCAGCTCAGGGCTCAGCAGTTACAGTTCTGTTTGCCTGATGTTACTTTTATGGAAGTTACTTTTATGGAAGTCTTTAGCCCTGAGTCACTGCACAGAGGTGGAGTGTTCCCTTTTTTGTACTGATAACGAAGGCTGGAAGTAGCAAAGAAAGTAGCAAACGAATGTTCCCATGCACTTTGTTTAGCATGGGATAAACATGGGATGTTTTTTATGAACACTTTTTTTGTTTTGTCACAAACTATTCACAGATATGCAGAGAATAGAATAGATTTAGTCAATTTGGGTTCAACCAAATTTGAAAAGCACAAACTAGGAAACCCAAATATACAAATCTTCTACCTTCCTCTTTTGACCATTGTGCAGCTCCGGATAAATGTTGAAATCTTTGAGTCATGTTTTTTGTAATACTTAAAGAAGAAGGTATTTTAAAACAAAACATTTATGTGGGGATGGGCAACCATTTTACTTAGTCTAGTTCTACCCTGCAGAGTCCAATGTAATCATGCTCAATTAGTCATCTTAGCACCTCTCATTGCACTGTTATTAACTTAGCCATTTTGGAACTGCTGGTCTGTTGAATGCACTCATGTGCTTAGTTGAACAGGTTGCTGTGGATAAGAGCATCTGTGAAATTAATGTAATGAAACAGACTTTTCTTGCCTTTTTCTGTGCCTGTGTTTCATGGGTTGCTCTGCGTAGCCTTGTCGACGATCGGGGGCAACTCGGATGGATCACCTTGTGTGTTCCCCTTCACTTTTCTGGGCGACAGCTACGACGCTTGCACGTCCTCTGGGCGCAGCGACGGGAAAATGTGGTGCGCCTCCACTAAAAGCTATGATGATGACCGCAAGTGGGGCTTCTGTCCTGACCAAGGTAGGTACAAGCAGATCAAGTGTAACTGTTAAGGTTCCTGATCAGAACTGGACTCAAATGCATGACTCAAAGACAGAACTCACAATAAGCTCACAAAGAGTGTTTATTTACTCCAGCAAACTCTTGTAGCGAGAGAAGGGAAGGGACTGAATCCTGGGTAGGGCAGAACCCGAGGGCAGAGCAGGAGAGGGAAGCAGGCAAGGAGCTGAATGGTGACTGAATCCTGGGTTGAGCGTAGCAGAGGCAGAGCGGGATGCGGGAAACAGGGAAGCGTGGCGTGGAACAGGCAGAAAGCTGCAGGCTGGCGGGTACAAATTGAAAGGCAAGATTAATCATTAATTCAGCAAGACAAGACAAGACTTAGACAGAGTTCCAAACTTGACATGACCGAGGTAACTATGCACAAGACTTAACGAACTGGCAACAAGAGAAAAAACAACGGGAGAATATATAGTGTGGTAAATGAGATAATGAGTGATTGCAGCGTGAGAATGTATACGAGAGTGATTGAGCGGTAACAAGGGCTCATTGGCTGGGGAATTAGCGAGGGTGAAATGGGCAAACAAGAAGGAAAACCACACCAAACCTGCACAACACGGAAGACAGACAGGGAAACGTAAAACATGACAAGAGACGTGAGGAAAAGGGGAAAACACAGAGCACAAACAGGGATGAGGACTGAGAGGGAATGGAGAGCGTAACAGTAACGACATTCATACTTGGTTGAAAATGCACTGACACACAGACACTCGCGAGCACACACACACACATACACACAACATTCATTCACAGTATTTGTATTAAACAAAACTAATGTATATGAACACACTGTATAAATACACAAGTACATGTCATATCTGGTGGCCATCTGTGAGGTGTGACAGGTCTCATAGCTTGGCCGTCTTTTCTGCGTGTGTGTGGCTCCAGGCTACAGTTTGTTCCTGGTGGCTGCCCATGAGTTTGGCCATGCTTTGGGGCTGGAGCATTCGCAGGACCCCGGGGCCCTGATGGCCCCTATCTACACTTACACTAAGCACTTCCGTCTGTCTGACGATGACATCAGAGGCATCCAGGATCTCTACGGTAGGCAGGACGACAGCCTTTCAGCATGTTGCACACTCACGGGAATGCGCACAAAACCATACACACACCATCTCACTGTTTATAGTAGTTATATTGAGGGATGTTAAGTATTGATTGTGTTGATTTTTAATATTGTAATTGCATAGTAGTAATTATGTAATGTTCACGTTTATTGCTAAATTCTGTAATGTAATAAGCCATGTAATTCTCCATGTAGATCTGTTTTTTGAGCATTGTGCTACTTTTGCTTCTTGCTTTGGTCTTAATTTACCTCTTAAAGTGCAGCACCAGCAGAAGTTTAAGTATTTTTTCTTTTGGGAAGTACCAGATCTCTTCTTTGTTGGTATCCTACCGCTTTTCTATTATTATGCCTCTTCTCAGCTGTGTGTAAAGCAAAAAGTATCCACAGACCGGTGAGAAAAGCCCTGAAATCTCTCTGTTTCTCTATCAGGAGTCCCGACAGATAAGCCGCTGCCACCCACTCAGGGTCCCGTCACTCCCATGGACATTTGTGATGGGGACATTGTCTTCGATGCTGTCGCTCAGATCAGAGGAGAGACGTTCTTCTTTAAGGACAGGTGAAAAAACTAAAATGTCTCTGTTTGATTTTTTATGGCTGGCTGACTGCTACTGGAGTTGGGGTCATTTTCAAGGTAAAAAGAATGATTCATAAGAACAGTGTGTCTTATCTATGATGGTTCAAAGGCAGGATTGGCATGATAGGAATTGATGGTAAGACGGAGGAGAAGGGTTATCACATAACGTTAGGCTATAGTGCCTTAACAGTGCCTTAAATAGCCTATTTGGTGCAGCGATTTCCGCTACCTCAGTTGAGAGAAGGCTTTATGCATAGCAGATGTCAGGAATGGTGGGATCGTGTTTTGTTGTGCGGAACGTAGTGCTGTCACCTTGTACTGGTTTGGTTCAGACTGTGGGTGAGAATGGAGAACACGCTAGAAAATAATAGCAAAGAGCAAATCTTTATTAAACAAATGATGAGCAAGCACCAGGCACCAGCTATACAGCGCTTTACAGCAGATGCATTTTTCTCGCCTAGTCTACCATGTGTTTTACTTGTGTGTACGTTGAACAATTAGGCTACATCCGATCTGTGTTAGATGTGTGCAAAGAATCAGAGAGCATCACAGTGCGCCCTAAATGTTGTGGTCACTGAAAGTGCAGGACATTGAGCAAAATCGTCATAATCGTAACTTGTTGGCGTCTGTCTGTCACCATGTCAACCTTACCTGGTGTGTGCATGCGTGTCATACTGTAGGCTTTGGACTTAAACACACAGATCGGAATGTTATCGGAAATTGAATAAAATAATAAGTATTAACACAGTAAAAATGTAAGAATGTATTTGGGATTTGAGGCTGTATTACACATGTATAATGTAGGTATAGCCAGGAACTAGCGACCTCCTGATATTAAACTCTGTTTATGTTCAGGGGGGACTTGCTATAGCCACTTAATAGGGTAAAGATTTGTTTTCCGCGTGAATCTCCGAACCATCAATAAACCCCTTACACACGTAGGCTACCACAGCTGACACAATATTGTTACTCTTTCATAATGATATTGGCTTATTGTAGCTACCTGTCTTCTCATTGCTGTGCAGTTAACGCCAGGTGAATCAGAGCTACATTACAGTATTTTCATGGATTTACAGTAGGTTATTTTTGTAGCCTATATAGCTATCTGACAATTACACCTTACGACCTTATCATGACCACAATAGGTAGGCTAGTTAGCTAGTTAGCAATTTGTCTGGACTGCGCAGACGAGTCAATTTTGTTTCACATCAACAAGTAACAGGGCTGGTTAATATGTAGACTACTGTAGGCTACGTACAGTGCAACAATGAACAGGAAATTAAAAGCTTGTCTTTTATTGGAGGTTGATAACAGCGAACCAGATGATTGCATGGGCTGCTGTGAAGCAGCAGTTCCCTACGAACGGTTTTCTGTTATATTCCTCAAATTATTGAACTTACTTGTTAAGCTTTAACCTAATAGCCTATGTCTGTTAGAAAACCTAACCTTAGTTTGTTCGGCAATTTCATGATAGTTATTTTGCCAGTTAATGGACTAGCTTCTCGTTAGACTTGCTATACAAATAGCACTCTCTCAGACACCACTCGTGCATACGTCATGTGGTCCCAGTATGCTTTGCGCATTGGCTAACTGTAGCATTTAGCTTTCAGGTTTTATAGAAACAAGGATTTCTTTACAGAAATGAGGATTTACATTTAGAAACAAGGATTTATTTTTAGAATTATTTTATATTAGTTTATATTAAGTTTATATTAACCCTTTCGCACGTAAGTTCCAAAATATTTCTAACGGCCCCAAAGCCTGAGTTTTTTTTCTGTGTGCACCAGCTGTTCTAGAATTGGACTGTTACGTCACAGCACTAGACTTCGCATGGTTGACAGTTGGCTCATATAAACACACACACACACACACACATACATATAGCCTACATGTCATATATATATATATATATATATATAAAGCAGCACTAGATGACTCTCAGTATGTGTGAGGTGCCAAGGGACAGTCTGAATTGAATTGTACAGTCATTGTATGAATGAAAATATCTGTCAGATAATTGTTCGTGTGGTGAACATTTCTTTATTTTCAATATTTTTTGCATGTTATCAAATACTTATTACAAATGGTGTATGTGTATTCCAATTCTAGCAAACATTGCAATGGACACCCATGATGTTGGTAAAGTACCTTTTTGAAGGTTGTACGTTACTGCTCACAATATGCTATGAGATGCTATTTATCTCTGATAAAGCTAATAACACGGGCGCAGCCATATAACGTCATCTCTGGTCCAACCAAAGATGATAATGTGACAAGATAACTCACTTCCAGGTTAACTTGGTTGAGAATTGATATGGGGTGCGTCCCAATGGTTGAAAAATGCAACCTTTCCTCCTCCACTACCACTCCTCTACTCCATGCCCCAGAAACGGATGTTTGTGTTTTAATCTAATGTCGTTGATTACATCTTAATTACGTATTAATGGTTACATATGAATGAATGTCTCGATGCAAACCGCAATGTCAAGTACATTGTGTACTGTACATGCAAATACTTATACTCGAAACGTTCACAGTTTTGCATACTTCTGGGTAAGAGAGGAGTGGGAGTGGAGGAAGGAAGGTGGGGAGTGAAGAATATTGGGACATGGCCATGGTTCAAGTTGGGAGCAAGTGGAGCATCGCTTCATCATGTATCATCTTTGGTTGAATGCGGAAGAACAAGATGGCAGCACCGCAAAACAATATTAGCCTACTGCCGGATTATTTTCGAAAATGCGTTTTTAGAGTATTTCATCAATTATTTTGATCACAGATGAGTTTACCCGTGATGTAAAACATTGTAAATTGTAATTGTTTCTGTCAGCCCATAGTCAGCTCATTTTGACAGCTTGGTTAGCGCTAACGTTAGCAAACTGTAGCTGCTTAAACTGCTTACATTACTTCTGAGAAAGTGTGAACGTCCGCATAAACAAATAAATGTAAATGTTGTAAAGCTGTTTATTTGGTACAATGTTTTTGTGGAACATAGTGTTTAGTCTTAGGGTTAAGAACGAGGGTTATCCCACAGGCTTATTCTTGCGTTATTCGTAAATAGACGTTCTAATCTTGTGTTCTAATCACACCGGTGTGACCGTACGCTTTAGGGACCACTCTAGCGCTGTAACACCAGTGTGACCGTACGCGTCAAAGGTTTAAGAAACAAGGATTTCTTTTTAGCAACAAGGATTTTGTTTTAGAAACAATGATTTATATTTAGAAATAAGGATTTATTTTGAGAAACAAGGATTTAATTTAGAAATAAGGATTTTATTTTAGAAATGAGGATTTTTATTTAGAAACAAGGATTTCTTTAAAAAAAATAGGATTTCTATTTAGAGACAAATATTTTTTGACATGTGGATTGCACCTCTGGGCAACCGTAGAAATCACACAATAGTCTGCAAATTGCATGTTGCAGATTTCAAAAACATGTCTTTTAATATAAGCAATGGTCAGTTTATGGGATTCTTTGCATATTCACCCTGCAACAATTATTAAGAAACTGGCAGCCATTTTGGCTCTAAGCCCGTACTAATGAGCATTATACCAAAATGACTGTTGCTTTCAGTATTTGCCTTCACAGTTTCCAGATGGCCTCAGTTTCATTGCACAGATGAATACATTGAGTTCATCCAGTACATTTCTTGAGTCTAGAGAGTAAAAGAGTGGAAAGAGTTTGACTATATAATAATAACAATTCAGCAACCGCTTTGTTTGGCTCACTTATTTTCCAGGGCGCAATGTTGCTGGATGCATTTGCAACTTACGTATAGTACCACAGCTGAAATTAATCTAGGAAGCTGATTTTGGAAATCCTAAATCACTTCATCAGCTAATTCAAAGCACACCCACGCCCATAAACACACATACACTTGGATACCCACCCATACACATAAAACGTAGCATCTCATTTGGCGTATTACATAATGGTATTTAATATTAAAATACAGCATTTCATATTTAATATTAAATACAATATTTGAAAAATAATCATTATAATAATTACATATTTAATGCTAAATACAGCAATTCAATAAGAATGTCCTTGTCTCACATCTGCCTCCTCCTGTCCTGAATTTACAGCTTAAAGAAGAGCACCCACAAAGAAATGTTACTCTTCTTGAGAAGCTCATCTAATCTTTTTTTATTATTTTGGGTCTTTACTTTGCTTCCCCATGACGTTTCACTCTCAGTGCCAAATGGAACGTTTCTCAGCAGCTCGACATCCAAAGCAAACAGCTTGCAGAGCTGAGCAATCAAAAGGAAGCACTCATACCGCTACCCTGCTTTCTCCCACTCTGCACCCGGCCTCAGGCGCTGTTGGACCGCGACGCATACATAAATACGACTTGTGAAAACAAAACGTGTTTTCTCTCAGGATTACATGAATGAAGCTGCCTGTATTTTTCGGTCCCGAGTACGTCACTGAGGCGAAACACCGCCACCTTACACCGGAACTGAGCAGCGGAGAACTGCAGGCTTTTTGGGTTTTGGGAGCTGTGAGTTTGTGTTGGACGGTGTTGCAATCTGGCAGCTGTACTTTGTCCTTAACTTTGGGTTGTGCATTGTAAGTATTACATTTTATTTGCTTTACAATATTTTAAATCATTTTAGTGATCACCAAACCCATAATCATTAGTAAGATTCAGAAAAAGGTAATGTATACCTGAATTAATTACATGCATCTGAGCTGTTAGATTGAAGGCCTGCTCTCAGTACAGTATGAGTAGCGCCACCGGTTTATCTCCACCATGTGACCTGCAGGGATTTAAATATTTCAATGGTTATCCTCCAGGGGTCCCCAGAGGCCCCCCAACTGCACAGTCAAGTGATTGATCATACAATTGAGTTTCTAATTGAGACATTTATAAAAACAATTAGTTGATCTAATATGGGGAGGAAGGAACATGAAAATGGTTGGAAGTTTAAATGCCACGAAAAGCATGTCTTTGAACCAGTGGTCCTTACTCATGTTCCTGGAGAGCCGCAGGGCCTTCTGGCTTTCGTTGTTACTCAGCATTTGAGTCACCTGGTTTTCTGGTTTTTTGGGTCTGAATCAGTCGCTGATCTGAAGGAAAAGACAAACATCAGCAGACTATGGCTCTCCAGGACCAGGATTGAATATCACTACAGTAAAAAGAAAAATACATCCGTATAAAGCACGGGTGTCCAATCTTATCCGAAAAGGGCAAGATTGTTGAGGTGGTGCAAATGGGATAATAGTTTGAGAAGTGGCTTGACAAAGAGGTTATCGCAAACCTCCAGTTGGTGGAAGACTGAAGTACCATGCGAGAAAACAAGGGGAGACAGAGTTATTGAGGACATGATTAAATATGAGTTGGAATTAAAGTAGAATTAATTATTGGTGGACTTTGTGGAGCGGACTGTGTTGTTATCTGGGAAAGGATTACAGATAACTGAAATGAACTCCAATGATAGATCTCATGATAGAATAACATACTTCTGCATTGAATCTTGTCAAAAACAGGCTGTTATTGAGATATTTAGTTTCAGATAGCAGATGTCTTGAATGGTCAGTTGTTTAAAGCCACGCCCACATATGCAGTGGGTCCAAACAGATGTTTTCTGTATGAGGCCTTAGGTCAGCAGGACAAAAGTGAGGGAAAGGCTATTGTGAATCAAAGCCAGCCCCAAAGCAGCAGGACCGAGACAAGACCAAGCACGGTTCACTATCAGTTTAATTACCTTGGAAGATTTCAGCTAACAAAGCACGGATTTCAGTCACCTCAGTCATCAGTGACAGGTTTGCCTGTATTTTCGGGTCACTGTATCTGATCGTTTTAGTTTCATATTCCCTGCATGGCGGAGTTGAATGCCAGAAAGCCAATTTGGTCTGGTTTCTTGGGAGGGTTTTCACCAGGCATATTGTTTAGCAACAATGCTACACTTGCTTTTGGAGACCTATATTAATCTTCCAAGTTTTTGTCTTTATCTGGAAGCTCTGTGTGCAGCAGCTTCCCAAATGATGGAGAATAATACATTTTAATAAAATATATTTTTTAAAAGTAGTAATAATAATAATCAGCCAACAAGAATACATATTACATTACCATTGTGCCTTATCTCAAATTCTAAGCACTATATAATACAATAGAAAATATCAAAAGGCATGTAATATGTGCACTCCGGCAGGGTTTTTCCAAGGGGCAGGTTTATTTTAAGATGTATGGGTCCATTCTCCTTTTAGCCCTAAAGATTTGCTGGTGAGGTCTATTTATTTTCTATCTACCCCTGCTGTACATTGACAATGCCATTCACACTAGAGCAAACCCCTTTTTACTGGCCATAAATCCATGCTTCTGTCAGTATGTAGGTTTGTGGATTTATGGGGGTATTTATTTGGGGATTTATGGGTCACCTTTCAGTTTGAATTTCTGTCTGCCATTGTTGGTTAGGAGTCACTTTTTTTCTTTTTCTTTTATTGAATTCTTTTGCTTTTGAAAATAGGTCAGTGGAAAAGAGCAGGGACAACGCCTTGTATCCCGTGCATGTTGAAAACCTGGGGCGAGTTCAAGCTCGCTCAGCTGCCGTCTGCAACCCCCCAGCCTTAACGAGAAACAGATGTTGTTGCCGTGGCGCCAGGCCCATCATGACTTTCTTGTTGCTTTCTCTCTCTCAGATTTATCTTCAGATCTGCTAACTTCAGGCAGAAGCCCAACGGACCCATGCTGGTGGCCACCTTCTGGAGCGAGGTGCCAGAGAAGATTGACGCTGTCTACGAGAACCCGCTGGAGGAGAAGACCATTTTCTTTGCAGGTATTGGGGCGGGGTCTGCCTAAAAAACTCCCATCACAAGGGCCATGCTCATGCTAGTCAACAGGCCCCTCACCAGACCACAGAGGAAACTCCCATCACAGGGGCCATGCTCATGCTAGTCAACAGGCCCATCACAAGGGCCATGCTCATACTAATCAACAGGCCCCTCACCAGACCACAGAGGAAACTCCCATCACAAGGGCCATGCTCACGCTAGTCAACAGGCCCCTCACCAGACCACAGAGGAAACTCCCATCACAAGGGCCATGCTCATGCTAGTCAACAGGCCCAACAAAATATTTTTGTCAATATTTAAAATGTACTTTTTTTTGGAGACAGACGGGAGCCATTAAAAAAATATTGTTGAGAGATATAAAAACACTTTAATACTTATATTATAATAATATAATAAGTTACGTTTATAATTGAAAAATGTTTATAATTGTTATGTTATAATTTATATTATTAATAATATGGTATGTTTATAATATAATATTAATGTCATGCACACATGGTTCAGGGGCTGCTGGATGAGTTGCCCAGCTGGAACTATGTTTACGTGGACTTAGCCATGTTTTGCAAAGTACACTTACTAATACAAAAGTGTCCTCACATTTCTCCTCATATTTGCATATAGAGATTTTTTTTACTGCCGATAAGGTAAGATGCACAATATCCACAGTGGGGTGGGTATAGCCAGGCTTGTACACTGTGATGTCTTTTTGCTCACTTTTGTGTCTTCCTCAGGGAATGAGATGTGGATTTATTCAGCTAGCACTTTAGAGAGAGGGTATCCCAAGAGGCTCTCCTCCATTGGCCTGCCTGCAGACCTGCAGCGTGTTGATGCCGCTTTCTCCTTCACCAAGAGCAAGAAAGCCTACATATTTGCTGGAGACAAATTCTGGAGGTAAAGATCACTGCATTCAGTATTTGAGAGTGCATACAGATAACACCATCTGATTCCAGGTATTTGTTTCCATTGGCAAGAGTTGTTTCCAGTGCTTGTCTTTCTGCCTCTTTTGCTGTAGTCATTATTGTGTCAGATGTATTATTTATCAGTGGTCCTAGTTGTGAGAACAATTTGCCATATCCAGGACTGAAGTAGCCTTGCTTCCCAGCCCTGGTTCAGGCCTAACGACAGATGCGGTGTCAGCCAAACCATAAATAGAGATCACCACCTGGCACATATTTCTCCTTACTTAAGGGACAAGTGTTTAATAAAAGGTCTTCCCTGCATTCCATCCATACATATCCCAGTTAAGCACATGTTTGTCACCAGATGTACACAATGCTGGAAAGCAAGGCTAGGACTGAGGAGCCAGCTGCTGAAACAGGCAGTATTTTCAGTGCAGCACTTTTTGATTCTTAATTTGAATGTGTAGATGTGCTCTGAAAGACACCGACCTCTCAACATCCCCAGGTACAACGAAGCCAAGAAAAAGATGGACCCCGGCTTCCCCAAGCTGATCGCGGATGCCTGGAGTGACATCCCTGACAACTTGGACGCTGCTTTCAGCCTGAACGGCAACGGTAAGCGAAGATTCCCCAATGCCCGCAGCTAGTGGGGGCCTGATATTTTAGCCATCTTGAACAAAACCTGCTGGACCTACACTACGGGCGGAAGCTGGAAGGCCTCTGGCTGTTCCTGGCACCTTGCCTTTGAGTGCAACAGAAGCTAAAAAATGCAGAAATTCCTCTTCTGAAGTCATCTTCCCAAACCCAACTTTACTAAAACATAACACAACATCCTGGAGAAAAGAGAGAAAGTGGGGCAGGAGTGGAGGTTCGTCGGAGTTCACTCGCGGCCTTCTCTTCTCCTTTCCATCCCCCTTCTCTCATACATGTGCATACTATACAGCTTTTGGCCATCCTGAGAAAACAGCATTTAATAGAGTGCATCTGTGTTCCTTCACAAAGATCCCTCTGTCCACTTACTAATTAAGCAGCAAGCTCAGTAGGGGCCACTGCACCAGCGCAGCGTGATCGAGTCTCTTTAAGGAAGCCAAAGGCAATGCAGAACCATTCATTCTGTCACTTCACTGGCCCTGATACTGTTGTGTTACTGAATAATCACAGAGAACAGACACAGTAAAATGAACCGTGGCAATGAGACAATAAAGCTGGCATGATATCTACTTATCATAGGGACCATCCCAGCTAGCACATAGCTAGCTATTACAATACAACGTTGTAGTAAGACTTTGGTGAATAACAGCATTGTTGGAATGTTCTAGTATTTCTTAAAACCTACCAATTTTTTTATTTTTTCCAATCGTAAAACTTTCCAGCTATGTTTTTAATGGAGTAGTCTTAGCAACCCAAAAATATCACAAGAACACAATGCTTTCACTACTTTCCAAAACATTTTATGAATGTTTTTTTTCTGCAAACTGGGATCAAAATTCCTTTCCTATTTTATACACATTGAAAGTTCTGATCAGCCCCAGGTACTGTATATGTCTCAATGACTAATACAGTTGGTTCAAAACCACATGTGGCTAAACCACAATGTGTCCATTTCAAAATAAACTGTTTTTGCTGGTCTTGAGGATGATATTTTTTGGCAATACCTGTAAGAGAACTTTGTGTAAACAGTGATATTACACTATCTCTGCTGACCATTTTTTGCACCATTCAAAGATCTTTTGTTTTTCTACTTGTAGAGCACAGCTACTTCTTCAAAGAAGGCTACTATCTCAAACTGGACAATGAAAGCATGAAGGTAGTCAAGGTCGGAGACGTGAAGGCCGACTGGCTGGGCTGCTGAACTGCCCCGCCAAGCGCCAACCGTCTCTCCAGTGGCCCACCCATCATCGCGACAACTGCTGACCTGGGCCTGTAAAGACACAAGGCAAATCCCCCTATAGCCTATCTGCTGAATCTCTCCAACAGAGGAGTGCAAACCTACCCTTTGTTCCCCAGACAAGCCTGTTCCAAGGTTTAGATTTGGCCCCATTTTCAGTCTAAATATAGGAAAGTGAATTGAAATATACATATTACTTATCTGTGGTAAAACCGATTTTAAATAATCTTTGTAAGATCAAAATGAAAATCACATCACTGTGTAACCGCCCCCTCCCACACACACACATACACACACACAGTTCATGGCATCAGGAATGTCCATGCTACAATCCAGACTCTACCTGGTGGCGTAGTGCAAAATCTCCCATTATCAAATTTGACTCACAAGGACAGTTTTTTAGCACTTTGCGTTTTGTTTATAACTGTGTTCCGTAGAAGCCATGGGAGCAAGTAACTGTCATATCAGCTCCATTTTGTATCGCTGGTGCTCTTGTTTCACTAACAGTTGAGAAAGATTCATGGCACGGGTTGCCTGAAAGTTGTATGTACATGTACGTTAACACGAAGGACCAACAACATGAACGTATCGCAAAAGTATTGTTTAATAATCGTTTGTATTACTGTTGTTGTTTGATACTTTTTTTGTATATGATCATCATAAGTAGGTTTGATATTTGCTTTGTGCACTTTGTCACTATACTTTTTTTTTTTTTTTTTTTTAATAAAATGAGTCTGTGTTTTATCTTCAGATGTTTTCCCATTTCTGACCAGTGTCTGTGATTCCAACAGTTTTATTTCCAACATTTTAGTTGATTTAAAAGATCAAATGCAGTGAAATTAGTCAGGCATTTTAATGAACACATCTGGATCTAGCCTACAGTCAGGTCCATAAGTATTTGGACAGTGACACAATTTTTGTACATTGGATTTTAAATGGAACAGTGGTTAAAGTGAAGACTTTAGCTTTAATTTGAGGGTTTTTACGTCCATATTGGGTGAACTGTGTAGCAATTGCAGCCATTATTATACATGCCATTTTAGGGGACCAAAAGTATTTGGACAAATTAACATAAACTTTAATAAAGGTATCTTATTTAATATTTGGTTGCATATCCTTTGCATGTCATGACTTCCTGATGTCTGTGACCCAACAACATCAAAAGACTCTTGATATCTTATTTTAGATATTTTACCGAATTACTTTCGGTCCTCTAAAATGGGGGGGACTATGAATAGAAATGGCTACAATTGCTACACCGTTCACCCAATGGACGTAGAATCCCTCAAATTTAAGATGAGTCTGCACTTTAACCTCATAGTCACTAACCTCAAAACAACAAAAATTTTGTCCAAATACCTATGGACCTGACTGTATATCGCAAGCACCCTTTGAGTCAAGAACTGTCTGAATTTGAAATGTTGAAAACTTTCCATAGAAAGTTTCACCATGCATAATTATATTGTATGCTCCTTGCACATATTCAAGATGGATTTTGCTCATTGACTCAAACATAGGTAAAACTTAAATGAACATGAATGTCTTATTTGCCTAGTGTTCCGTGCTTTGAGTAAAGGTATGCCGCTCAAGTCAAGTCATTTTGAGGAATTGCTGACATCTAGAGGTGTACACTCAACATTGCTATTACATATTCAAATGTAAATGACTGCCTCTAGTATGGAACACAGTGAGTGCCACAATGATAAATAAATAAATGAAAGAATAGGTAAATAAATGTGGAAATAAAAAAATGAATAAATGAAATCATTTGGAAATAAATAAATGAATCTGCGAATTAATATAGAAAAGTAAATTAATGTGCAATTAATTTAAGTTATTACATTTATTTTCAAATGTTTTCTCTAATATATTCATTTATTTATTTCCGTATATATTTCCCAATTTACTTATTTATTTCCATATATATTTACCGATTTCCCAATGAGCACAATCTGTCAATCAACTTGCTTTGCTCCACCCACTAAGTTCACCTCTTTCCCACTGTAGACTGAAGAAAAGTGGTTCAGAGCTGCAGACTGCGTTTCTCAATGTGAGCAAATACATTAATTGAGAAGTCAATTTCTCATATTGAGAGAAAAGATGGATAGGGAAAGCTAGCTAATGATCTGTTTTAGATTTGCATCGGTTGCCAGCGACCATTGTAGGCTGCATTGAACATGGTCATGTAGCTAGCTTTCTCGGATACAAGATCGCTATATTGCTCACAACAATCTATCCACCCGCCGTTTCTTTCAATATTTGAAAAATTTACTTCTCCACTTGCTCATATGAAATGCTGTCAGTAACTGAATAGCCTACATGGAGAGTTGGAACCTGGTTGAGAGAAGGGGTTGAAACTTAAAATGGCATGGCAGCCTATAGCCCCGCCTACTATTACACGCCACGGCAGCTGTCACAATTTAACGGCAGGTCTCACTGCCGCTGCCATTAGGTGCCGGAAAAGTGGCAGGTAGCTGCCAGAACCTAATGGTACTAGTGTGGCAGCTGGCAAAATTTAACGACAGGTATCACTATTTAATGGCAGATATAGATGTCAGTTAAAAATAAATTAAAATAAAACGTTAGCTATCGACAAATCGCCTGGCTTTTATGTTGGTTAATAATTCTAAGGGGCTGTTTTATTCTTGTGTTACATGTTACTGTGTTGACTGGCCTTAGCTAGGTAGCTACAGTAACATTAGACCTAACTACAGGTGAGAAAGGGTTGAAACTTAAAATGGCATGGCATGTTATAGCCCCCACCTAGCTACTATTACATGCCATGGTAGCTGCCACTGCTATAGCTCCACCCACTTTTACATTCCACGGCTGCTGCCAGAATTTAATGGCAGGTGTCACGGTGGCTGCCATTCGCTGCCAGAATATAATGGCACTGGCAGCTAGCAAAATTTAATGGCAGATAGGTGCCAGATAAACAGAATTTTTTTTTTTTTTAAATAAACCATTAGCTATCGATAAGTAACTGTCGTGTTAAGTTAGCTAACGTTAGTTAATAATTCTTGGGCCCGTTTTATTCTTGTGTTGCATTACCTGTTGATGTCTGACTAGGGGGCTATTCTGTCCAGTAATCTGGACATTTGGAATTAAGAACATAAAATCATGTGACAGAGTTCTGCTAACATTTTGCGCAGTGTAGCTAGCTTGCTAGCTAGCTCCATTGTACCTAGAATGCAGCATACATGCAGTATATTGGATAAATTACTGAATAATAAAACGTTTTCATAAAGTTATTCAGGTTTCATTGCATAGGAGGTTCTCCAGTTTCTTAATGTATACTAGATATGTATTCTGGATGTATGCTAGATATGTATGCGTGTGTGTGTAACAATAATAATGACAACAACAATCTGTCTGTCTGTATTTCGCTTTGCTCGACAACCGGGCACTATATGAAGTTGAAATTCTCTTGGTGTATTGCTCGGGGCCGAAGGAAGTGCAGTACCGACTGTGAAGTTGATTGGATGAGCGGTTCTCCAGAAAATAAGCTATTTGTCCTAAAAAGTGGGCGGCAGTGTAGTATAATGGTTAAGGAACTGGCCTTGTGACCCAAAGGTTGCAGGTTCGATTCCCAGGTAGGACACTGCCGTTGTACCCTTGAGCAAGGTACTTAACCTGAATTGCTTCAGTATATATCCAGCTGTATAAATAGATAATATGTAAAAAATGTATTTAAAAATGCTGAAAAGTTGTGTAAGTCGCACTGGATAAGAGCGTCTGCTAAATACTTCTGCTAAATGCCTGTAATGTAAAAACTGTAGGAGTACTGAAGCAGTACTGTGACAGCTGCAGAGTGCATTGCAGAGGCTGCTAGAGTGCATTGGAACATTATCAGCTGCAGAGGGTTTGTTGCTAAGACATTCACCTGCTAGAGGGCAGAGAGTACAATGTGACATCATAATGCTCAACATTCCACCATTCATTTCAATGGGACAGAAATTGACTTTTAAGCTTAAAGGGTTATGAAACCCTCGGTTACATTCTCTCTCCGCCCACACCACAAATAAAAAGAAATTAAATGGGCGTGGAAAGCAGCAGCAGAGGGGGAGGGGCGAGAGCGAGGAGAGAGGCTATCGCCACCTGAAGACACACCCACTAGGGAAAAGTTGGAGAGTGAAACAGAGTCTGTATCAATCACTGACTAATTCTGCGGTTTCAGTCAATGGCTCTTTTGAGGTGGACTTATCCCCTCCGGAATCCTCTGGGCTTTCCACCGACCAGGAGTATGAAGGAGAAAATCAGTTTGAGCCGTTGGGAGAAGTTTCTGAGTGGTAGTCTAGCTAATTATCTTTTATCCCACTTGTGAACTTGACTATCTCCTTCTGCTTAAATCGATGTTATGCCCAGTATAGCAAGCCTAAGACACAAGGGGGGACACTTTTGTATTAGTAAGTGTACTTTGCAAAACATGGCTAAGTCCACATAAACATAGTTTCAGCTGGGCAACTCATCCAGCAGCCCCTGAACCACAACATGTTATGCATTTAACCCTGGATTTTTTGTTGCAGCCAGATTTTCAGCATCTCTGAAAATTTGAGTTTTCACTCCCCACCACTAGGAGATGTTCTGCCCCACCCTGCCTAACTTCTCTGTTACGTATGGGTTGAGCTGACCTTTTTGAGGAAGTAGAGCCCCCTCACCCATACTCTTTTGCTTCTGGCCCTTTGAAAACACCAAAAACCACCTAGATTTTCATGATATTTCTTTTGGCAATAGCAAAGTGCTCAGTATCCTGAACATTTTCAATCTGAGGGGCCCACAAGTCTTCTGGGATGGTCCAGGTTATGCCATTTTAAGTTTCAACCTCTTCTTTCTCACCTGTAGTTAGGTCTAATGTTACTGTAGCTACCTAGCTAACGCCAGTAAACACAATAACATGCAACACAGGAATAAAACGGCCCCTTAGAATTATTAACTAACATTAGCTAACTTAACACAACAGCCAGCTGATTTGTCGGTAGCTAACGTATTTATTATTTATTTTAAATCGATCCGTTTAACTGGCATCTAGATATCTGCCATTAAATAGTGATATCTGTCGTTAAATTTTGCCAGCTGCCACACTAGTACCATTAACTTCTGGCAGCTACCTGCCACTTTGCCAGTTTTCTGTTGATTCATCCTACCCATCGAGTTGTTGAGACGGGTGCGTGAGTGTTGGACCCGTCAGGGCTTTATTCCAGGAATGTCCAATGAGCGTAGTCAAAAAACAAGCAAAGTTCATACACAAAAATCCAGCCAAAACCAATGTACAGTACCAAGGAAGAAGGCAGTCTCAGAATCGGTACACCATGTAATCCAGTAACCAGAGTAGTCAGCGGGCAGGGGCAGAAGTACAGGCAGACGGTAGGCAGGCTCGGGGTCGAAGGCAATGCAAGAGTCAAGACCGAAGTCCGCTCCGCGGGGCAAAAGCACAAAAAGACAGCAGGCAAAAACTTGTGGTACAGGCAGGCAGTGGTAACAAAACAGAGGTCAATAACAATGGTCAAAAACAGGCTTGGATCGTAGACAAAAGACAGGCTTGAAAAACTGCTCAACAGTGCACTGATAAATAGGGGCAACAATTGAACAAAGACATGAACACTGAGCTTAAATGCAGGTGTAGACACTTAGCTTGAGAGCAGCATGCAAATGGAAATCAGGTGTGGAAGGCTGACAAGGTAACAATATAATTAGTACTCGTTAGTAATAAACCTATCCTGACCTAGCGTTAGTAAATTAGTAAATGACATGCACGAGAAACGTAAGGTAAACATGAACACATGGTCAGAGAGTTAGTATTACCCAATCCTGATCTAACGTTAGTAGATTAGTAAATAGACACGGGAGAATTAAACAATTAGGGAAGCGTTAGTGACAGCAAAAGATAAAGAAACAGCATGAACGCAAAGCTGCGGAAAAACACAGAAATGTGTATGCTTAAACAATGAACGGGAAACGTAACATGAATCAAATATAAAACGTGACATGACGAGAAAATAAATCGTAACAATAATCAAACATGAAACGTGACATGAACAAAACATAAAACGTGGCATGATTAGACTAAACACAATACATGACATTAACAAGAAAACTAACTAAGACAAGAAAATAAAATTAAACGTGACAGGCGTTACGTAGCTATAACTTGGTGAAGATGGTGGCATCGTGTAGAGGGTGAAAGGCGGAGTCCATTACTGGCAGAGAATATTTTTTCTTCACTGTGATGTTGTTGAGTTCTCTGAAGTCGATGCATGGACGCAATGAACAATCCTTCTTCTGAACAAAGAAGAATCTGGCGCCCAAGGGTGAAGAGGATGGGCGAATCAATTTGTTAGCAAGGCAGTCCCGGATATAGTTCTTCATGGCCTCCCTTTCAGGTCTGGAGACATTATAGAGACGGGGTGAGTGGAACCTGGAGTGGGTAAGCCCTCTGCTGGTGCAGGAGCAGATCGCAGGCAGGACTGGTGACACCCATGACTCCAGGCTTGAACCCCAGTCCATGGTAGGGTTGTGTTTCTTGAGCCAGGGTAATCCCAGAATGAGCGGATCGTTACGGGACCAAATGGCACGGAACTGAATCATCTGATGGTTTCCAGAAATGATTAGCTGGATGGGTTTAGTGATGTAGGTCATGCGGCAAAACGTCTTGCCATCCAACGACCGAGCATTCTCGGGGTGGGGCAGTGGAAGGGTGGGAATGTCCAGTTCCTTGACCATCACTTCATCAATGAGGTTCGCGTCGGCTCCGGAGTCCACCAACGCGTTCATCTGGACCATTCTGTCGGGAAGCATCAACATGGCAGTCAGGGTGGGACGATGGTCATTCCTGGCAGACTCCTCCTGGTTGTCGAGCCTCACCTCAAAGGATGCGTCTGACTTTTTGGAGCGGAGGGAACACTGATCCTGGGTGTGTCCCAACCTCCCACAATAGAAACAGGAACCAGTAGTTCTCCGTCCTCTCCGTTCCTCGGGAGAGATCTTCATCCCCGCACGGGAAAGATCCATGGGTTCGACTCCCTCCTTTTGCATCTCCTCGGGACGTGAACTAGATCCTCGTCTGGGGTACGGCTGGCCGGGTAGGACCATGGCGGCACGAGTGGGTCGAACTGAGTGATGGGTTCGAGATGCGCCAACTCATCCTGGAGTGCCTCACTCAGACTGGCCAGGAACAGGTTCGCTAGAGCCGTATCATTCCAGTCGGTCGCGAGGGTGTGGAAGTCAATCGAACGATCTGCCGCGGTCTTCCGGCCTTGATGAAGGGCGATCAGGCGCTGGAAAGGCTCTTTGTCACTCGAAGCGTGCTGGAAGACTTTACGGATCTCTTCAGCAAAGACCGGGTACCGGGGAGGGAATGAACCCCCGGACCACACAGCCGTAGCCCAGTCCAATGCTCTCCCCTTGAGTAGCCCCATCACATAGCCGATCCGGTGGTCGTCATTGTTATAAGTCTGAGGTTGCTGCTGGAACAAAAAGTCACACTGGAGCAGGAACGCCTTGCATCTCTCCGGTTCTCCGCCGAACCTCTCCGGGGGGGGGGGGGTTGTTGTGGCTCCCGGAACTGCCAGGTTCCCATGGGGTTGGCAGGTGGAGGTACAGGTGGTGTAGCAGGTTGTACCAAGGGGCGTGGCTGAACAGTGACGGTGAGTCTCCTCGTCTCTGCACACAGCTCTCGAATCTCCTGACGAAGTTCGGAGATCCCTTGAGTGTTGCTGAACCAGGGCGCCTTGTTGCTGGAGGGCGTGAAACATAGCCGTTGAGTCAGCGGGGTCCATGGTGGCAAAATTGTTCTGAGACGGGTGCGTGAGGGTTGGACCCGAAACAGAAACAGAGATCGAAGGATAAAGTCCCGTCAGGGTTTTATTCCAGGAATGTCCAATGAGCGTAGTCAAAAAACAAGCAAAGTTCATACACAAAAATCCAGCCAAAACCAATGTACAGTACCGAGGGAGAAGGCAGTCTCAGAATCGGTACACCATGCAATAATCCAGTAACCAGAGTAGCTGTCAGCGGGGCAGTAGTACAGGCAGACGGTAGGCAGGCTCGGGGTCGAAGGCAATGTAAGAGTCAAGACCGAAGTCCGCTCCGCGGGGCAAAAGTACAAAAAGACAGCAGGCAAAAACTTGGTACAGCAGGCAGTGGTAACAAAACAGAGGTCAATAACAATGGTCAAAAACAGGCTTGGATCGTAACAAAAGACAGGCTTGAAAAAAACGCTCAATAGTGCACTGATAAACAGGGGCAACAATTTCGCAAAGACAAGACATGAACACTGAGCTTAAATGCAGGTGTAGACAAGTGCAGACACTTAGCTTGAGAGCAGCATGCGAATGGAAATCAGGTGTGGAAGGCTGACAAGGTAACAAGATAATTAGTACTCGTTAGTAATAAACCTATCCTGACCTTGCGTTAGTAAATTAGTAAATGACATGCATGAGAAACGTAAGGTAAACATGAACACATAGTTAGAGAGTTAGTATTACCCAATCCTGATCTAACATTATTAGATTAGTAAATAGACACGGGAGAATTAAACAATTAGGGAAGCGTTAGTGGCAGCAAGCGATAAAGAAACATTTTGACCATATGCAAATTGTTTGTACTGGAATGTGGATTTTTAACAGTTTTAGCAGTTTTAACCATCCCGCGAAAGGTAGTGTTGTTTTTATACGTACTAGCCGCTGCTTGTGTGATTGTAATTAGACCTTAATTAGACCTTGTTGAACGCGGATCATACCAATTGCATTACTAGCTTGCGATTGGCTGTTGTTAGATTGTTTTATTGGATAGGCTGTTAGTTTCAGAATATTGTGCTTTTTAAGTTGTAATACTTCTTTATCCGTGCTTACGAAGTGTCTCACATGGCTGTTAACCGATTGCAATCAGCCGTGTGCATTTCAAAAGACTAGTGTCACTCCGTCCCAGTTTATGTGTGTTCTCCCTCCCTCCCTCCCTATCCCTGTCTGCTCTTTTCCATTCAGAACCCGCTTCCAACGGCGTGGCCCTCCACGACGACGCAACCCTTCCAACCTCCGCTACCCCTCGCTGACTCCCTGCGAGAACTTCACCGTCGCAGGGGGGCTCTGGAACTGCCAGTCTGCCACACGGAAAGCAGACTTCATCTCCGGCTATGCCTCTTTCCTGTCCCTCCAGTTTCTCACCCTCACTGAAATCTGGATCACACCGGACAACACGGCAACTCCCGCTGCCCTCTCCTCCTCCTTCTCTCACACACCCCGGCCGTCTGGTCGCGGAGGTGGTACTGGTTTGCTACTCTCCCCCTCATGGTCATTCTCTGTTTTCCCCCTCTTTGATCTATTACTAGTTTTGAATACCACTCTGTGTTTATCAACCACCCTATTAACCTGTACATTATAGTTGTTTATCGCCCTCCAGGTCCCCTGGGGTGCTTCCTCGATGAGCTTGACACCCTGCTCGGCTCCGTCCCAGAGGACGGCATCCCGCTGATCCTCCTGGGAGACTTCAACATCCATCTAGATGCCTCCCAGTCTGCAGCCTTCCTACCACTTCTCCGCTCCTTTGACCTCACCCTCCAACCCTCCCCCCCACCCACAAGGCTGGCAACCTCCTAGACCTTGTCTTCCAGAGGAACAGCCCCTGCTCTGATCTCACTGTTACCCCTCTGCATGCCTCCGATCACCACTTAATTTTTTTCTCTCTTCCACTTGTTCCACACCGTCCCTCCCCTCCCCACACCCCCACTGTCTCTGTCCGCCGTAACTTCTGCTCCCTCTCGCCCTCCTCTCTTGCTCCCTGTGTCACTGCTTCCCTCCCCCCTCTCAAACCCTTCTCTCAACTTCCCATCGACTCTGCATCTGACACCATGCTCACAGCTCTCTCCACATCACTTGACTCTCTCTGCCCTCTTGTCTCTAGGCCTACATGCCCATCTCCTCCCTGCCTATGGATGTCCGACGCCCTGCGCACCTCAAGGGCCGGTCTCCGTGCAGCAGAGAGGATGTGGAGGAAATCCAGAGACGTATCAGACCTCTCCTCTTACCAGTCTCTCCTAGCGGCGTTCTCTACAGCAGTCACTGCTGCCAAGGTAACTTACTATCACACAAAAATTTGCAAACACAGTTCTAACCCCCGTCAATTGTTTTCTATCTTCTCCTCCCTCCTCAGCAAACCCCCTCCTGCTCCTCTTTCCTCGTTCACTGCAGACGACTTCGCAGATTTCTTCGATGAGAAGATCGCAGACATCCGCAGCTCCTTCAGCCCCACTCCCACTCCCCTCACAGACACTGTTTTCCACTCTCTTCCTCTCTCTTTTCTCCCCTTTCTGAGACCGATGTATCCCATCTCCTACTCTCCCATCGCCCCACTACTTGTGTCCTCGACCCTATCCCTTCATCTCTCCTCCAGGCAATAACCCCAGATATCCTCCCGTTTGTGACCTCCCTGGTGAACCCCTCCCTGACATCTGGCTGCTTCCCCTCATCCTTCAAGAGAGCCCACATCACCCCGATCCTGAAAAAATCTACACTGGACACCTCCAACATCCAAAACTACAGATCCAATCTCTTCTTCCTTTTCTTTCCAAAACTATTGAACGTGCTGTTTCTAACTAACTGTCGTCTTTCCTTACCCAGAACAACCTGCTAGACCCCCACCAGTCCGGCTTCAAACCTGGCCACTCAACGGAGACCGCACTCCTCTCCGTCTGCGAGATGCTTCATGCAGCTCGGGCAGCCTCCCTCTCCTCTGTGCTACTACTTCTAGACCTCTCTGCCGCCTTCGACACCGTAGATCACTCCATCCTCCTGTCGTCCCTCCCTGTCTGCATCGGGGATCAGCGGCTCGGCCCTGGCCTGGATTGAGTCCTACCTCTCAGAACGCTCCTCCCAGGTTGCCTGGGCTGGTAAAGTATCGGCACCCCGTCCCCTTACCACAGGAGTCCCCCAGGGCCCAGTCCTTAGTCCCCTCCTTTTCTCCACCTACACCAAATCCCTTGGCCCTGTTATCACTGCTCATGGTCTTTCTTACCACTGCTATGCTGACGATACTCAACTCTTTCTCTCCTTCTCACCCTCTGACATTACATTACATTACATTACATTCATTTAGCAGACGCTTTTATCCAAAGCGACGTACAGTAAGTGCATACAGAAAGGTCATCGAAGTAACTACAGAACAGATAAGAAAGCACATTCTTCCCATACAGTAGCAGCTATCCCTAGTAATGAACACAATGCAGTTCACAGTGAACTGGGTAAATCAGCTCTAATACAATTCTATTCTAAATATTATAAACTTGAATACCTTGAAAACACAGTTCAACAAGAACACATACCATGAGGTCCTAGATAAGTATTAGTCCAGGTGGAGTCTGAAAAGGTGTGTTTTCAGGCCACGACGGAAAGTAGGCAGGGTTGGCATGGAACGTAGGGGAATGGGAAGTTCGTTCCACCACTGGGGAGCTAGGGTGGAAAAGCTCCGCAGTCGGGACGAGCGAGTGCCATTTACACGGAGGGGGGGAAGTGCAAGTCGCCCTGCAGTAGATGAGCGAAGCGGTCGAGCGGGAACATAGTTCTGGATCAAGTCCTGCAGGTAGACAGGGCCTGTCCTATTGGCTGCAGTGTAGGCCAGGGTCAGAACTTTGAACCTGATCCTGGCTGCAACTGGCAGCCAGTGGAGTGACCTCAACAGGGGGGTGACATGTGAAAATTTCGGGAGGTTGAACACAAGCCGGGCAGCTGCGTTCTGGATCAGTTGAAGAGGCAGGATGGCGCAGGCTGGTAGGCTTGCGAGCAGGGAGTTACAGTAGTCCAGGCGTGAGGTGACCATGGTCTGGACCAAAAGCTGGGTGGAATAGGTGGTCAGGTACGGTCGAATCCTCCTGATGTTGTACAGGAGGAACCTGCAGGACCGTGCCGTCGCGCTGATATGGTCTTTGAAGTTCAGCTGGTCGTCCAGGACCACCCCCAGGTTCTTTGCAGAGCGGGAGGCAGCCACCACGGTCCCGTCAACGGTGATGGAGAGGTCAAGTAGCGGGGAGGTTTTGTGTGGCATGAAGAGGAGCTCTGTCTTGTCGAGGTTGAGCTTCAGGTGATGGGTAGTCATCCACTCAGAGATGTCAGCCAGACAAGCAGTCATCCACTCAGGTGTCAGCCCACATCTCCGCTTGCCTGAGAGACATCCAGAGCTGGATGGACAACCACCATCTCAAGCTCAATCCAGGCAAGACTGAGCTCATCTACATTCCTGCTTTAACCTCTCCCCCTCTCAATCTCTCTATTTCCCTAGGAGACACCCCACTGACCCCAACGCCCTGTGGCAGGAACCTCGGAGTCGTGATGGACAACAGGCTGTCCATCTCCGAGAACATCGCAGTGGTAACCCGGGCATGCAGGTTCTTCCTGGACAACATCAGGAGAATCCGCCCCTTCCTCACCACCCACTCAACCCAGCTCCTGGTCCAAGCGATGGTGCTGTCCCGCCTGGACTATTGCAACTCTCTCCTGGCTGGCTTGCCAGCATCGGCCATTAGACCCCTTCAGCTTATCCAGAATGCAGCAGCGCGCCTGGTCTTCAACCTCCCCCGACACTCCCATGTCACCCCCCTGCTCATTTACCTCCACTGGCTACCGGTGATGGCTCGCATAAAATTCAAAACATTGATGCTCGCCTTCCAGGCAGTCCGAGGATCTGCCCCTCCATACCTCCAAAAACTCATCAGACCCTACACACCTGCCAGATACCTGCGTTCCGCCTCCTCAGGACGACTGGTACCCCCCCCTCTTCATACTAGCACCCGGTCTCGACGTCTGTCTGTCCTGGCCCCACGGTGGTGGAATGAGCTCCCCGTGGAGGTCAGAACAGCAGAAAGTCTGACCGCCTTCAAGCGCAGATTGAAGACTCACTTCTTCAAGCTGCACCTCTCTCCACCCCTCCATACCTCCTTGTGACTATTATCAATAATGTGTAGTTCCCCCCCCAAAAAAAAAAAAAATCCCCAATCATACTGACTGCGCCTAGTACTTCGTATTTACGTATTTAGGATTGTTTTAACGCACTTGTTCCTTGTTCGGAAATGCACTATGTACGTCGCTCTGGATAAGAGCGTCTGCTAAATGTCTATAATGTAATGTAATGGATAAATCAGAGTGCTATAACGTTACAGTAGCCTTTTATATTTGCAAGTGCAAAATATTGTCATCCACTAACAAAAAAGTTGTGGGCATGTATGTGTGTAGATTCCTAACAAACGGTGGGACAAAGAAAAAGCAATCAGCTTTCAATGGAAATCTCATGCCAAGTTTTTATGATATATTTTCGAACATTTTGAGAACCTTTATAAAATACTATTTGCTAAAATTATTTGTTAAAATACAGTTGGTAAGTTGGCCAGACAAAAAAAAAACATGCAGGTTGTAGGCTAAGCCAGCGAAATAGAAGTAACGTTAGCCTATTAGCTAGGCTACTAATAACAATAACAATAACAACAATAATTATAATAGTAGTAGTATACGCTATAACGTTACTGGTAAGGTGTAGTTAGACTTGGGTGTTTTGATCTTAGATTAAACCATTATCTTACCTGCTGACATTTTGTCAATAGTTGTAAATATCAAAGTAGCTATGTAACTTCTGGCCATTCCATGGGATCATTTCTCCAAGACATGCAAGGATGGAGAAGGGACTTTGAGGGAGTCCAACAATATTGCGTTTGTTAATATACCTTTTCCTCTCTGGTAGACACAGGGTACCAAAATAGTCCTTTGACATGCTGAAATGTGGTGTTCTTCGCACTGACCTGAAATGAAATGTTCTAGATCAGTGGTTCTTAGCTACCCAAGCAGCCAAATGTATGTGGCCCAGATATGGCCCGAGTGCGGCTTCTGAGTCGGCTTGGGTGTGGCCCAGGTTTGGCTTCTGAGTCGGCTCAGCCTCGGTCTTGAATTACGGCCCGTTAATTTCCGTTGCTGACACTGTTTTGTGCGGATTGTTTTCCCTCACGGTGGACGTGGTTTTCAGAGTATGATGCGTGGCGCTCTGTCTCTATGCCATTTTAAGTTTCAACCCCTACTGCTGGTTGACTTGTAACATGGAACTAGGCTAAATTAGTGGGTGGACAAAAGCAAGTTGACAGATTGTGCTTTTTGTGTGTGCAAGCTTGCTTTCCCCGATCTTGCATAAGCACAAAACATTTAAATAGGATAACAGAACTAGCCTATAACTTAAATGTGTGTGTAGCCTACGTGCGCGTTCGCAGGTTCATAAACATTTCAGGATTGGCTACCGTTTTAGCTAGCTAGCTCTATCCTTTCTATCCACATGTGAGGAACTGACTCTATTAATGTATTTTCTCACATTGAGAAACGCTGTCTGCAGCTCTGTACTATTTTTCTACAGTCCATCTGCTCTGAACACATACAGTGTTGCCAGGTTGTAGATATAAACCCGACCCATCTTAAATAGCAATTTGGATAAAATAGGCTACATTAAGTTAGATATGGATGTGATCGTGAACCGGTTGAGCAGGCGAGTGAAGCGCAGGCGGAAACGCGACCGCTTCACTTCGGCGTCCATTATAAACTACCAGAAAGAAAATAGGCCTACAAGCCGAGCGCGCTGCGAAGCGCCATTTCCGCGTGCGCTTCGCTTGCGATACTTTCGGCGTCGGGTCTAAATTTACGGGATTGGATTCGGATCCACACTGTGTGTTGTTATGTTTGCGGGTGTATATAGCCAAAATATGCACCTATTTATTTAATAATAATTTAATAATAATAATAATAATCATAATAATAATCATAATAATCATAATAATCATAATAATAATAATTATTATTATTATTATTATTATTTTCTCTTCATGTATAATTGTCCACCTACCTGAAAGAAAATTTAAAAAAATTGACGCACCAAAAGAAAATACGATGCTTTGTGTTATTTTATCTATCCATAGCATACAACAAGTAAGTCTTCCCCAGTGTCATAGAATGAATCATCTTAATAAAAAAGCAACATTGAGAATATTCACATTTTAGGCCAGTTATTAGGCCAAACAAATAAATGATCTAAAGTGGAGTTGGCTAATAACCATGTCAGTAAATCACAATTTATATATAATTGATCACCAACCTATAATCTCTATACTGTAGCCTAGTTGTTGTTGTCATTGTTGATTAATAGCTGATATTCGCTGATATTCATTTTAAATCGATATTGGATATTAACATTGGTTATTAAAACTACATTAAACATGTATTATCACTTCAGTGGGCATGGATAAGCATTGCATGTTACTGCCAAATAAGTAAGAATAGGTTACATAGGCTTATCGTGTATTTACAATCAAGTGACAAACTTGCCGGAAAAAAAGTAGCCTAAACAACTGCACATGACACGAGACTTGATGCGGACGTAAACTAAAGAAAGCAAAGAGAAGATGGACGATTGTCGATTGATCTATTAAGTGGAAAAATACATCGAGCTGTATGACGCATGGGATTATTTCTACAAGGATAAGAAAAGAAAGAGCTTGGAATGCAATTGTCTGTTGGAGCAGATGGGAAGTGTTGTTTTTTATTGTGACAATGTTTACTTCACTAAAAACCTGTACCGAAATTGGTATGCGATACTTTACTGAAAACGAGGATGTTTCTATGAATGACTATGCATAAACGATCCCGGTGTTGTTACGATATTGAAAGTTGAAAGAGTTCTCAGAACTAGTTTTGCATAAGCCTACCTACCCTATTTGAACAGCAGGTATGTGCAGGTATTGTCATCGAAATCTAGTTTTGCACCTAGAGCCATCATCATTAGGTGTGGCTATAGCCTACATGTGTTCATTGCTGCTATATTGTTATCAAAATCTAGTTTTGCACCTGCAACCATCATCATTAGGTGTGGCTATACATGTGTTAATTGCCATATTGTTATCAAAATAAATTTTTAAACCCATGATTTAATTTCTCCAAAAATTTGACCCCCTGTTACACCCAGCATTTCCCTGCTGTTGAAACTGCCATATTTTAAGAAGACCTGTCTTATCAGGTCACTTTTCACATTGTCTATAAATAGCAGCCTTTTTAAAGTGAAACTTTCAGAGATAAGGCTGTGATACACCAGAAGATAAGGTGAACACAGTCTGCTTGTGAAAAAAACATCACACTTTCTTGCTGTCTTGAACTGAGAGGTTTTACAGATAAACAGGCCTTTGACTCCGACGGTCTATTTTCACTGGGTTTAAAAGAGAAAATACGAAGAGTGTTTTTCCAAAATCAACATTTGGGGAAATCAACATTTTTGTTTATTTTAAATTTTAAAGTTTTTTGCATGAAAAGCCACATTTTTATACTTAAATCCGTAAGTAGTGTAAAAGTAAAATTGCAATATGTATCAGAAAAATATGGTTTAGCAAAACTGGACTTAGTTTTTCAAAAACAGTGTTCATATAGATCCTGAATTGGACCTGTTGAGGAAAATGCTAGATTACTTTTTAGACTGGATGAATGAGTTTTAATACTTCCTCAAAAAATGTTTTTCTCTTGAGCAAGGCCCCTATCCATTTTACTACCCAATTGCTCAATTTCCTTCATTCGTTCTCGTACTTTTCCCTTATTGCTCATTGAACCCCTCTACAGTGTTAGCCACTCGAACGTCGTGGCGTCTTCTAGCCTCACGATGGAATAAATTAGTTATATCAACCGCTATAGTAAGCATTTCACGTTTTTTCCCCCCAGTTTTGTTTAACAAACGTGATATTTTCTGCTCACAATGAGCTCTAGGCTATTTGTTTTGGATTTGAAATACAAAACATATTCTTACAGTATATTGTTATTATTATTATTATTGTATTTTTGTAATAATAAATAAAATTATAAAATGAATATTAAATACATTTATAAAATAAACAGGTATAGAATAAATAGGCTACATTAATTATGCTCTACATTAATCTTTCCTTTTTAAAAAATCGATTTTTCTCGACAAGTTTTCAATTATCTGCAGGAGCCTATAGCTAGCTCCAGCCCTAAAAAGGATTATGTGGATTATGCTTTGTGGGTGGGGTCTGAAACAGACTGGAACACTTTCTCGCGCTTTTGTGCTGGCGTGAGAATGTGCAGTAGTTTGCTATGAGCGGCGGATGGGTTTCGGGGAGGTTTGCAGAAGTTTCGTTTGAGAAATAATTAATGGGTTACGGTAGCTCATGAGTCAGACTGTCAGAGGCGCCGCGAGAATGCCGGAAAGAGTATTCGTTTTGCCGAGGCAACAGTCTCTGTTTCTCCCGGCTGTGCTTAATCCGTTCGTGCACAATGTAAAATTGACAAAGGCTGAAAAAATCAAAGTAAGTAATAATTATGTGTGTTGTTTGATTTGTTATGTGTTATTGTTGGATTATTAGAAAGCGCAGTAAATGTAACTCTATTTTGATGTGATTTTATATCAGGCCTACATAATTTAATCTTCGTAGCCTAAATCTCTGCCAGCCCAGTCCACGTTAAAACCTTGCAGTTTTGTTACGGCAACAATGGTTAGGGTTGTTTAGCGACAAAATATTGTCATACACATCTGACTTAAATCAGAGTCTAATAGGCAATGCTTGTCGTTTGTCTGCAGTTGCGTTGCTCTGGGAATAAAGTGTTTAATTCCTAAATTAAACTAGTGCAATAGCTAGTGAAATAGCTAGTGCAATGCGCAAATATAACTATTTAATTTGCGCCGTGTCACAGTCCGCGTCTTGCATGACAGCAGTATAAATGTGTCCCCAAAGTGTGCATTCCTGGGAATCCTCCTCGTACCTGCCCGCACCCTCTGTCTGCTGATCGTCGTCATGGTGACGTGGCCCATAGCTGCCGTCGCTACGTTCATGCACCCAATCAAAGGGGCCATAAAACCCCTGGCCGGCTGGAGAAGGTAAACATGGCTTACCCGAGCTGTTCATTTCAATTTCAAGAATGTGACATGTTCAGGCAATGATTCAAAATTATTGCTTGCAGGTAGCTTGCAACTTGAACGTGCACCTGGCTAACTAAGAAAGTGCACTTAATATGAAACCGTAAATGCCTGCTCATTCGATATTCAGTAAGGTCAACATCTGTCTGCCTTTAACTACTGTATGTGGGTTGTTGACGTGACATGGCATTTTCACCGTCACACAAGATAAAAATGTATATAATTAGCATTGTGGTCATTTAAAATGCAATAAATGGTTATAAACTTGATTGTTTTACATGGGCCTGTTGTCATCAAAACTGCTTTTTTATGAGTTTTTATTTAAATTTTTAGCCAAACCTCAAAAGTGTCCTATGGTGTGACTGTCTCAAGCAAGGTTAAGTTAGTTACAACTTTTATAAATAAAAAAGGAAATACATAAAATTGCTGATAAAACCCCTGGAATAATTTTACAAGTGTCTATTTTCATATTTCTAAAAGTGTGCCAGCTCAATACATGTTGTCACTAAAAGTCATGTCCTCTAGTGTGACGCCATATCCTGACTTTAAAATGGGCAATTCCGCAGACACATATATTTAGTTAAATGACCCCATTCAAGGTCATAGACTAAAGTACCCTGTGAAGCATGTGGCATGAGCAGTGGTAAGTTTTTATTTCAGAATATTTCAGAAATTTTACTTTTTTGGAACCACTATAAAAGGATTGTTTTGTGTTACGTCCCTAAATTATGTTTTTAATGTAACAATTGTATGTTGAACTGTATAATTATGGAGAACTATGCTAATGTTATTTGCTATCTGCTAATGAAAGGTTAGCTAAGCACAACAAGGCCACAAACTGCCAAAGAAAGCCTGAAACGTCCTTTCATGTGACAGGACTGTCCTCTGGTGTGATACAATAAAGGTGTCACACAGGAGGACAGAGATGTCACGCAAGAGGCTGAGACCTCATTAGGAAGCATTTTAAATAATTTTAATTAGATTTATTTAATTTTTTTATTTATTTTTTGATCATTTTCAGTGTTTTCTTCTATATTCATGTAGTTTTGACGCTGAGGTGTAAATAGTGCCAGACACTTGGAACCACACAGACTTTGGAATAAAAAATGCTTAGTCCTTTCTCATTTGTGATATCAGAACTAAAATGTTAATTCATCAACTGTACAAGTTTATTATGAAAATGAAGTATGTGTTCTTCAAAGTTAAATAAAAATACTTTAATACAATCACTATCTTTTTTGTCTTTTGGTGTGATGTAATGTCCTATGGTGTGACACACATAAAGGAACCAAAAATGTGTTTTTTATCTTGAAATAAATCAAGAAAACAGTTGAGTATTACATTAAGGAAGATAAAATCATCACATCCATCTTAAATTAATATAATTTTCAAGAGTTTTGAAAGGATGACAGCAAATTTTAACTGGCAACTGAAAAAGAAGGCCATTGTCAACAAATCGAGAGAAAAAAATGATTCATATTTATCATTGCATATTAAATAAATAACAATATACGAAGATAAGTATCTAAGAATGAAGATTCAGTCAAGCCGGAAAGTCTGCACACCCATTTCACCTTCTCCATGTTTTATTACGTTTGTTACGACTTATACTACAATAGATTGAGTTAATTTTTTGCCTCAAACATCTACACACAATAGCCAATAATGACGAAGTGAAAACAGGTTTTTAGAAAATATGCAATTTTATTTTACTGACAAAAATAGGTTATTTAGATATATTTACATATCTGTACACACCCTTAGCCTAGTACTTGGTTGCTGCACCTTTGGCAGCAATTACAGCTTCAAGGCGTCTTGGGAAAGAAGCTACGAGCTTGGCACACTTGTTTCTGGACATTTTTGCCCATTCCTCTTGGCATATCCCTGCAAGCTCCATCAGGTTCGATGGGGAGCGTCGGTACACAGCCATTTTCAGCTCTTTCCACAGATGTTCAATTGGATTCAGGTCTGGGCTGTGGCTGGGCCACTCAAGGACATGCACAAACTTTCTCCGAAGCCACTCCTTTGTTCTCTTGGCTGTGTGCTTCAGGTGCTTTACTGTTTTTTACTGCCTATTTGTCAACAACCCATGTATTCTTCTCGGTTGCATCTTTGAATGTAGTTACAAAATTATTTACGTCTGCACTTCAGTTTTTAACCTAAAGGGCTGAAATAGTACAAGAAGCATAGTACTGGTGCATGAAACAGCCAGTGAGCATTTCCCTGCTGTTGAAACTGCCATATTTTAAGAAGACCTGTCTTATCAGGTCACTTTTCTCATTTTCTATAAATAGCAGCCTTTTTTTAAAGTGAAACTTTCAAAGATAAGGCTGTGATACACCAGAAGATAAGGTGAACACAGTCTGCTTGTGAAAAAAACATCACACTTTCTTGCTGTCTTGAAGTGAGAGGTTTTACAGATAAACAGGCCTTTGACTCCGACGGTCTATTTTCACTGGGTTTAAAAGAGAAAATACAATTGTATTCATAGACATTGGCATTTTGCACAGCACCCCCTCGGTGGTCTATTAGCTTTGTGATCTGGTATGATCTCCCAACTTGGTACATTTTTGTCTTACTGCTCAGTGACTTATCATACCAGGGGAACAAATCAATCTGTATTCTCAGGGACCAACACAAAATCAAGCATGCTATGCACTTGAATTTGCTGTGGATACATACCACAATCGCTGTCACGCATAAACTGTTACAGGAACTTTGTTTGGGAGCTATAATTATGCAGGGACCATTACTCTGCACTCATTGTGTACCCTGGGTGAAGAAGCACTTGAAAAGGCTGATTTGTGGTTTTGCATAGGCGACCAAAATCTGATTAGGATGCCCCCCGGGCGCCTCCCTTTGGAGGTGTTCCGGGCACGTCCAACTGGGCGGAGACCCCGAGGTAGACCCAGAACCCGATGGAGAGATTATATATCTCTCCTGGCCTGGGAACGCCTCGGGATCCCCCAGGAGGAGCTGGAAAGCGTCGCTGGGGAGAAGGACGTCTGGAACCCCCTTCTTGGCCTACTGCTTCCGCGACCCGACTTCGGATAAGCGGCTGATGATGATGATGATGATGATGACCAAAATGCTGTTGTATTCTCTCCACAGGATCCTGTGCCAACAAGTGCTGGCCCGTTTGGGAAGCCTCTTCTTCTTCTGCATGGGTTTCCGGGTGACAGTGAAAGGTCAGAGGGCAGGCAGTGAGGTCGCCCCAATTTTGGCCGTGGCGCCCCACTCCGGCTTTTTTGATGCCATCGTGTGCCTCAGAGCCGGGTTGCCCTCCACTGTATCGCGCTCTGAAAACTTGGCCACTCCCGTGTTTGGAAGTGAGTTTCAGCCTTATCCCTGCAATCTGTGTGGACAGAGTTATCCTTACTAATATGAATTGCATTTAATTTTGCACCTGTTATCTCACAATCTGAAAAAAAGTTTACATTGAAGAGGAGGGTGGTGTCCGTGACAAGACCTTTATTTTAAGCGACTTTCAAGAAGAGGTTCCGATAGTTCCTTCCTGTGTGCAAAAGGCAACAACATTTATTGAAAAACAACAGCTACATATATTTGTCACATTGTCCAGTCAAATATAAACATTTGGTCAGATATCTATGAAAACAGAACATCCAGAAATTTTGCCCATGTAAATTTCCTGTGATGTGACCAGTCCAGGAGTGCAGTTAATGTCATGGGTGGAGAAAAGCAGGGCGAGTGGGATGTCAGCAGCTGTCCGCCAAATGTTAAACCCCCGCATGCCACAATTCGGTGAAGCACCATATTGTCCTAGGATAAACAGTGAGCACAGTTTTAACCTCAGCAGAATGCTGCTGACTGGAATGGTATGTGGTTTAATGGGCCAGTGGTGCGGTAGGTTTATGTAAGGTTTACTTGTTTGTGCCTTTATCAGTGGGGTTGCTGTTTGAGCTGTCTTCTCTTTCTTGCACAGGGTTCCTACGGTGTCTGCAGCCTGTTCTGGTTTCGCGGGCGGACCCAAATTCTCGCAAAAACACCATACTGGAGATCGAGAGTCGAGCCACTTCTGGAGGACTCTGGCCTCAGGTCAGGCCACAACTCTTGGAATCTATACAAACAGCCATTTCCCACAACAGAATGTTTCCTTGACCTTCTCACATCTTAGATTATTCAAGCACACTGACTCAGTCTGACTGTATCATCATTTTGACCAATTAATATACTATTATTTGTTTTGTCCAAATTCTTAAGGCTCAAATTGTATTTGTAGGTATGCCTTTTCACAGCATCACCATCCATAAATTCCTGAGAGTGTACACAAGCATACATGCTACGCTAATGACTGTACAGTACTGCTGTCCACCAGCCGGTATCATGACAAATCGGGCCCCCCTACAAAATGGGTCCGGGGGTTCCTTCGGGATCTCACGTCAGTGCAGAACCGCGCCATTTTGCGTAATGTGAACTTATCTAGCTGGCTAGCACATTAGATAACGGTGAAATAAATAGCAATTCAGTGTGGGGCAGCGAGGTAAATGCTTTTCATGAACCGTGCAGTAATGTTGAGTGTTAACAGGACGCATCACTAGACTCAATACCATTCTTTTTATTTATTAATTACCATTATTATGTAGTGTTCCCCCCAGGATTACTTTGTAGGTGGGGTGGTGAGATGGTGCGACCCCAGACTGATGGGTGCTGCTGCGATCACGGACTGGGGGGGTGCATCTATTTACATTTGATTTTATTTCATCCCCAGATGGATGTTGCCTAGCGCAGGCACTGACACACACAGCCTGTGTAATGTTACTTCCATTTCCCTATATTTTCCCACTCTGTGTGTACAGTATACAGAGTAGGCACCTCAATAAAACTAATTTCTACCTAATTTTTACTGCCTGCTTGTGTTGCCTACATAGGTTACAGAGCATCCCTATAGTCAGACTTGTATTATATAAATTGAAAATTGCATTATAAATGTTATTTGGCTTCATCAATACGAGTGCTTCAAAATATCAGACATCAAAGAAAATAAGAGAAAATAATGAAAAAGTAGGCTATGTGAGAAGCCCATGACACACCAATAATTAATGAAGAGAATAAGTTTAGCCCATTTGAGCCTTGCGCCTTACTTTTCGCTCAAATTATATGGCATCTAACTAGCAAAAGTGGAGTTGGACATGCCCTAAATGTAGGGGGATCTCTGTGTCAGAGACACAGAGGGAATATTGGAAGTCCAGATGCGATAGCTGAGCAAACTGAAAATGTTCGAAAGAACACCACCGACGGACAATAATCCGTAGTGGAATAAAGGAAAATAACAAAACACAAATAACCTCGCGATAAGAACGAGGAACTCGATCTCCGAGCGAAAACAAAGAAATAAGCTATACGCTTATCTAACTCCTGTTAGTGGAGCGAAACAAAAAGGAAAACACAGAGAGCTCAACAGAACCCCAAACGTTTTGGGTAAGAGCACTCTTAGATAAGAAAGGAAAACCAAAAGAAACGAAAAGCCTCTGCTCTGAACTCAGAGCGAAAAAAGAGAACTTACTTTCTAAACTTCTTAACCTTTCTTTTTAAACTAGCTTTTTCTAACTAACCTCCTATACCTCTTGTACCGGCTCGAATGTTACGTAGAACAACATGGAAGCAACGAGAGAGGCAGGAAGCGGAGTATAAATAGTCAACGGAAATTAATCACGGGTGAACTTACTAATGACGAGGCGAAAGCAAAACCCCGTCACAGAACAAAGGAAAATCCGATAGATTACCGGCAACGACAAAAAAGAATAAAAAGGACGCGGAGATAAGAGAAGGAAGGCAAGATCCATGACACTAAATGCACTTGTGCCATGTGTTTTAGCTGACAAAAAGATAAATATGGTTTATTTCACAAAGAACTACGTAAAATATAGCTTTTCATCAATTTCTATCATAAATTAGATTAGACAGCCATATATTTGGGAAAGTGGGAGCACTGTTGAAAACTTAAATATCAGAGATTTGAGTTATTCATAGCACAAAACATGTTCTGTGTTATCCTTTATACTTGGAACTTGCCAGCTAAACCTAACACAATGAGAAAGTGAAAACCAAACATCACTTTTCATTTTCATCCTACTGTTAACTTCAGGAGATTCACCCAGGAGGCCTGTCACCTGTCTCTATCCTTTACAGCAGATTGAGTTTCATCTGTTTTGTCGCTCCCTCATTTCACACAGTTGCTCACACTACAGAGGCAGCCTCTTTTTTTAACCCGCTTCAATAGTCGAGGTTTGATCTTGGCTCTTGCTGAGTACTGCAGACTGGTTGTTGTCACTGCGGAGTCACCCTTACTTGACTTTCAATATCCCTCTGCTTTCATCTTTGTTTTTTCTCCCCACTCGAGAGTGTTCCAGAATTACATTGAATATATCTGTTTGTACTGTTTCCTATGCGTTCATGTAAACGGTCAACGCAGAGACTAAAACCTGTATGAACCAAGGGGAGATTAATTACTCAACAGGAATATTACGTGCAGTCCAAGACCAAAATGTTGCCCCCTTCTATACAAATCACACTGCAGAAGATGTAATTGTCATTAATCTCATTATTTAACTTCAGTCACCATATTGATATTTTTTATTTTCAACTTACAGGTTCTCATTTTCCCAGAGGGAACCTGTACTAATCGTTCTTGTCTGATTACTTTCAAACAAGGTAGGCACCCGTTTCCCATTTTGCTTTATTTTCTGCAAAAACAGGGGTGCTTCAACACCAAAAGGGAAGCCAAATCTATATGACTGATACAAAATGCAAACTTCCTTTTTTTAAGCAAATGTTTTTGCATATCGTCTCATCTGTCTATCAAAAGCCCTGTCTGGCCACTTGGATGACCTATACAGGCATATTATTACTGTTTTACATGATGCAAATATCAAAGTTGGGAGGCTGGGAAGAATGAACTGTGGGGTACGGTGCTGCCTCTGATACAGAATTCACTTTGTTGTTTGAACATGTAAACAACAAGGTATGAGAGTGTGGCATTTCTCCTGAAAAAGCCCCCTTATATTTGCTGAAACAGGTTCCATTTTTGCATTCAGCTTCCATCGGTAGTTGGCCTGAAATTGCAAACAACAATAGTCAACCATTATTGAATTGAAAGTGGTTGCTGCTCAACACTGAAATAGTGTGAAAGTCAAACTTGCATTATTTATTATTACATTTCTGTTTCCTTGAGTTTTAATACCGGCTCAATCATTTACAAATGTTCTTGAGAACTGGTAAATCCTTTAGTTTGAAAATACCTGTCTGGTTCTATAGTTGCTCTAGTACATTAAAAACATTACTTCCATCAGTCAGTCACATATCTGGTGTAGTTAAAAGGCCATAAATCCAACTCATTCCTTTTTAAGTAAGTATTATCTTATTGTAATGTTCACTGGAAATTAGGTTGGTCAAATCGTTTCCAGATAACTACACTGAAAAAAAAGGTTGAGAATACAAAAAATGTCATGGCAACATTTGATCTCAATTTAGATTTTCAGATTATTCCAACCAACATTCATTAGTTCAAAAAACTTAATTGTTAGAAAAAGATAACGCTGAATTTTAAAGGGGTAATATGGTGGTTTACCTACTTTCTGGTGTTTTGTATGATATTGGTACATAGGGGCATTGCGGGAACACCACGGAACTATCACATTCGTATTTTCTTTAGGTTTGGAGAAATAGACAATTTAATTTTGTGGTCCCATTTTCAGGTCGTTTTTCGTGTGACGTCACATGAGAAATGACCACTCCCAGGTGTCTCAAAACTGTCTATGAAACACTCCCCCATCCACGCCCACAAAATAAAAAAGACGTGAATTTGAACTTCACCAATTTGCAGGGACAAGCTAATGTAGGTTATTCGGTTTCATCTGATTTTACTCGAAAAATGTATTGGCTTTCACGATCTGTGTGTGTTAATGTCATATTCAGTTTTAAAATATAGTTTTGAAGCCTTTAAACGTAGCATGACAAGCTAGCGCAGTAGCTACTGGCGTAACATTAGCCAGCTTTCACCTGCCCCCACCAGTCACAATCACATCGGCTGCCTTCAAAGCAACAAGCTAATGTATTGGGTTTCACCTGATTTGACTCGAAAAATGTCTTGGCTTTCATGATATGCGTGTCTTAATGTCAAATTCAGTAAAAAAAATATAGTTTTGAAGCTTTTAAACGTAGCATGACAAGCTAGCGCAGTAGCTTCGCGTCGTTCATGTAACGGTTAATTAGCCAGCTTTTACCTTGTTAATGCTCCTGCGCTATGGCAGTACCATGCACAGCGCACTCGATTCGACCATACTCTAGCCTTACTTTATCGAACATACCCTTCCCTGGCATTAAACTGTGCTGTAAGGTTTCCGAAGTGATAATTTAACGTCAGCTAACTGAGTCAATCCTTCCCAGCATGCTATCGATCGCGTGGTCGACTGCAATGGAGACGCACTATCGTCGTGCTTTTCTCATACTTTTTTCGAGATTATGCTAATTCTGGGATATAGCCTGGTAGGTAGTGTGTACCTTAACCATGTTTGGAGATTAAAAGCTGGTGAGACGTCTCAAATTGCTTATATTAAGGACTTTGTAAAAGCCTATGCACTATCTGACTGACAGTTGTCATTGATACGCCTACAAAACGAGGTGAACTTGTAGAATGGGAAATTTGGGCATATAAAAAGGACTTTTATAGTACTTAAAAAAGAATAACAACATTGATGGACACATTCACTTTGATGTTACCTAAAGTAACTGGCATGTGTCACATTCAACCACCATATTACGTTTTTCTAACAATGAAATTTAAGTTTTCTGAAGATCAACTAATGAATGTTTGGCATCACTTGACTTGAAAATTTCATGTAATCTAAAAAAAATTGGTAAATTAAATTGGCTTGAATTTTTGAGTATTCTCAAGTTGTTTTTGTTTTTGTTTGCATGCGATGTCAGTTCACTGAGCTTGGGCAAAACAGAAAAATTTCTTTAAGTTTAACTGAGAGGTAAGATGGAAACCGCTCTTTCCCCTTATAGGTGCCTTCATTCCAGGAGTCCCAGTGCAACCTGTTCTCCTGCGCTATGCCAATAAGTTGGTCTGTATTGGTCCACTGAAATTTCAACCTGCATAAATCAAATAAAATATATTATACTGCATTATGTGTGTTGCAATTGGCCCAGAGTGTTTTCAACTGCTTCCGTGTGTATTTGTTTGTGTGTTTTACTTTAGGATACAGTGACTTGGACATGGCAAGGCCCAAACGCGTGAGTCACTCGCCTTCACAGCCAGTGAACTTAGGCTTCCCTGTCTGTACACATTCAATGTAACCGTTGTCTGCAGCTTATTCATTTCATTTACATATACTGTATACAGTCAATTATTCCATTTCCCTCTTATATGCATGTTCTATGAGAAAGCATTACAACAAGACAGTGTAGTTAATTCTATTATTCTTAACTTGAAAAAAATTTGTTGAGTTAAATTAGATAGATTAAAATTTTTAGCTGATAAATCAGGCAGTTCTGTTTCCTCGGATTTGTTTGTGGCGCCAGACCTCAGTCTAGGGCTAGTGCCATTGCGCTAAATGATGCAAAGCCTGTGAAGCTAGTTCGGGCAGACAACTTGAGAAGCGCCAAATCGCGTCAGCTTACATGATGCTACGTCTTAAATGGGAGGGCTATTTAAATCACCAACCTTACCTGTTCATGCATTTGCTGTTGCGCTGCTGCTGCCTGCTATGCGCTCTGTTCTATGCTGCTAACATGCTTTGCTTTCCCTGCATACTCCCGCATGTGTGCCTTTCAGGGATGTTTTGCGCTCCCACCACCACCCCAGCAACCACCTGTGGGTTCTGCTTCTCTTATGATCCCCATGGGGGGTGGGGGTCAGTGGTTTACTCCCTATTATCTTGGCTGGCTTATACTAAAAATGTTACACAAAAAAAGGCAGAGCCTAACGCCAAATAATTGCATTCACTTTAAATCTCAATAAAATATTGCTTAATTCAATTGTGAGTTGTCTGACTGAACTTGATAACTCATATAAGAGCCATAATATATTGCTTTGATGTGAGTAGAAGTGGCCAGAGTGACTGATGGGAGCATTGACTTTTAACATGCATATATGCCAATGCAATGAACAAGATTGCAACAGACCTTTACCCTAATTTCCTGTGTGGTTAGCTATTGCACATATCTGGTAGGGAAGTACAGCATGTTTAACATGCAATATTTGTTCTGTTTTTCCCTGAACAGATGTCTTCTAAATAGAGAGAGAGAGCGAGAGAGAGAGAGACTTGGCAATAATTAATCTCTGTCACCTACTTGAAAGAACTGTAAGAATAACCATACATTCCAAGGTTTAGAACATAGACTGTATAAAAATATGGACAAAGTCACGGTGACGTCACTCATTGCCTTCCCACGGCCTCGTAAAAACAGTTTTGAAGCTCCGGATGTCTTTTTCGCCACCCATTTGTACAAACTGCGTCTGCTCTGTGGAGCCGAAGTGACGTTGTTTGGAGCAGGGTCAACCGGATATGGTCTTCATGGTCCAGGCACAGTATGATTGACAGTTTGGGGTGGAGAAGCAGTTCTAATGTTTTATAATATAACATTTAATTTTCCTCCTCGATTTTACTGTCATTTATTCACATTGAATGTGTGGTATTCGTCACATAATTAACATACATTCAGTTATCTTCAATTTATATTCAGCTAAATCAGCTAATTTTCATACGCTAGCTAAAGCATAGTAGCCTACATTATATTGTAGCTGGCATTAACTTTCATCTGCATCCTGTAACCCAGTGATTTTCAACCACTGTGCCGCGGCACACTAGTGTGCCGTGAGAGATCGTCAGGTGTGCCGTGGGAAATGATCTTATCCTATTAACTTCACTTAATTAGTAACACTTTTGGTTGGTGGTGTGACTCAGGATTTTTTTTAATGTAAAAAATGTGCCTTGGCTCAAAAAAGGTTGAAAAACACTGCTGTAACCTAATCACAAACGTTTACAAACGCAAACTCTGTATTCTTTTCTGATAAATTATTTGTTTTATTTTAAGCATCCCCTTATTGAGTCAATACAAACATACTGCAAACACTTTGGATCTATTCCCTGCACATTTTCAAAATTTTTGGAACCGAAAAAAAATTATCCAGGCGTAGAATTGTCCGATTAGGGTTCTAGTTGGAGCAGCTGGCTAACGTTAGTAACGTTAGCTAGGCAATCACGGTAGCCTAGCTAGCTAGCCTAGCTAGCTAACTTATATGGCCAGCCAGCCTTTAAGGAAGTCGAATAACTGTTAAATTAAAAGGGCTTGCCATAAGCTATCGTTAGCTTGCAAGCTAAATGTTAAAACGACTTGCCGTGAGCTATCGTTGGCTTGTTAGCTAGCTAACCCAGCATTGCTAAGCGGGAGTACGGTGATTGCGTACGGGAGGGGGTGGAATAGCTAAATTAATATCTAAATTGATAAGGTTATACAGGTATGGAGCAATGGATTTCAGATACTTAACCGACAGTTTGGCTGCTTGCTCCGAGACGCCGGGCCTGTAATGTAGCTGCAACATCCTCTGCTGTTTCTCATCTCACAAAACAGTTTTTGTTTTTCATCGTAGACACATCATAGCTTGTTCCAAAATGAATACGTGATGACAAACATGTTGAAGATGAGCGAAAAGGCAGTCAATTTATTATGTTATGAACTTCGTCCACAAAACAACAGCTTGTTCACAGTAGGCTACTAAGGGATGTTCTCCATCAGACTTCCACTCAAAAATACAGCGTGTCTCCCTGTCCCAAGCATAGACTGTATAAAGGTCCCAAGACGCCAGGGCGCATTTTAGACCAATGACTGTTGTCTCCCCCTTCTGGTTAAATTTTTTTGTGGGAGTATTTTGACCACATTGCTGCCATTGACTTACATGGTGAAAGACCTATACTGGAGCCAACCGCACTGGCGCTAGTGAGCAACGGCACAATGGCGACTCCCAGCCCAACCAGGAAGTGAGCTTCAAAACGAAAGCCCAGTCTTGGCCCCTTGGTTTAGAATTTTGACCACGTCAACTGCAGGACTCATAACACCTTTTCTTTCAACACCCAAAAGGGAGCCTCTGTTGCTGTCCCCACCACCCCTTCCCCCCACACACTCCCCCACACTCTTCCTGGAAGGGTATTCCCTTCCCAATGGCCACAGTGTTTCCTATAAAAAATCCTGCTGGTAGATATCTGTAGATATATGCTGCAAAATCTAATTATGTATCGTTTTAAACTTTTGAGGTTCACAGTTGGTGACTCACTTTCTTTCTTACAGGAATACACTGCTACTGCAAACGCTGTGTCAACCTTACACCAATGTAGAAATAGAGGTAAGAGGTCAGCATGAGTGGATACTCAAGAAAAAACAGAACAATTGTATTTTTTAATTCTTTAAATTCCATAGATGCTTATTCTTCTTCATCCATAATCTGTTGAGCTGTTGGTTGTGGGAAATGTGTAGATCCCCATTGTTTACAATTCCACGATCAAGCCAATAAACATGGACCATGTTCAAAGTGGGCAGTGATTGCTTTTAGCTCAAACCTTTTGGGGAGTGGAGCAATGCTGATGCTGAAATGTGATATGAACCAAAATGGCATAGGTCACTGTTCTTTCCCTTCAGTTTCTTCCACCCTACATTCCCAGTGAGGATGAGAAGGCCACCCCAGCTCTGTTTGCACATGCAGTACGTGATGTCATGGCCAAGTAAGACTACCATATTTCTGATCAACTGGTTAAATGAAGCTCCTGGTCAAAATAATCTGAAAATTTACATTTTATGTATAGTATTTTGCAAGGCATGAAACCATTTCAGAAAACAACATTCAAAGTTCAGACAGGGATTTTGACATTAACCATACAATGTTCTCTAAAATTTGTCATGCCATTGATAAATATGAACAAAAAGGACTATATTAAATAAATAATACTCATACTGAGCTACAGTTAAATGCAAAAGTATTGGGACAGTGACCCAATTCATTTTTGTGATTTTAGCTCTGTACTCAATGGATTTGAAATGAAACAATGAATATGAGGTTAAAGTGAAGACTGTCTGCTTTAAAGGGATAGTTCACCCATTTTGAAGAATTTTATATTGTTTTACTTACCCCCAAAATGGTACGTAAGGCTGTTGTGATGCTGTCCTGGTCTCACCATTGTAGCTATCCTGAAGTGGAGCAATGCTAACAATTAGCATCTTTCCATTGGATAAAATTTACCCCCAGCTAACTTGCTTTAAAATTAACCGCATAAATCCACTCAAATAAGGCTTAACAACTGTTTTACAAGTGTCGTTGTTGGAAACGAAAATGCACATGTGATAACCGAGTGCACAAGTGCTGTTTCTCTATCTTTTGCTGTCGCTCACACTTCCCTAATTGTTTCATTTTCCCGTGTCTATTTACTAATCTACTAATGTTAGATCAGGATTGGGTAATACTAACTCTCTAACCATGTGTTCATGTTTACCTTACGTTTCTCGTGCATGTCATTTACTAATTTACTAACGCTAGGTCAAGATAGGTTTATTACTAACAAGTACTAATTATCTTGTTACCTTGTCAGTCTTCCACACCTGATTTCCATTCGCATGCTGCTCTCAAGCTAAGTGTCTGCACCTGTCTACACCTGCATTTAAGCTCAGTGTTCATGTCTGTTCTTTGTGAAATTGTTGCCCCTGTTTATCATTGCACTATTGAGTGTTGTTTCAAGCCTGTCTTTTGTTACGATCCAAGCCTGTTTTTGACCATTGTTATTGACCTCTGTTTGTCTGTACCACAAGTTTTTGCCTGCTGTCTTTTTGTTCTTTTGCCCCGCGGAGCGGACTTCGGTCTTGACTCTTGCGTTGCCTTTGACCCCAAGCCTGCCTACCGTCTGCCTGTACTTCTGCCCCGCTGACAGCTACTCTGGTTACTGGATTATTGCATGGTGTACCGATTCTGAGACTGCCTTCTCCCTCGGTACTGTACATTGGTTTTGGCTGGATTTTTGTGTATGTACTTTGCTTGTTTTTTGACTACGCTCATTGGACATTCCTGGAATAAAGCCCTGACGGGACTTTATCCTTCGACCACTGTTTCTGAGTCGTGCATTTTGGGTCCAACCCCCACGCACCCGTCTCACCATTTTCTATTGCAAAACAAACTCGTTGTAAGCTTTCTTAAGTAGCCGGCTCTTAAGTTACCGGCTCTTTTACAAGATGTTCATAAATCTAAACAGAGGCTGAAACGACATAATCATATACAGTAATTTGAGTGAAAATATCGTCATTGTGCACTCGGTAATCATATGTGCATCTTTGTTTCCAACAACAACACTTGTTGTTTTTAAACCTTATTTGAGTGGGGGGGGTGGTGCTTTGGATCATTCTTTCTGTTTCTACACTTTTCTCTTTCCATCACTTTGGTACAGGTTAGTACTCATCTTATCTGTCCACAAGACTTTGTTCCAGAACTGTACAGTTTTTTTTTCATGTACTGTCTAGCAAGCTAACCCTGGCCCCGTTTCCCAAAAGGATCTTAGATAAAGACCATCTTAGGCTAATTCGTTTTTATATTACTTTCATTGTTTGTTTTTTGTCATTTGTTTTTTGTCTTTCTTCCCCTATTTATTTTATGTAATGTCAGTACATTTTAATAATTGCAATCATAAAATTAATAAATCACAAACAAAAAACACTAAGATGATTTTGGGAAATGGGGGCCTGGGCCCCGTTTCCCAAAAGGATCTTAGATAAAGATCATCTTAGGCTATTTTGTTTTTATATTACTTTCATTGTTTGTTTTTTGCCCTTCTCCATCTATTTTTATTATCTGTTTCATGTAATGTCAGTAAATTTTTATAATTCTAATCATAAAATTTATAAAGCACGAACACAGAACACTCTAAGATGATCTTAACTCTAAGATGCTTTTTGGAAACGGGGCCCTGGTTGTTTTGATCTTGAGGCTTACCAGTGCTTTGGATCTTGTGGTGAACCCTCTGAGGTTATGCTGGTGTAGTCTTCTCTTTGGGGTACTTTTTGGCACTTCTATGCCTACATCCTGGAGAGTGTTCTTGATGTGTTCAACAGATGAAAAGGGGTTTTTCTTCACGACTCAAAGTATTTTTCGGTCATCCGTAACAGTGGTCTTTCATTGTCTACCAGGTCGTTTGCTATTGCTGAGCTCACCAGTGCGTCGTTGCTTCCTAACAATGTATCAAACAGTTGATTTTCACACACCCAATGTTTTGGCCATGTCTCTGATTGATTTATTCTAATTTATGATGGCCTACTTTACTGGCATTGACACTTATACTTAGATGTTGAAAGACAGCAGCAACACCAAATGCAAATGCAAATTTCACACCTAGCATCAACTCTAGACCTTTTGTTAGCTTTTTAACTAAATTGTGTCATTGTCCCAATTTTTCAGTTAACTGTGTAACACCGTACTAAAAAAGCATTATTTACAGTGATTTTTTACAACCTCTCAGAGAGGTTGTGCAACTCTGTGTGTGTTGGTACCTAGAACAACCACCTAAAAGTAAAGTAAAACTGTTTCATTCACTGGCCAGCTACATCTGTTATCTCTGGTACTCCCTTTTTGTAGGAGTAGTGGATACCCAGCCTGTAATATCTTGGCATCTGATTCACACAGTTACTCACCCAGCCCTGATCGGATTGAAAATAACAAGCAATGTTGAATAGTGCAGAATAGAACATTTATATAACCTCTAAAATAAAATGTTATAACAATATGGATAAAAACATGTTAACCCTTCAGAATCAAGAAAAATATTTTCTCAAAGTAAACATTTATGTCTCCAAAAACATTTTCTGGTTCACCCTCCCTTCACAAAGATAACACTACAGAGTCATCTTCTATATTTTTTTGAGAGATTAACATATTGGGGGATCTTTGACCATTCCTCCATTCAGGATTTTTAAAGATCCTTCACTCTGCTCTTGCAGAATGCCCTCATCTTTTCAAACCACAAATTTTTTGATCAAGTTAATATCTGTGATTACCATTACAAAAAGTAAGTTTGTGGTCAGTTTTATTTTCTGGCTGAAAAAAATTGCAGCCAAGTTTGAGCTTTATGATTCTGTTTCTACTTTTAATACTTGCTGGAGTTAATTCCGTTGACCTACCAGGGCCGGTAGATGCAAAACAAACCCATAAATTTAAAGATCCACCACCATATTTTTGCTGTAGGTGTGATATTCTTTTCAACATATTGTCCTTCTATGACAGTGTGAGTTCTCCCAGTTGTTTCTAAATTAACTCTATACTCCAACTCAAGATTGGAACTGAGATAATTTTTTAACTTGTTAAAAGCAGATTTATTTTGCAGGATTTTATGTGAAAGAATTACTAAGGGTGTGAAAAATTGTACCATATATCTTTATGGAAAAACATATATTACATGTACTTGTTGAACAAATATTCTTCTCAAAGCAACCGTATTTGTATAAGATTTTACCATAATTTAATTTTTTTTTAAACATACAGTATTGGTCATTACCTGTATTTTATATATATATTTAAATACAGCCTTTTTTTCTCAAGAGTGAATAATGTTCTACAGGGCATATACTAGGAATGTGACCCTCAATATTCCTATGTCGACATGGTGTCGAGCTTTCAAATCACTTTTTTTTTTTTGCTGCTCTGCTGGCTTTCTTTTTAATTACATGATCACAAAAAACTGTGTGTGTACGACAGACAACACTTGTCATTTTTGTGTGTGTGTGTGGTGGTGGTGTGCTCCCCCATACGATGTGTGTGTGTTGATGTGACAGACATGGCAGACACTGTGTAGTGATACCTGTAAATTTCAAGATCCTTCCTTTCCTTCCTTCCCCTCCAAAACAAAAAAAAAAAAAAAGTTGTACAAACACGAACAAAATCATGGCACAATAGATGATGAGATAGATTTATTAGAGATATATAATTTTTTTTTTTTTTTTTTTTTTTTTTTGTTTTTTGACAAAGAAGAAAACACCAAAGATGTGCCACAGAACCAGCACCCTCAAAACTCAAAAACACTTCTTCAACTTTTCTTCACTTCAATCATTGCAATAATGCATCTTGCAATAAATCATCCCGCCCATTGACTCCAAGCCATTGAGTTGAATGCCATATGTTCCCAGTATAAGAATTATTATATTGCATATAATTTAATATTAATAAATAAAAAAAAATAAATAAAAGAAATAATAAAAAAATAAAGGAAATATATATATATATAATATATATTTTATATATATGCTGGGGGATATATGATTATATAATATTAAAATTGAATTTATAAATTATTAATATTAAAAAAAATTAAAATTAAAATAATTTCTAATTTCTCTCTTTTTTACATTTCTCTGTTCTTTAAATTATGGAGGATATTGCATGATTGGTTGATTGATATGGATGGTTGATAGGCATTATGCTCATGAAACACACACTTTAACTCTATTTACTTTGGCCCTCCAGAGGCAATTTCCACCTAGATTCTACTAGTTTTATGAAAATGTCAATATCTCAAAAAATATTCCCTGCACATCCATGGTTTAAAGTTCTAATTGAAGAATAAGCTGTATAATTCAGAAATTTGCAACAGAATACATTTATTTCAGAATAGTCACATACAGTATATACATAATAACCATAACATACGTAGCCTAATGTATTTAAATACGTGTGTGTTTTTACACTACAACAGCAATGTATTTCAGCCATAAGTGCGATAGGCGGTCGCTGTGGAAATTTCGACTGTATGGGACTTTGGCGAAATGTAACAAGATAAACTGTTCAGGGTTAATCAGAAAACAGCTGTCGCTGAATATACTGGTAAGTACTTGGTTTCCTAAACATATTTATACAAGAGATTTTGGAGAAAAAACCGAAAGTACATCAGGTACTGTATGTAGTACAGTAAGCAAGGGCAAACGGCGAATGGTCATTTGTACAACGTTTTTAAAAAATATTATTGTTTCTATATGTGAACATGATTTTGTAAGAATTTTTTTGTGTGCTTTGCTAATGCTTTAAAACTCTCTTGGTAAGCTTAGAAAGGGACTAAGTGAAAAAAAATTCTGTTCATTCCTCATGCTATGTTGTTATGATTAGATGTCCGCATGAGTCAGTAAGGGTGTGGGCAGGCTGCGTTTGAGTTTACAAGAACTGTTGATGTCACAGGAACGAACATCTTCTTTATGTCTCTTAAAAAGCTGTGTCATTTCCTATAAATGACGTGCGAAACTGCAAAACAAGAACTAGCTATCTTAACTGTCAAGCTAAGCCACCTGACCTCTGCATGAGGCAAAGGCTCTGAGGGGGTATATATATTGTGTGCATTCTCTGAGAAGTCAGAGGGCTTCGCTTAGAGCTTCCTCATTCTGTTGTTTCTGCTTGCAAGAGAAATAAGTCTTAATGTGTTTAATTCTGACTCTGCTGTGGAATCATATTGGTATGATTTATATTTACTTCTGATCCAAAGGGAAATATAATTTCCATCACAATTTTATTAGCGTGTATAAACAGTGCATTTTATGCATTTTACAGTCTGTGGCTGTGGCGAGAGGATCAGTCGTAAGTGCTTTAGGCTATTGATAGCATCCTTCTATTGTATTGCCCTGCAGTGTAACTGCAGTGTAAACAATCCTGCATAAAATTTTACAGGGTTTTCTTAAAGCTGCAGTTTATAATTTCAGACGAACATGAATACTGTAATTGAGACAGATACATCTCAACCACTAGGTGCAAAGTTTATAGAGTTAATAATGATAATTATCATCTCATCATCATTATGACAATTTGTACAACACCTTATGAATAAACTCAGTTGGAGAGGGCTTTGAGAGTACATGGCAATAGCATTACTATTCAAAACCTGAATGTTACAGTCAGGTGGTTGCTAACAGCTAATTATTGTTTTATCACTGCTGTGAAGAGTAATTACAGGCATATTTATTGACGAGGATATCGTCACCAGGGAGGTATGTGTCAAATGCTTCATGACACCAAAACTTAAACCAACGCAATCGTTTCAACTGTGTCATTGCTTCGGAAATTTTTGCTCTGCCCGTCACTACCTCATACTGTACTTGTATGCATTTCTTACATGTCAACTTTCAATCCCCAATCTTGCACATTCCAGAAAAATTTATGTGCAGTTCAGATGGTGGACTACAGAGTGAAAATAAGTAGCAGCCATGTAGGACAGAAATATTTTGTCCTTTTACTTTTATGCAAACATTTTGCTGACATTTCCTACTCATTTGTCTTTCTTCACATTGCATCCTTGTATTTGTCTTTGTGTGTTTGTATGTGTGTTTATGTGTCTCTGCTTGCTTGCTTGCGTGTGTGTTTGTATGTATGTGTGTGTGTGCGGGTGCATATGCACATGCATTGGTCTTGGTTTCTCAGGGCCCTGTGCGTGCCTGTAACAGACCACACGTATGAAGACTGTCGTCTGATGATCTCGGCCGGGGAGCTGACCCTTCCAATGGAGGCTGGCCTGGTGGAGTTCACCAAGATCAGCAGGAAGTTAAAGTAAGCCTGCCCACACACAGCTTCTGCGAGCAGGAAACACAAGTATATTAACTATGTCCTCTGATGACTACTGATAAGCTCCTGAATTATTGATGTATGTTTATTTAATAGACTATAAATGACAAGAAGTTGCTGAAAAGGAGATGCCCTATGTTTTGATACCTGTGTGAACGGTAGCCTATAGTATAATTTCACACCTATGATACATTCACTTTGTGTGCGTCTTTCTACTGGGTTTTTGTATTAGTCTGAAATGGGACAACGTGCAAAAGGAGCTGGAGTCCTTTGCTGCCATCGCCAATTCCTGTAAAGGCGGACGGATCAAGATCAAGGAATTTTCCAGTTTCCTGAAAATTCCTGTCAGCCCGCCCCTGCAGGAGCTGTTTGCCCTATTTGATCGGGTGAGTGCGGGGCTGAACGTGTGCTGTAAAATCAGGAAAATAATCAAGATCATGTGATTATTTTCAAGTTGGGCCTGTGTTGCAAGCTACCGGTGTGATTTAAAAATGGCCATTTAGTGTACATGTTATGGTCAATGTGGGAAACCGGTCATTTTGCAAAATAACTCGTCATTTTGCAGACTAACCAGCTACGCGGTTCTTTTGCAAAATGGCCGGTTTCCCACATTGACCGTAACATACACATAAAATGCTTATTCTTTAAATATCACTTTTTATACTTTTCTTATAAAAGGGTTTATACACCTAGTCAGTTTAATTCCAAAAGAAATGTTTTGTGATATCTTTTGCAAATAAATTGAGTCATAATGAAGCGTCACCTTGGAAAAATGTTAATTCCACTTTTTATTTATCTTTTCTGTCTGTGTATCCGTCTGTCTCCATCTGTTTCAGAACGGCGATGGCACCATTGACTTCAGAGAATATGTCATTGGTGTCACTGTCCTTTGTCAGCCTGCAAACACGGAGGAAACCATTCAGATGGCATTTCAGGTACAGAATTCTGGGCTGTACCAAGTGCGTTAGCTGTCTCTGCAGTGTCTTTAATAAAAAATAACTAGCCTCTATGCCAGTACTGGTGAGTGTATGTCTATATGTGTGAAGGGGTGACTGAGTTCTGCAGATGAGAGGGCATCAGTGTGCGTTGTGGTTAATGAACCAAGCTTGTAATTGGGTGGTGGCAGGTCCAATTTCCTGGAATGGCTGCATCATATGATGGAATATGGTAGGAAAGGACAGCAGACAGAATAATCCACTTTTTATTTTAAGACTGCAAATTTAAAAAAGTCATATTCAATAAAAAAAGGTTGCATATAACAACCTGAACCTGAACCTGAACCTGAGCGATACAAGTCTCAGAGTTATGGGCTGACTGATCAACTGAACAGGATATGAAACCGACCGTGGCATGCAAGATTATGCCTTTTCAAAATCCTTATTATACATTGCATAACAATCTGTTTGTTATTTTCATTGATTTAAAAAATGAGCAGTAAACAGGAACAAGTCACTCCATTGATGCATATACGACTATCGTATTGTCAAGTTTCAGAGGGAGTATGGCAACAGAGTATATAACAGCACCCATGAGTTGGATTGGGTTGAGTGGGTTAAAAGCAAAATGAATGTAACGTAGTATCTGTGAGTCACTATGGGTAAAGGGCAGCAGTATAGTATAATGGTTAAGGAACTGGGTTTGTAACCGAAAGGTTGCAGGTTCGATTCCCAGATTGGACACTGCCGTTGTACCCTTGAGCAAGGTACTTCACCTGCATTGCTTCAGCATGTATCAATGAATACTATGTATAAATGCAAAAATGCTGTGTAAGTCGCTCTGGATAAGAGCGTCTGCTAAATTCCTGTAATGTAATGTAATGTAAAGAATGATTTTGAGTGTACAGTGACTTTTATGGTTTCTCCTCAGCTGTTCGACACGGATGACGACCAGAGAATCACGCAGGAGGAGTTCTCCTCTCTTCTACGCTCCTCATTGGGTGTGGCTGACCTGGATGTCTCTAAACTCTTCAGCGAGATTGATGTGGATAAATCTGGCTGCGTCTCCTACGGTGAGTCCAGTTGCCCCAATGGCAACGGAGACCCAGAAACGGCTTTCAGAATTTCAGGAAGATACAGTTGGTCTGTTGACTGACACAGGGTTGTATACACAGTAAGATAAGTTCTCCTTGTCTTTTATAATCTAAACCAGTACTACTGAGAAGAGCAGCTTTTCCCACGTTTTATAGTGTTATGTTCAATGTTTCAAATGCAGGGATTTTGCCTTACAGTTTTTTACGATTGCTTTGACTCATTTTGCACAACAGAGTTTCAATGTGCAAAACTCTTGGTACAGAATGCAATACTGCTCATTTTGGGTTCGAAATCTAATGTAGCATGCAAAATAAAAATAGCGGTGTCAAATTAGAGAATATTATATGCAAATGTTTATCATAGCACCAGAACATTGGATATGTTCATCGTTGAAGTTTAATTATTGGTGCATTTCCAAATAGAACGGCCATTATCAAATAATGTTGTCAAACACAAAATAATTGTCATCAAAAAAGACTATGCAAGGGTCATTTCCTCATAAGTACTTGAAATGATGTACAGCAAGCATCCCTTGTGATAGACTGCAGTGTATATATATATATATATATATATATATACAGGTGCAGCTCAAAAAATTTGAATATCGTGAAAAAGTTCAAAATGTTTTGTCACTCATGTCAGAAAGTGAAACTCATATATTATATATACTCCTCAAAAAAAGTTTGGAAACGTTATTTCGGTCGATTATTCCTCCCCTTTAATAATACCAATTGGTATTGTATTTTATATCGTTGGAAAGCCTGATTAGTCACCTTTACAACGAGGTACAACTTGTAAGGATCATGCATTCGTGGAATGAGCAACACAGCTAACCGTGTGGGTAGCGGCCCAAAAAAATGTGCCAAAATCCCCTGCAATATTCTTCTGTTGGTATTCACTCTCGTTTTGAGCTTCAAGTGCTGGCAGGTGTATGGGACCTAACTCCATCCTCCAGGATGACAACGCTCGCCCCCACAGAGCCAGGATCATCACAGAGTACCTCCAGAATTTGGGAGTGGAGAGGATGGAATGGCCTGCCGTGAGTCCAGACCTCAACCCAATTGAACACTTGTGGGATCAGCTTGGGCGTGCTGTACGTGCCAGAGTGACCAACGCAACCATGTTGGCTGACTTGCGACAAATCCTGGTTGAGGAATGGGATGCCATCCCACAGCAGTGTGTGACCAGGCTGGTGACCAGCATGAGGAGGAGGTGCCAAGCTGTTGTGGCTGCGTATGGATCTTCCACACGCTACTGAGGTCCCTGACAGTGTAAAATGAATAAAGTGTAAAAATGGCCAATATGTGTTGTTTTTTCCTTATTACTGTGGGAGAGTGCAATCATCCAGTCCACCAAGCAACTCAAAACGAGAGTGAATACCAACAGAAGGATATTGCAGGGGATTTTGGCACATTTTGGCATTCCACGAATGCACGATCCTTACAAGTTGTACCTCGTTGTAAAGGTGACTAATCAGGCTTTCCAACGATATAAAATACAATACCAATTGGTATTATTAAAGGGGAGGAATAATCGACCGAAATAACATTTCCGAACTTTTTGTGAGGAGTGTAGATTCATTACAAATAGAGTGAAATATTTCAAGCCTTTATTTCTTGTAATTTTGATGATTATGGCTTACAGCTAATGAAAACCCAAATTCAATGTCTCAGAAAATTTGAATATTACATAAGATCAATAAAAAAGGATATTTTAAACAGAAATGTCAGCCTTCTGAAAAGTATGTTAATTTCTATGCACTCAATAATTGCTTGGGGCTCCTTTTGCATGAATTAGTGCATCAATGCGGTGTGGCATGGAGGCGATCAGCCTGTGTCACTGCTGAGGTGTAATGGAAGCGCAGGTTGCTTTGATAGCGGCCTTCAGGTCGTCTGCATTGTTGGGTCTGGTGTCTCATCTTCCTCTTGACAATACCCCATAGATTCTCTATGGGGTTCAGGTCAGGCGAGTTTGCTGGCCAATCAAGCACAGTAATACCATGGTCATTGATCCAGCTTTTGGTACTTTTGGCAGTGTGGGCAGGTGCCAAGTCCTGCTGGAAAATTAAATCAGCATCTCCAGGCCGCTGCGGTAGTACAGCGGTAAAAGCGCTGACTTTCAGTCAGCGCAGTTGTACTCCGAGGATCGGGGTTCGCGCCCCGGACCTGCCATTTTCCGAGCATGGCCGGCGCCCTGTGGGAGCAGCAATTGGCGGCTGCTTCCGGGTGGTGGGTTAGGGTTAGGGTTAGGGTTAGGCTGAGCATATAGCAGCCACGGACGGGTTGGAATCACGGTCAGGTTCGGAAGGAGTCGCGCTCTGGTAGCGTGGCTACCTTCGCTCTACTGACGACCGACGGAGGTTGTGCAGCAGCGATTCTCTAGCAGTTGCTACACGGGGGGAATTGAATTAGAATAGGGGTTCAATTGGCTACTAAATTGGGAGAAAAATGGGAAAAAATCAGAAACAAATTTTTAAAAAAATAAAAATCAGCATCTCCATAAAGCTTGTCAGCAGAAGGAAGCATGAAGTGCTCTAAAATTTTCTGGTAGATGGCTGCGTTGACTGTGGACTTCAGAAAACACAGTGGACATGGCACCCCAAATCATCACTGACTGTGGAAACTTCACACTGGACTTCAAGCAATGTGGATTCTGTGCCTCTCCACTCTTCCTCCAGACTCTGGGACTTTGATTTCCAAATGAAATGCAAAATTTACTTTCATCTGAAAAGAGGACTTTGGACCACTGAGCAACAGTCCAGTTCTTTTTATCCTTAGCCCAGGAAAGACGCTTCTGACGTTGTCTCTGGTTCAGGAGTGGCTTGACACGAGGAATGCAACATTTGTAGCCCATGCCCTGGATTCGTCTGTGCATGGTGGCTCTTGATGCACTGACTCCAGCCTCAGTCCACTCCTTGTGAAGCTCCCCCAAATTCTTGAATGGATTTTGCTTGACAATCCTCTGAAGGCTGCGGTTATCCCTGTTGCTTGTGCACCTTTTTCTACCACACTTTTTCCTTCCACTCAACTTTCTATGAATATGCTTGGATACAGCACTCTGTGAACAACCAGCTTCTTTAGCAATGACCTTTTGTGGCTTACCCTCCTTGTGGAGGGTGTCAATGACTGTCTTCTGGACATCTGTCAAGTCAGCAGTCTTCCCCATGATTGTGTAGCCTACTGAACCAAACTGAGAGACCATTTAAAGGCTCAGGAAACCTTTGCAGGTGTTTTGAGTTAATTAGCTGATTAGAGTGTGACACCATGAGTTTCCAATATTGAACTTTTTCACAATATTCTAATTGAGACACTGAATTTGGGTTTTCATTAGCTGTAAGCCATAATCATCAAAATCATCAAGAAATAAAGGCTTGAAATATTTCACTCTATGTGTAATGAATCTATATAATATATGAGTTTCACTTTCTGAAATGAGTGACAAAAAATATTGAACTTTTTCACGATATTCTAATTTTTTGAGCTGCACCTGTATATATATATATATAGCTTGTGTTTTTTTGGAAGACAAACTAAATATTAGATTATAGTAGGTGACTGTATATGAAGTTTAATCATTGAAAACAAATCATACAGTAATGCAGTAAACTCAACTGTATTTTACAGTAAAAGCAAAAACAACAGTAACAGCAAAAACAGTAAAAGCAAAAGCAGTTACAATAAAAAAAAAAATGCATTTCAGTGCTTAAGCAGCATCTTGCCTCTCTGCTGCATTTGGCCACAGCATTTCATCTACGTCGCATCTGATGTCTTCATTTGCAAGGCAGCATTGGTAAAATCTTCGGGAGTGTCTTATCCACCCCTGGCACTGCTGGGCTGTAATGTCATCGCACGCCTCATCCATAGCCTGAAGGAGTGTCGCCTGCTCATACAGACGCCGATCATACACCTTCCACCTCCAGGCCGAGAAAAACTCCTCTATGGGGTTTAGAAAGGGGGAGTAAGGTGGTAGGAAGAGCGATCTGAACTCTGGATGGGCTGTAAACCAGTCTCGCACAGCCAATGCATGATGGAAGTTAACGTTGTCCCAGACAATGGTGGACACCATCTGCGCATTTGGCTGTACAAGACGGTTGTACAGCCCATCCAGAAAATTAATTAGGCGCACAGAGTTGTATGCCCCCAGCAGAGGGTCACGAGCCTCAACTCCATTCCTGGAAATGGCAGCACACATTGTAATGTTGGCTCCACGCTGTCCCGGAACACCAATAGTAGCCCTCTGCCCAATTATGTTCCAGCCCCGACGCCGGCGCTTGCAAAGATTGAATCCCGCTTCATCTACATAAAGGATCCCATGCTGCTCTGCTCCAGCATCAATGTCCATTATTCTCTGAAATATAAAACACATGAGCATTACTGGGATAGAAACAGACCAATGCTTTACTGTATGTACAATATGCAAAACAAAGTTATTTCTATGCGCCATATTGTAGCGCTTTCCAAATATCAATAAACAACTTGAATATGCTATATTACCAATGTTTAGGGCCAGGTGCTTTTCCTCATCTAACATGTTGGTTGCCTACAGGCGGATCAATCAGGGATGGATTAACTTTATGGTGGGCCCTTGGCAAGGTATTACTGTATTTTGGGCCCTATACAGCACTGTTTTACTGTATAGCAGTTTTTGCACATACCGTCTCAGGGCCGGGTCTAGGCAAACTAGGCATGTAACTATTATCTATATATATTTGCACTGAATGGGCCCCCTGGGAAAATTGGGCCCTAGGCACATGCCTAGTTTGCCTAGATCTGGCCCTGAGACCAATGGGTAGGCCCACACACATAGAACATAATCCTGTGATATGTAGGAACATAGGGCAACCAGTCTACACATTTACAGAGGTCACTATTTGGTACTGTAGTATTGCAACATTGCTATACACATACCTCAACGCCTTCACCCTATCCTCATTTCTTTGGAAAGGCACCAAGTAAATCTGTTTCAATGTCACTTGATGTCTTCTCAGAATTCGCCCAATTGTTGTTTGGCTGATTGACGTTATGTCTTCGAAGATTCCATTATCGGCCAGAATGTTTTGTTGTATTTCCCTGATCCTTATGTCATTTATTTGAACCGCCATGTCCACTAGTGCCCTGTCCTGCTGGTCAGACAGAAGACGGCCACGTCCTCCACTTGGTGGGTTTCTTTCAGTTCTGCAGTACAGTACAGATAATAATTACAACAAAGATAATTCACACCCACAATTTATTATTTATGAAATATACTGTAACACAGTCAGCAATATCTTCAATATTACACATACTGTAATTTCAATATACAGTTACAGTAAATTATAGGTATTGACTTACCGATTATCTTTCTTAAAAACTCTTATTATGGATGCCACAGTTGATCTTTTTAGGTTTGGCTGAACAACCCTTCCAGCTTGCGCAAGTGTGAGACCTCTATTCATAATATGGTCGATCACAGTGGCTCTAATGTCATTTGATACAACTGCACGCCTTCTGACTCCCTGGCCACGACCTCGACCTCGACCACGACCCCGTCCACGACCCTGTCCTTCATTGCCAACCTCATTGGCTTGCTCCATGTTGTCAGAAACTGCCATTCAGGTTTTTAAGCAGCCTTTTATGTAGTTGTGAAGAGATTATCAATTGTGTTGCAGTGCAACTCACCTGGGCAAGGTTGTTGAAAATAATGAGACATGACTACAAACACCTGTTGAATTGATTTAGTGATCTGCATTTGTAGTAATAAGCATTTGAACGTTGTCGTAATATTAGGTGGTTGTATTCTGAGAATGGAGCATATGAGTTAGAGTTTGGTACTTTGTATTAACAGTTTTGCACTTTGTATGGCAGCATATGATGTAGTGTCTTAAGGTAGGAATTCTGAAAGTTAGTTTAGCACTTTGCATTAAGAGTTATGCACTTTATATGTAAGCATAGCATTTAGTGTCTTAGAGTACGAATTTTGAAAGTCAGTTTGGCATTTTGAGTTTTGTACATTGAAATTCTGCTGTGCAAAAGGAGTCAAAGCAATCATAAAAAACTGTAATACCTGCAGCCCAAGGGATTCCCACTTAAACGAAACATTTTGTAAATGATTTGTGGGGCTCAGTTTTTTTTAGTAATGTAGTGTATTTATACAGGTTACATTTCAATATCATTAATTGCAAAAAGCCAAAACGGAAAAATATATCACATCATTATTCTGCAGAACATTGTTGCTTCTTTTCCTTTTATTGTACTGGAAAAGCCTAAAATGGCTGCCGCTATTTTAAAGCTATTGTCCTCCTGTTCCTCTCAACAGAGGAGTTCCAGGCCTATGCCAAGGCCCATCCAGAGTACGGTAAGCTGTTCACCACCTATCTGGAGCTACAGCGCTACCAGGCCCTGCAAGAGGCAGAGCCAGCTAACACCTCCTCCACCAACCGCGTCAGCCCAGACAACCCCCATGAAGACAGTACCTCTGACAAGAAGGATGACTGAGTCCATGGGGCAGTGACTCCCAAAGACTGAAGGGGAGACCTGGCATTCATCACTTATGCTAGACGGGTGTCATTTTAAAGTGACTGAAAATGTCCTAGGCTGTGTCCAAAATCACTCACTATTTACTATCTAGTGTACTATTTTGGCCGTCAGCCATCTTGGTCTAGTGTCCGAATTCTCTAATCAAATTTTGCGTACATTTTAGTACAGTAGAAATATCCCACAATGCATCATAATATCTAGTAAGCAACTCTGGTCACTAGAAAGGTGGATATGAACCATAATGCTTTGCAAACTATTTGCAAAGCCTTTTAAAAAAAACTTTTACTAGCTAGCAAAGGCGGTCTTTTCTTATTAGTTAACAGTGCGTAGCTACAATTCGCTGTCCGCCACATCTTTCGGCCAAAGCACCAATATAATGGCAATATTATTTTAGTGAGTTGCAGCTCGTCTTTGGGCGTTGTTTACTTAGTACACTATTTAGCGCCTTATATGGGCATTCACTAGTTGGGGATTAGTGAATAGTGAGCGATTTCGGACACAGCCCTAGTCTCCTAGTCTATTCTAGCTGACTGTCTTCTGTCATCTTTAAGTGCCCAATTAAGACTTGGAAACAGTTTTTTAAAGGTGGAGATACTACACCGAGAGAATAAACAATTGGTTTATGAACAACCGGGAAAATGGCACGAATCTGTAGCCACAGATCAAAATCTTGTGCGATGTCTCTTAAAATTTGTGGTTTTTAAAAACTGGCCAGATGGAGGCCTTAAACACAAATTGTTCTAGTGAGCAAATCAGCAGCAAGATTTAAGACCACTTGTGAAAAAGGCAAACCAAACAAAACTATACAATAATACCTTACACTGAAACAAACCTTTTTTGAAACCTAGCTATCATACTTGATTCAAACAATTAGCTACCTAGCTTACATTGGTCATTTTTATAAAATAGTTCAGTCAAGAATCTAATTATATTTTTACAATACTCTTAATACACTTAAATGATTCAATGCATGTTACCTAAATGACCACTTTAACAGAAATAAATAAAAACATTAGAATGTAATAATGTTGGATTTAATTTAGATTTTGTCCCATGTTTGTAAGTATCATCTGAATAGGAAGCTACCTGAATTTTTCTCACATCAAACACAAATTCTGTCTGGGCTGAGGCTGCCATAGCTGATACTTGTAATTCTGCTGAACCAACAGTCTCACTGAAAGCATTATGTGTGCTAAGTTATTTTTTTTATTTTTTTTCCGCTTCCCATTGACTTGCTTGAAAAAACAACCACTGTTATCAGTGCAAAGTCCTTTTAGTTGCATAATTACAAAGTTTCTACACTGTCTAAAGTTTAAATGATCTCACAACCTTTCAGCAGCATGGATGCTTGGGATTATGTAAAAAACTAATAGTAGGCCACAGTTGTGCCAAGATGATTTTTTTATGCCCGCGGAGCAGAAATTATTTCATGTTTCCATTTGAATTCAAGAGTATGATTGAATCTGCCTTTTTAAATGGTGTTCTGAATAGCATTTTTTGTTGCTTACAGAAGCTTAGTTCTGAGTAGATATTGCATGAGATTGGTATTCTCAAAGTCTGAAACTGTCTCTTTTGACAGGATTAGTGCAACTTTCAACGGAAAATGCAAGCTGTTGCAGGTGATTATTTGGAAACGGGTTTCAGAGAAAAATTTAATAAACCTGAGCACTGAGCTTCAGTTAGTCTTAGTTTTAAAGCCAAGAACAGCCAAAGTAGTAATTACTGCATTTGCAAATTTTTTAAATCTTGTTGAATACTTTTTTGCAATAAATGTTTGATTATTTCATGCAATTTGGTAGTTCCTCTATTCTGTTCAAGGGATGTCCTTTGAAATTTCCCACAGTCCATTCATTATGAATGGCAACAGGGATGCGTTTTTTAGCTTGTCTGTGTTATTCATCCTCACCTACTAGTTACCCTGTGTGCATTTATGCTTTTAATTATTTATTGTCTGTCTGTATCCAGTTCCCTTACCTTGAGTGATTTATTGCACTCAATTTTTGAGTGTTAGCTAAAGAACATAACACATTGAATGTACTTTTCATATTCTATTTTTATATACCACATGACTAGGGCCACCGGTTTATTTCCATTATAACCTGCAGGGATTTAAATGTGTATTTCAATAGTTATCCTCCAAAGGTCCCTGTAGGCACTCCAACAGCACAGTCAAGTGACTAATCATACAATTGAGTTTCTAATTGAGATGGTTATAAAAAATAAAAAAAATTAGTTGATCTAATATGGGGGAAATTCAGAGGAAGGAAAGTGAACAAGATGGAAGTTTAAATGCTACTAACAGCATATCTTTAAGCAAAGGAGTGAAGCAGTGTCCACCTGGTACACTGCATATAGGCGGATTAAACTTTAAATTTAACCACTAGATGTGAGGGTTTAGGTTTGTAACGATGAGCCAAAAGCGACAAAACAACACATGATTACAGAACAAGTCACTCAAAAAAGTGAGGAAGCAGAAGTGAGGGGCTTAAATACCTAGCAGGTAATCGGACAGGTGAAACTAATGATAAGCGGTGAGAAGCAAAACCCCAAACCGGAATGTGGGAAAAAATCAGATAGACTGCTAACTGGAGAGAAAGGACAAGAACCGTAGCGAAACAGGAAAAAAAGCCTCGAACCATGACACTAGAAGGTTGTTTATGAATATACTTTAGTGTGCTTGCTTCAGAAATTGTTTAGCTGTTACCAGATTAAAACGTTAGACAGCTGTAGCACTTTACCAGTGTAACCTTATGACTATTACAAACTAAAGGGATTTTGTAGTCTAGGGTGGAAGTACCATTCCAGAAAACAAGGGGAAACAAACTGGTGGCTATACACATGACTAGGGAGGGAATTTTTTAGGTAACCTTCGATAATTTTCCACTCACCACTCAAACCATTCATAACAATTTCATGCATAAACAAAGGTAATACAAAGTTCTATAATATATATAGGTGCAGCTCACAAAAATTAGAATATCGTGGAAAAGTTCAATATTTTTTGTCACTCATTTCAGAAAGTGAAACTCATATATTATATAGATTCATTACACATAGAGTGAAATATTTCAAGCCTTTATTTCTTGTAATTTTGATGATTATGGCTTACAGCTAATGAAACCCAAAATTCAGTGTCTCAGAAAATTAGAATATTTTGCTTTAACATATTTTTAAAGTATCATATTTAATATTTGGTCAGATATCCTTTGCATGCTGTTACTTCCTGAAGTACTATAACCTCTCTGCATTTGAACTGATCTCTATGGGAATTTGGGGGTGAGACTAGATTCAGCTGTAAATTACACTGGTACAGTATGGAACACATGGCTGGCTAAATGGCTGTAAGTCATCAAGGGTCTGAGCTATCGAACGAGCCCCAAACCATCACTCTGTTACCAGATATGGAGTAGATGTGGATGGATCACTGCAAGGGTTATTTCTCCTGACTCATTTTCCTATAGAACCCTTAAAGGGATCCATCCACATCTACTCCATATCTGGCCGCAGAGTGATGGTTTGGGGCTTGTTTGATACCTTAGACCCTTGATGACGTACAGCCATTTCGCCAGTCATGTGTTCCATACTGTACCAGCGTAATTTACAGCTGAATCTAGTCTTAACCCCCAATTCTCATAGAGATCAGTTCAAATGCAGAGAGGTTATAGTATCGCTTGTAACAGTGCCTGAAAATAAGATATAGAGAGTCTTTTGATGTTGATTAAGACTTCAGCTGCTCAACAGTCCGGGGTCCCCATTGTCATATTTTGCGCTTCATAATGCGCCACACATTTTCAATGGGAGTCAGGTGTGGACTGCAGGCAGGCCAGTCTAGCACCCGCACTCTCTACGAAGCCACACTGTTGTAACGTGCAGAATGTGGCTTGGCATTGCCTTGCTGAAATAAGCAGGGACGTCCTTGAAAAAGACGTTGTCTAGATGGCAGCATATGTTTCTCCAATATGCATTTGTACCCTTCAGCGTTAATGGTGCCTTCGCAGATGTGAAAGTTACCCATGCCATGGGCACTAACACCCCATGACATACGCTGGCTTTTGGACCTTGCGTTGGTAACAAGGGGGTCCTTTTCCTCTTTGGCCCGGAGAACTAGGAATGGGAAAATATATTGAAATTCAATATATCACAATACAAAAATGTGATACGTATCGTGGGGCAGAAAAACTACTCCCTATATTACCCACATTTTACTCTGCTGTAGTAATCATACTTGCCTGTTACTTTCACGCACTCTCTGTCGCCCATTAGATATGTATTAGCCTACTTCAGAGGGCATCCTCCAGCTAGCCTGCTCCTCACAATAGCCAACGTTTTATTGCAGACTAAATATTAATTGACAAGTGCTGGCCCAATAAAAGTGTCAGTGTAACACATGTGCACTGCTTATATGCTGCTGTTCACAGAGGGTTTAAAATGACTTGCACCATCAATCCAGCAATCACTATTATTATTTTCTCGTCCATTATTTGTTTAAGGGTAGAAATGTAGACGGGTTTTACCCAAACCGCATCGCATTTTCCCCGCTCTCATTGAAAATTACCCAGTGAGCATTTTCTGGTCTAAAATATGTTAAATAGACATCTATGGTAGATGTCTAATAGAGGCATTATAATAAGTCATTACAGAGGCTAATCACAACCCCTATTAAAGCTGCTTCAGAGAAAAGTTTTACATTACAGTTATTTGGCAGACACTTTTATCCAAAGCGACGTACAATAAGTGCATATTGAAGGTAATTGACACAACTACAAAGCAAATCCAACAAAGTACAACTTTCTCACAACGTAGGAGCTATCGCTAGTAATCAACAGAATACAGTCGGCTATACATTCTAAGCTATAAAATAGCAAAAAACCAAATGGAAAATAAAATAAACAGAAAGTACGTACTATATAATTGGCCCTATATGTAGTTATTTAAGGTGGAGTCTGACCACGACGGAAAACAGACAGTATTTCAGCTGAGCGCAACGGAGTGGGGAGTTCATTCCACCACTGGGGAGCTAGAGTGGAGAAGCTCCGCAGTCGGGACGAGCGAGAGCCGTTAACACGGAGGGAGGGAAGTGCAAGTCACCCTGCACCAGCAGAGCGAAGTGGTCGAGCAGGAGCGTAGTGCTGGATCAAGTCCTGTAGGTAGGAGGGGCCTGACCTTTTGGCTGCAGTGTAGGCCAGGGTCAGAACTTTGAACCTGATCCTGGCCACGATTGGCAGCCAGTGGAGTGACCTCAGCAGGGGGGTGACATGTGTGAATTTCAGGAGGTTGAACACAAGCCTAGCAGCCGCGTTCTGGACCAGTTGTAGGGGCAGAATGGCACAGGCTGGCAGGCTTGTGAGAAGGGAGTTTCAGTAGTCCAGACGTGAGGTGACCATGGTCTGGACAAGGAGCTGGGTGGAATAGGTGGTCAGGTACGGCCGAATCCTCCTGATTTTGTACAGGAGGAACCTGCAGGACTGTGCCGTTGCCCTGATGTGCTTTCTGAAGTCCAGCTGGACGTCCAGGACCACCCCCAGGTTTCTTGCAGAGCGGGAGGCGGTCACCATAGTTCCGTTGACGGTGATGGACAGGTCTAGAAGCGGGGAGGTCTTGTATGGCATGAGTCGAGGTTGAGCTTCAGGTGATGGTTAGACATCCACTCAGAGATGTCAGCCAGGCAAGCAGATATCCTCTCTTTAATCTGTGGTGTAGAGGAAGGGAAAGAGAGGAAGAGTTGGGTGTCATCAGCATAACAATGGTAAGAGAAGCCATGTGAATTAATGACCAAACCAAGAGACTTAGTGTAAATAGAGAACAGTAGAGGACCCAGTACAGATCCCTGCGGGACTCCTGTAGAAAGAGGATGAGGTGCAGAGATAGAGCCCTTCCAGGAGACTTGGTAGGATCTATCTGTGAGATAAGATGTAAACCAAGAGAGAGCAGTTCCAGAGATGCCCATCTCAGCCAGTGTGGAGATCAGGAGTTTGTGGTTGACCGTATCAAACGCTGCAGACAGGTGAAGGAGAATCAGGACAGAGGAGAGGGAATAGGCTCTAGCAGTGGCGAGTGCCTCGGTCACAGCCAGGAGTGCAGTTTCAGTTGAGTGCCCGGTTCTGAAACCAGACTGATGAGGGTCGAGCAGGTTGTTCTGCTGGAGAAAAACAGACAGTTGGATAAGGGCAGCGGTTAGTTAAATCTTCACTACTAATTATTTTCTAATGTTTATACAGTCTGAAAACTAATAATACTAACACAGATTCTATGGTGAGCTTTTAACCCATTTACATTTTACCAGGAAGTCTACAAGATTACAAAATACATGTTTTTATTACAATACAAATAAACAAATATATATATATATAGACATATAAAATATTTTTAATTTTTAAAAAAATAGAGGACTGACAGCCTTGAGCAAATGAACATGTGCACAAATATTGAAAACAATATTTGCACATTAAGGCCCTGACAGCCCGTTAACATATGTGCATATAAATATAGCACATTTCAGAAGAATTGAAACATGGAACACAAACTAGTGCTTCTCATAACCCGCCCTTCCCCTCCCTCCAGACCTTGCTTGGGCCTGCCTCAGGTGATCTGCTGTGGCTGTGTTAATATCTTTCTGTGGCCTTGGTGTCGTATGTCATGACTGCCTCTGCAACATTAGATAGATTAATTTATCCCAAGGCAAATTAGGAGATGCAATATAATTACTGATAAACCAATGTAATGAAAGGCTTTTACTGGACTAGCAATCACAAACTGCAGGTAATGTAGCATGAGCAAACTTACCTTTCGCCAATAGGCCTTTGTGGCCTTGAAGGCGCACTTGCCCTTGGGACCGCTACCCTTCCTGTTGAACTTGAATCTTGTTTGTTACGGAAGCCCTGAAAAGCAAGGTGAAATTTTTTTTTTAAATCTCATACATACGAGATAAGTTGTACGTATTAGCTCATTTTGTAGGCTAATTATAAATGGGTTATATTTCTGCAGAATTCGATGTCCTGGAATAAGAAACTATTATCATTATTAGGCTACCTCTTGTTAATGACGCTTACCCTATGCACGGTGGCCCCCTAGTGGTAGTTGTTGATGTTCCAAATACAGTAGCCTATTCATATTTAATTGAAATTATAAACAAATTTACAACAAAAAACCTCGACATTTTGACAAGGTAGGCTATAATCGTTAAAAGGCCTTTTGCAAATATGCTAACTGTTCTGGGATATTTGGCAATAAAGTAACCTGTGTTATGCAGATATTTCTGACGTTTATAACACAAAAATGAGTTCAGCATTAAGGGAGTTATAGACCTACCATATTTTCTCAGGGGAAGTCTGCATCTGTCAGTACACTACCAAAATACGCTGATCTTTATGTGACTTATATATGTATTATATTAGCCTAGCCTATATGTATAAAACTATGCATAAGTGAGCGGTATTTCGTTTTTTATATTTATGGACTGAGCAACCAATAGTCATAGCTGAACATGCCCCTTTCATGCCGACTTGAAATGTATAGGTCTACGCCTTGAAATAAAAAGGCATACGCCTTTAAATAAATACGAGTGGAAATAAATACCCATTGAAATAAATAAAAGAGACGTAAAATAATTAATATTTATTTTGACGTGCAAATAACAGCTTGTTTAGCCTAATCTTCCGAGAAAAAAATCCAAGCGTGATTTTCAAGTTATATGATTATAAAATGGGCATTTGAAGACTAAATAGCCATTGCTTTTTTTTGTTACCCAGTGAACATTTTTGTGTTGAAAAGTCGGCGAAATGTCGTGTAGCGTTCAGCTGAATGCTCATAAGGGTTAGCGTCTATTTATGTCAAAACATTTCACAACCTAGATTTTCCCACCTGACGTCTAGATACCAGCTAGATTGGTTTCATGAGTTTGTTTTAGGCTACGGAAATCCTGCTCCAATGGCAAGGCAAAAAATATTTTTAAAAGTTTATCTCGTACGTACGAGATAATATCGCCTATGTATCACCTTGCCTTTCAGAGCTTCCGTATGTTCGTGAATAATCTGGGGGAAAAAACACATACTAATGTCACTACAGTAGTTTCAAACTTCAGTAATGTTAGCCTGTCAATTTAATAGTTTATGGTGTAGACTACCTTACTGTAAAATGTCCATACTTGTCCAATAATTTGTTTGTACTGTCCTTCCCTCATATTTTGGACAGGAGGTGGATCTGTGAAAAGAAAGTTATACAATATCATCCCCTGAGCTAACAATGGTGCTAACACATTCACAAAGGTTACCGATCTTCTCGGCTATCCTGGGATGCAGCAGAGGGTGTTAAATGCCTTTGGCTGCACGTTTACGACTTTCTGTTGATAGCCCCAACTTGCTGCTAACTCGCTATCTTACGCTGCGTTCACACATCCAGCAACTTCGGTCGCCCAGTCGCCGGAAGTCCATTCATTCTCTATGAAGCTGAGCGACGGTCAGCGACCTGAGCGACTAGAAAACTGAGCGACCAAAATCGGCCGATAAATGTTGCCCGAAACTTAACTTTTGACCGACCATCGGCCGTAACAGCCAATCAGAGTTCCACACTTCATATTTCCCCAACCGACACGAAACCATTTCGTGAATAATTGTTCCGCCCAATTTCACTTAAATTGCAGCAATGGAGTAGCAGCTAATAATAATGGTCCAAGCCTACCACGTCCTGTTCAATGTATAACATAACCTTAAAGGATATATGTAGCTGTTCTACCAATATCACATTGAGCCAAAAAATACATGTTGAGTTTTATACATACATCTATCTATGTATCTAGCGTAGATAGTAGATAAAGATGGGTAGCTCGCGACGAAGATAGATATAGGCTAGCCTATCGCTAGCTAGCGAGAACACATCATTATCAGTGTCATGACATAACTATAAAGAATAGGATGCATCGCAAATATGTCTTTGTTATACGTAGGCTATTGCCGTTGTTTCTCTTTATCAAATAATTGTAGCTGCACGAACTGACTTGGATGACACAATCTTCATTTCGTGAATAATTGTTCCGCTCGATTTCACTCAAATTGCAGCAATGGAGTAGCAGCTAATAATAATGGTCCAAGCCTACCACGTCCTGTTTAATGTATTCCAAAAGGAATACCGGGATAAGCGCCTAAAAATTGACGCTTGGAGGGCAATTGCGAGTGCCCTTGGTACCGATGGTAAGGTCTTTGTTATTTTATTGTGTGAATTAAACGTTCACACAACACTAGATAAATGCTATGTTTAGCTAACGTTACCATATCATGTAGGCTAGGCTATTGGAAGCCAAAACGGTGAAAAGGTATGATTTACTGTTCACAGGTAGGCTAATGTAACGTCATGACACTTCTAGAGCCTACTGTATTGTCAGGAATGCTGTTTAGTTGTGTGTGTTATGTGTAGGCAGTTAAAGCACTAGGGTTCCAATATCATATTGGATCTACCAGCCTGGATGCATCGCAAATATATCTTTGTTATACATAGGCTACAGCCGTTGTTTATCTGTATCAAATAATTGTAGCTGCACGAACTGAACTTGCCCCGCCCCCAGCCTCGTAGAATTTACCGACTCGGCGACCAGTTGCTCCCTGTGTGAACGCAGCGTTAGAAGAGCATAATCAAGATAGGCCAGCTAACATTAAGCAACATTATTCGCAATTCTGCAAACTAGCTAGCTAAGCCAAAACAAAATTAAGCCTAGAACTCTAGCTAGCATATCGTAACGTTACTCATGTTAATTAACAACATTTGCGGCTACTAAAGTTACCTATCGTCATTTTCATTAAAATCTAGTAGTAATACTCACCAATAAGCACTCGGAAATATGTCTTTATTTTTGCAATGTTTGTTTTGTCTTCTTCACTCACTTAACGTACACGAAGCGAAGGACTATATGGTGGAGCACACTGTAAAGCGGTAGCTGTTTGAATTCCACGCGCACTGCATCAAGGTGGCTGCACCTTGTTCTGGCCATGTCCGAATACGACCCCTACACCCTTTGGAGGGCGCATATTTGAGTCCACTTCTTCAAAAAGCTTTTGAGTGGGCGACGTTTTTTCATAAATGGGGGCACTTAAAATACCAGGATGAACCCCTTATTTCCGGGGTTTTGTTAAGGGAATTCAGGAGTACACTCATCTGTAGAACGGTGAACAATTTCAGTAAGTAACCCAGAAGTAAAAGCATAAAAGACATAGAGCGTATATGTATATCTATGGTATAAGATAGGTTCATATACTCTTTTTAAATTTTTGTTAATTCTATCTTCATTCATAATCTACACTTTGTAACAATCGTCATATGTTAACTGATTGATATTCTCAATAAAAAATAAAAATAACTACTTCTTCACTAGTTTGGAAAGAGTTTTGTGGGATTTCTTTCGCACACTGCTTGCAAAGTGAGGGTACAGGGCACATAGGGACAGGGGACAGTGGACAGGGAACTGGGGTCGTATTCAGTCATGGCCCAGGGCTGAATCCCACGTAGAATATTGTACCTTCTTGTTGGCCTTCTTGAAGTCCAGGCTTCTCGTGGCAACAAACAGTGGACATTTTATGATATTTATATTATACGTGTCTACGTGTAGACCGGATTTCGCTCATCAAAGCAATGACTTTGACCAACACATTGTTTCTCTTTGAACTTACAAATGAATCATGTAGCTATGAAAATGGTTAAATAAAATGTGTTACTATATGGCATGTCTAAGTTTTTCATTATAGGCCTACCTGTCTAAATTGTGTCTACGTACAGACCGGATTTCGCTTGTCAAAGCAATGACTTGGTAAAATAGATCCAAATTAATCAACACATCGTTTCTCTTTGAATTTACAAATGAATCGCGTATACAAATTGTTAAATAAAATGTGTGATACGCACGTCTATGTTTTTAATTATACGTGTCTAAATTGTGTCTAAGTGTAGACCGGATTTCGATTGTCAAAGCAATGACTTATGGTGAAATAGATCCACATTAAACAACACATTGTTTCTCTTTGAACTTACAAATTAATCACGTATGAAAACGTTTAAATAAAATGTGTGATATGGCACTTCTATGTTATTCATTATACGTATCTAAATTGTGTCTACCTGTAGACCAGATTTTGCTTGTCAAAGCGTGAAATAGATCCATGTAAATCAACACATCGTTTATCTTTGAACTTACAAATTAATCACGTATACAAATTGTTGAATAAAATATGTGATATATCGTCTATGTTTTTCATTATACGTGCCTAAATTGTGGCTGTGTAGCCTCGATCGGATTTCGCTTGTCAAAGCAATGACTTATAGGCTAGTGAAATAGATCCACATTAATCAACACATTGTTTCTTTTTGAACTTACAACTTTGGATCATTGTTCTGCTGATGATGCCATGTATCCTAACAAGGTTCCCAGGGCCTTTGGAGGAAAAACAGTTGCACCACATCACAGATCCACCACCATACTTCACAGTGGGAATAAGGCTATTTTCTGCATAACTAAGCCTCTTATTATGCTAAACCCTACCTTTTTTTGGAATTTATTGCCAAAAAGCTAAATTTTCATCTTGTCTGACCATAGCACCCGGTTCCAATCTAAATTCCAGTAACGTTTAGCAAACTCCAGGCGCTATGTTTGTAGTATGATGACAGTAGAGGCTTTCTTCTGGCAAGCCTTCAAAATAGCTTGTTGGCATAGAGGTGGCGTCTAACTGTACGTTTGGAGACTTGCTGGCCCGGGTGTAGTTGACTTCTGCAATTCTCAAACTGTGATCCTCTGAGAAATTTTTGTCTCTTGGGCTCGGACCATCCTCCTCACTGTGCACAGGGGCAAACTACACTTCCATCCTCTTCCAGGTGGGTTCAATACAGCTCCAGTTGCTTGAAACATTATTATGTTTCGGGGTCAATTTGACCCGGTTCAATGTTTGACTGATAAAAATCAGTTATTTTTATTTTTTCATCTTGACACTATATGACTACTAATTTGTTGGGCTTAAGTAGTAAACATGCAATAAACATAATAAAGTCTCATATCAACTTTGTATACATTTGTGGGGTAGCTGTATAAAATATAAGAAAATCTACAGCATTTCTTAGTTTTTATCTCTTTCTTGTGGGTAATTTTGGTGGAACTTTCCCAGACAGGTTTTAAACTTCACAAACTTTCACTTATGTCATGCTCTAAAATGAGATGTTTCATCACAGATTTTTAATTATTATGGCTAGTCAATTAGGAGACACATAAAAGGTGATGCAGAAAATGTCAAATTTTTTGTTACAATTGTTTTGAGTCAGTTTAAACTTTTGGGGTCAATTTGACTCCAAACATAAAAGGCATCATAAAATGTCAACATAATATGAGGGCTATTACCCTAATGGTGTAAATAGGTAGTTTCAGTCATGGGGCTATTTTTTATAGCCATTGCCTGATTTATGATGGTCAACAAGCCTTTTGTACTATTTCATACCGGTCAACACGCCACGGTATGGGTCATCCTCGTCGAGAGGGGGAGCTACTAGGAGATTGTTTATCAAATTAACCACCACTACGGGTGGAACCACGTCACGCCATAAATATGGCGCTTGTATGCTGCTCAACCTCTTTTTGCCTCCTCGAGGTGAGCTGAGATTGTGTTTGTTGGTTCCTTTGGAATCTGCGATTTCGCAAAACCTTTTGTTTTCTGCCTCTCCCGAGCGCCCGGACAAAGTAAGTTTCCGGGGCTTTCCCTCCCCCAGCAACACGGTTTGCTTTGCGGAACTGCGGTTTGCTTGCTGTTTGTTTGCTACTTTACTCGGTAGAAAGATTACCTTGTAGCCGGTTCACTGCTGGTTTTTCATTGCAGAATTAGATTGGATTTAGCCGATATCTTTCTGATTGCATTGCGTTGGTTCACTTGTTATTTGCATAGCAACAATAACAACGGTTACAACGCATGATACTAAAAGTAAGCCTCTGCGTCCTCTCGCGGCCCTCCAGTGCTACTGTTGCGGGCCCTTGACTGGCGCGGGACTTGCTTGCAAACGTTGTTGTAGGCAGATTGCTGCCGTTCTTTACAGAAGTTATATTCATTGTTAACTAATATTCTTCTGTCTTATATTAGCCGCTGGGCTTTGTGTTGTTAGTTGCGCAGTAGCAACAACAACAATAAGAACAACGAAAAGGCTGGAAGGAGCCCGGGCAGACGCTACCTGAAGCTTCCACACCCCCCTCGGTCCTTCAGTACCACTACCAGATTTGGGCCCTTGGTTTGGTGTCGGACATATTCAATTCCTGTAGGTTTGGGCAGCACGCTGCCATTCCAACAGAGAAAAAAAAATAAAAATACAATTTTTAAAAAAAGCCGGAAGGGGCCTCTCTGCTCGTGAGAGTAGAAGCTGCCGGAGGCTTCCACACCCCCCTCGCGGTCCTTCAGTACCACTGATTTGGGCCCTTGGCTTGGTGTTGGACACACTTCTGGGCTAAGCATGTCGGAAGGCGTACAGAAGCCGGGAGATGGTGGGCCGTCAGGGGAGGACGTCCCACCTGGGCAATCAGCTTTTGTGGAGCATAATATGGAGCCGCACGCTCAAGGGGCTGGGGCTAGCAAGCGCGCTAAGAAGCGTAAGCATCAGGAACCGGAGTTCCATCAGCTTCAGCTACAGGTGCAGGCGATGCAGCAGACCCTTCTGGGGCTGGTAGCATCACAGCAGCAGTCATCCAGGCCCGGGGACCCTCAGGGCCCAGTGCCTGGACCGTCCTGCTGTCACCCCGATGAGCTGTCTACAACGGCGTCGGATAGCCTGTGCTGTCGGACAGACCCCCAACAGTCTAGCACTGAAGGTGGGTCAGTGTCTGCCCAGGAAAGCGACGATGCTTCTGAGCTCCCGCCCTTGGATTCCTCCGATCGGGCTGTGATTTTCAGGGCGGCTGAGCGCGCTCGCTTACCCCCCTTGACGGTTCCTGCTCCCTCACTTTTCAGCCGCGGCCTTCATCGGCCCATGACAGGGGGGTTACCCCCCCTGCCTGATTTCCTGGCAGTCTCCTGGGGCCTATAGACTCCCCAAGACCCAGTTGAACAATATGGCGGGTGCCGCGTCCTATGGGTTGGCGGCCCCTCCACAGATTGGGCCTATGTTTTCGCTGCTCGCAGGTGCTACCTTTAGAGCTGATAGTGATTCCCAGCATCCCAATAGGCGATGCAGGGCTACTGACAAGCGGGTGTGTAAGGCTTATCAGTCCGCCGCTCTTGCGGCCCGACTGGCTAACACTAACGCACTACTGCTGCTGTACCTTGAAGGAATGCTGCAGGACATGGCCTCCGCTGCCCCCAGTGACTCAGCAATAGAGATGCTGCGTGTGGTGGACATTATGATGCACAGGGCTAGTGCTCATGCCAAGCCCTAGGGCACTCCATGTCCTCACTCATCCTGGCACGCCGCCAGGTGTGGCTGGCTCAGTCTAGTCTAACAGACCAAGGACAGGTAGCAGCCCTTACTGTCCCAGTAGTTCCCGGGGCAGGCTGCCTTGGAGCAGTCACACAGGGCGAGAGAGATGTTGGGGGCGGTAGGACGGGCTCCAGCCCCACGGCCCCCAGCAAGAGGGACCCGTTTTTTTCACGGAGCACCCCCAGCTTCAGGTCCCGCACCCACTGGGGAGCACAGGACCTTTCAGAGACCTTCATCCGGCTCTCTGGAGTCAAGGCCCTCGCGTTTCTCGCGGGACCGGGCGCGGTTCCGGAAACCTTCCGGTAAGTCAGCTTCCCAAGGCCGGTTCCGTCGGTGACGGTTACCAGCCTCCGGCACCGCGTTTTTCCCCTCTTCATCCCGCAAAGTGGCGCCTATGTACCCGATGTCCTTGGGTGCTCAGCACATTGGAGTCGGGGTACAGGCTCCAATTCAACACCAAGGCCCCCCATTTTTGCGAGGTTATTCCTTTTCGGGTGAGAGACGGGGCCGCTGCGCGAGCTCTCTCCGACGAGATTCTGGTGTTGCTAGAGAAGGGAGTAATAACACCCCTGCCCCTGGTGGCAGCGGGACGAGGGTTTTATTCAGCCTATTTTCTAGCCCCCAAGAAGGATGGGGGCTTCCGCCCCATCCTAGATCTAAGAAGGCTCAACCGCTTTTTGAAGCACCTGCCCTTCCGGATGCTCCGCCGCGCCAGTCTCCTCCTTCAGGTGAGAGATGGCGACTGGTTCACCTCTGTGGATCTAAAGGATGCATACTTCCATATCCCCATACACCGGGATCACCGGAGGTACCTCCGCTTTTCCTTCAAGGGCACAGGGTACGAGTACTCGGTCCTCCCCTTTGGCCTAGCTCTGGCCCCACGCACTTTCACAAAGTGCATGGACGCCGCGCTGATCCCACTCCGTCGCCAGGGTATCCGCATTGCGAACTACCTGGACGACTGGCTGATCTGTGCTCCATCAGAGGAGCAAGCGAGAAGGGACACAAGGTCGGTACTGGACCAGTTAGCCAGCTTGGGCCTGACCCTGAACAGGGAGAAGAGCCACCTCACTCCTTCCAGAGAAAGGGTTTTCCTGGGTCTGGTTTTGGACTCTGGGTCCATGCGGGCTTCTCTAACCCCAGAGAGGCGACATATTTTGATGGAGAGTCTGTCCCATTTTGCTGCAGCCCAGCAGGGGACAGTAAAACTTTGCCAGAGGCTGCTCGGCCTGATGGCCTCAGCCGCCCAGGTGATGCCACTTAGGCTGCTGCATATGCGCCCGTTACAGCATGGGGCGACAGCACAGGGAATGAGCCCGCACGAAGACGGGCAGCGACTCCTCCCCATTACCCAGAAGTGCCTAAAAATGGTGGATTGGTGGCTCACCACCCCTGGCCTCAAGGAGGGCGTTCCCTTGGGGCCGGTAGGGGTGAGGGTGACAGTCACCACGGATGCCTCCATGACTGGCTGGGGAGCGGTCAGAGGTGACGAGTCCGTGCAGGGGTCGTGGAGCCCCTCATGGGCAGGGAAACACATCAACCTGCTAGAAATGGAAGCAATGCTTTGGGCATTGTACCATTTCCTCCCACTGGTCTGGCACAGACATGTTTTTGTCCGGACAGACAGCTCCACGGTAGTCTCCTACATCAACCGCCAGGGTGGGGTTCGGTCCCCAATCCTGCATGCGAAAGCATGTCAAATCCTGCTATGGGCACATGCCCAATGCATGTCCCTGAAGGCAGTGCATGTGCCGGGTACAACCAATGTGGCAGCCGATATGCTGTCCAGGGGTGGCCCGAGACCCGGCAGGGCCTAGAATCAGCAGTGCTGGAGACGCTTCAAGCGTCCAAGGCCCCCTCCACGAGGGCGCTGTACGCCGGGAAGTGGAGCAGGTTCGGCCGCTGGTGCGAAATGAATGGGTCTAGCCCGACCCGGTGTGACGTATCAGTCGTTTTGGCATTCCTCCAGTCCCTTTTTGAAGAAGGTCTGGCAGAATCTATGCAAAGGGGATATCTGTCAGCCATATCGGACTACCATGACCTTATTGAGGGCCGGACGGTGGGAGCTCACCCTCTCGCCAGTCAATTCCTCCGAGGAGCCACAAGTGTGGTTAGGAAGACCAATAACCTGTTTGTGGGTTATGGAGGGGCTACACAGCGGCTTGCCCTGTCTAAACAGCGCTTAGCCCACTGGATCGTAGATACGATTTCCACGGCTTACAGCAGCTCTAACGTGCCCCCTCCCACAGGCGTGGTAGCTCACTCCACTCGGGGCGTAGCTACCTCCTGGGCCTTACTACGTGGCGCCCCACTCGCTGACATTTGCACAGCGGCGGGCTGGGCCCCATCACTCACTTTCGCCAGGTTTTATAACTTGGACGTAGTGTCATCGGCATCAGTTGCCTCCTCTGTCCTTGGGGCAGCTGAGCAACCTTGTAAGTAAAATGGGTTTTTTTACCCAGATCATATACCTTGCCTCCTAGAGACATGGTATATGATTAGTGTTTTTTTGCCCGCTCCCCCCCCCCCCCCCCCACACCCACCCAGTAGCCCACACCCCCCCCCCCTAAAATGGTGATGATTCAGGGTTTTTATCACCCAGTGGTTATTTTCAACGTTCCCACTTGAGCTTGCTCTTCTGGTAAGAACAGCAGCTAATGGTGTAATTTTACTGATTGGTCTGACACTCATGCTATGACGTGTGGTCCTGGTTACGCCACTACATCCCCCGCCTGACTTATTTGATATACAGTAACCCATACCGTGGCGTGCTGACCGGTATGAAATAAACATCAAACAAAAAGTTTGGAAATTTGTGTTTGGTAGATTATTTCTCTGTTGTAAAAATGCGTCTTGGCAATACATTTTATACTGTTGGAAAGCCTGTTTAATTCCCTTTTAAAGGGTGCCCCACTTGTAAGGAATTATGCATTTGCATTTGTGGGATGAGCAGCACAGCTGAGTATGTGGGTTGCGCCCATGTAAAATTAGCCAAATCTTCTCTGCCAATGCCAAACAGCTTACACCTGCACTGGAACCTGAACATGTGGAGGAACGTTATGTTCAGCGATGAGTCCAGATTCGTCGGGTCAAAGTGTGGAGAAGACGGGGAGAACGCTATGCTGATTGCTGCACCGATAGAGTAACACCTTTTGGTGGAGGCAGTGTGATGGTGTGGGGCGGCATCTCCATCACTGGAAAAACGAGGCTTGTCATCATTGGAGGCAATCGTAGATACAATTTCCACGGCTTACAGCAGCTCTAACATGCCCCCTCCCACAGGCGTGGTAGCTCACTCCACTCGGGAGTGAGGAAAGCCTGTGCTGCTCATCATTGGAGGCAATCTCAATGCAAAGAGATATCGAGATGAGATTCTGCAATCCCATATCTCCACTGTCTTGGACCGAACTCCATCCTCCAAGATGACAATGCTCGCCCCCACAGAGCGGGGTTTATCAGAGACTACCTCCAGAATTTGGGAGTAGAGAGAATGGAATGGCCTGCCAACAGTCCTGACCTCAACCCAATTGAACACTTGTGGGATCAGCTTGGGCGTGCTGTTCGTGCTAGAGTGATCAACACAACCACGTTGGCTGACTTGCGACAAATCCTGGTTGAGGAGTGGAATGCCATCCCACAGCAGTGTGTGACCACGCTGGTGAACAGCATGAGGAGGAGGTGCCAGGCTGTTGTGGCTGTGTATGGTTCTTCCACATGCTACTGAGGCTCCTGACTGTTTGTTAAATTAATAAATTGTAAAATTGCCAATATGTCTTGTTTCTTCCTTGTTACTGATAGACTTCAATCATCCAATCCACCAAACAACACCAAACAAGAGTCACTAGCAACAGCAGAATAAGCTGTTTGGCATTGGCAGAGAAGATTTGGCAAATTCTACATGGGCGCAACCCACATACTCAGCTGTGCTGCTCATCCCACAAATGCATGTTCCTTACAAATGGGGCACCATTTAAAAGGGAAATAAACAGGCTTTCCAACGGTATAAAATTTATTGCCAAGAAGCATTGTTACAACAGAAATAATCTACCAAACACAAATTTCCGAACTTTTTGTTCAATGTTCAGAACGTACGGGTTACGGATGTAACCCCGGTTCTATGAATACGATCAACACGCCATGCGGTGTTGTCAGGCGGGGAACCTTGCGCCCTCAGGACGGCAAGTGCCCTCAAGTCAGCAAAAGAGGTCGAGCGGCGTACAAGCGCCATATTTATGGCGTGACGTGGTTCCGCCCGTAGTGGTGGTTAATTTGATAAACAATCTCCTAGTAGCTCCCCCTCTCGGCAAGGATGACCCATACCGTGGCGTGTTGACTGTATTCATAGAACCGGGGTTACATCCGTTTTATTTCATTCATTTATTTCATTTGTGTGTTCTCTGATCTTCCCCATGTTAATGGATTACTAAGGGGTTTTGGCCTGTGTGTCATCTAATATTTATACCCCAGTGAAACAGGAAGTTGAGACTGACCACATAATAGTTCCTAAAGACTCAGGTGTGCTTAAAAAATGTCAAATATGATTGGGAACATTCTTCAATTAGGTTTTGTTTGTAATTATTTCTAGTGTTGCCAATAATTGTGACACTTTTTTTTCTAAAAAAATTTAATGACAATTTTACTTTCCTGAATAATTTCCTTAAATTAAAGTTTAGATTTTTCTCATACTTTGAGTATAAGGTCATGCTGATAAACTACATGCTCATTTGACATTTTATAGCCTTTTTTGCTCATATTTTTCTAGGTTGTCAATAATTCTGGTGGGCACTGTATATATATATATATATACTGTATATACTAAGCATGTACCAGTAACAGTCTATGTTTATGAAGAAGTTGCAGATGATAACAGCTCCTGCAGAGCTGATCACTCAATTCTCTGTTTAGCCAACAGAGGGCAATAGTGTTCCACATGAATAATCTGCGGCCTCTGCTTCGTGTGTGCTTGAGAGCGCTGGTCCACTTCACACTTCCACATCTTCAGAGTGTGTAGCTGAGGCACATTTAACAAGGCCAAGGCTTCAGTTTCCATCTCTTCAGCTCTCCAGCATTATTTCGGAAACTAACCTCTGAAAACACACGGCAAAGTAAGTCATTCACAGTGTTGTAATTATACTGCAGCTAAAGGGCTACTGTTACAAGTGTGCAATGCAATCTTGTTGTGTTTGTTTTGGTATAATTAATAACATATTATATTATATTATATTATATTATATTATACATTATAATACACGCATACATACAAAAATCCAATGTTGTATAATTTGAAGTGTTTATCATACCCCACAATTAATCAAAAAAGGAATCATGCAGAGTCCCTTATCATCTCAGAAAATGCAGATAGACGTGATTGAAAATAGTATCTGAAATGTATTGTTATTATAATGATTACATTATACATTATACAAATTATTACAAACCCAGGAATTCCTTTTGGTGTGTATCTGTATTACAGTGAATATTGACCTCCTCAGCTGTACTATATTATATAATGACAGGTAGGGGGTAAGCTGTATGGTGCCTGTCGGAGGAAACATGCGTGACTTCCTGTTCGCCATGGAGACCAATAAAAAAGAATCGATGGTTGAGCTAATGCTTGTGAAATCTACCAGTGTCTGTAGCACCTGAGACAGTGTGCTTCTTTCAGCTGTGCCACCCTGACACCTTTGTGTGCCAAATGGCAGAAGTTACTGTGCGTACGAGTGAGGCTGGGCCTGCTTCAATTTTGGATGGGAGGCACCCTGGGAAAAGAAAAATCAGGTTTCCCTTTGACGTGGTGCTGGTGAACCACAGGGGGATGCTCATCTCAAGTTAATGTTCGTTTCACAGCCCATCACCTCAATGCAATGCCAGGGCCCAGTGATTAAGCAGGTGCCATCTTTCAGTGAAGACACGGTGACGTTGGTCACCATGGTCATTAAATAACCTGCGAGACACATAGATCAGGGATATTAATCCTAACATTTTGGCCCATATCAAAATATTGTGCTCTTAGTCTGGTTAACTGGGAGTCTGACTTTATGGGAGTAAACCACCTAGCACGGTAAATCTTGACCCCTTACCCTCAATAGTTAATATCTATAATGGTCTGTGTGACTGTGGCCGAGTATTTGAAACCGTGCCACTAAGTTTTTGTATTGTCATGATTGTGTCACTTTCCTCTAATGAGATACATGGAAAGGTTTCTCTAATTTCACAGAATGTAGAATAATAGCATGTTGTGAAGTACAACAACATTTTGGTGTTGAACCCTGATATCTAGGTCTATTTTTTCTACTAATTAATCTCTAGTTGTTGTAAGATTGGTTAATTGACTATCTGCAATTTATTAATTGTTGTTTATAGTTACTGGTGTTTTCCTCAGACATGCTGCTTTGATTGTCTTTTGAGAGTCCTACCACTGTCCTGCCAGACACTTTAGCTCCTTTTTCACCACTCTTTCTGTTATATTTGGCTGCTGACCATTCTGTCGTCACTTGGCCTAACAAAGGCCTTAGTGTCCAAAATGCATCTGTATCTTTTGGCTCAATAAACTGTTGTGAACCCAAGGGGATGTATGGTCCGGAAACAACTTCCTAGAATAATCAAGAGTAATCTTCATTTATTTATATTTCTGGTAGTTTCTCTTCCAGAGTAAGTTTCAAGGCTAGAATGTATATTTCTTACATACATAACATAGATTTGCAGTTAATACGCAAGAAGTGAAAAACAATGATAAAATAAAAATAAAAATGTATATTGGCTTATAATGGTCAGAAAGAGTTATGCAAAACCACATCAGAATTCCTTTAAAGATGGATTAGACTAGATTTGCAGAAGATTTAAAATTTGGATGATCAGATTTTCATGTTACATGTTGAACAAGTACAAATTCTAGAAACCAAGATAAAGTCTGAGAAGTATATTAGTTGTTTTATGTCGGTGTCAACTTTCAGAAACTGCATGATCTCCCAAATAATGTATCCTAATATTTTTTCCCATGAAGAGAACGCATACTGGTTCAGTCATTTTTTCTCAACTGAAAGAAATCAGAACATTTCTGTTGCCAAATCAGATTCCCCTTCGAGTTCAATTTCTTGTTGATTTATCTAACTGAATTGTATTGTCTTTAAAATGGAATTACAGGGGCAGAATGATAACTCGGAATCAAATTAATGCCTGTTCTTCATTTTAGCTGGTACTAATATTTTAGCATCTGTACAATATCTCATCCACTTGATATATAGTTTTTTATGATCAGGTAATATTCCCTCACAAGTTGACGATAAACAAATGATGAACTAGAAACAAGTCTTAAAAATGCTGTGATTACCAATTGTGATTTACACCTTCAGTTGGTTTTAACCTTTCCAAATGAGAGAAGCCCATTTCATTTTAATCAGAATTGATAAGGTTAAAGGAAATCAATTAAGTCTGAGGGCTGTGTGTTTTTCCCCTTTCTGAAGTGGTCTTTCTGTCGCTGTATCCATTTCAGAACAGCCTGGGGAAAGTGTGTCTACTCAAATTGAAGACAATCAGTGCAGCTAATCTGGTTTTATTTCACACCACTAAACAATGAGGAGCCAATGGCCTTCTCTTTAAAAAAAAAAAAAAGATACAAATTGTCATTGGATGTTTGCTTTGAAAGGTCAACAGCGGTGGACAAAATAGCTAATTAATGTGCCACAAAGTAGACACAATCACTTCAATTCTGTGTTGCATCTTCTTGTCTTTGACTGTAATGGAAATTATGTGCACAACTTTCCTGATTCTGTATAGATGCGACAGCTCAGTGTGGAAATGTTCTTTTGCATGTGCTCATTCGAATGAGAAACATAAAATATAAGAATCTTCCAGCTTTGGCAGTAACAGTGCAAAGACCATCTGCACCCATATAGGTGAGGGGAGTTGTACATGTTGCATCTCACACTCTAAGAATTTGTCATTATACTGCCGGGAGCACGACACTACAGTCACATCCTGTTTTATTAATATCCAAAAGTGCTGGACTGGCCAGTCTCTGTCAGCCTATGGTTCAGTCCTAAAAAACACCACAATCTTCTTATTCTTGAAACCTGTCAAGGACACATCCATTTTCAAAACTAGTTGTTTTACAGGTAAATGTGACGTGCAATGCGATATCCTGTTTGGATGATTTTTAAAGAGCTTGGATGCAAGCTTTATGAAGTTGTAGCTAAATTTGTCAATTTTGCTGCCCCACATCTTCCTCAGAAAGTACGTTGCGCGTTCTGACATCTCTTTCAGGTGTCACATTGGTCTTTTTCCTTGTGGTTGTCTGAGTACAGGCCAGATTGAATGATAAGGCCTCAAAAGGAAGAGATTTACTGAGCAGAAAATGTCCGCATTAGGTGTGAAATAGTTGCATGGAAAGAAGAAACCTGTAAGATCACAGAGCAGGCTCCTAACCTTGACATCTCACCTCTTTGTCACACATGTAAATCGACCAGCACACGGCTGTGGAAGTGTGAAATGGATGTACATAAGGACACTGTCAGGCTGAAAGACTATCAGGATTAAGCTACCCCTTTTTTTCTCCACATCCACCCCAGTTATACACAACGTTGAAAACCAGGGGTGTCACCTCTGGGACAGGCTGCAACTGTTACACCAAAAAAATCCAGATAAAAATTATACCTTTTAGTTGAGGAGATGATTAATGGTACGAGTGCTAAAAACCACCAGAAATCAGCAGACATTATGACTCTCCAGGACTGAAATCTGACACCCGTGATGTAAATGTTACAGCTATACTTCCCTCCTGGACCATTCTTCTGTTGCAGAACAACTCAACCAATCAATGATGAGCCTCAATCTTTCTGATCTTTACATAATAGTGGACAGATTTAATTCAGGCAGTCTGACACTGAGCAAGAATATAATCTTTTTTTTATTGAACTGACAGTATTGCTGTGCAAAACCTGTATGACTGCTGTGCCACAACTTACTTATTTCACCTGCTACTTTAAAAAAGATCACTCCAACGGTTTGTCATACAATGACAAACTAAAAAGTGGATTGCATGCTGCTGCACATTCATGGTAATAATATGATACATTTTATTCATTTATACACAATTATTAATTTATGTAACTGGATTTCAGCAGCCATGCCCCCTTATCTTAGTGCAAAACCTGCAAACTCTTCACTAGTCCAGCCCCCCAACCATTACTCCACTAATGGTCAGTTTAATATCAACTCTGATGGAGTGCATTTTACACTGATAAAGTACCAAAAGTGCATTTATACTGTGTGTGCTCATATAAGCTGTTAGAGCTGAATGAACACTGAAGATTTTACTGCGCATCCCAGAAGGAGGCCAAAGGTGACCACGGAAGAGAGGGCGCAAAACGTGGAACGTGGGCAACGATTCTCGGAGTAAACCTCCGTATGGCTCGATAATCACTCTGAAAGCATCTGATGAGTTATGCTCACTGACAGCGTGTGCGGTCACCCGTGAACCCAGTGACCTCGCAGCCATGGGGGCCACTAGCACAGACCCATACAGCTTTTCAGTTTGAAGCTGCATTCATGAGCATATGTTTGCCTAGCAGTCATGTATTTGCAGTAAACAGGTTTTTTGTCCCTTTTTCTAGGTCTTGAGACCACTTGGTGCTTTCTACTTGCTGTATTGATGTACTCATCTCTGTGAGCTGCATGTTAATTTAATAACACTGCTTTAACCGAGGTTTAACGTGCTGGAGACAGCACGATTAAAAGAATAAGACCGTTGGGCAGTGTGTCCTCTGTCCTGTTTAGAATTTTTAAATTGTAGCACCATGGTGGCGCAGCGGTAAACACGCCGACTTTGAGTCGGTGCAGTTGCACACAGAGGATCAGGGGCTTGAGCCCTGGTCCTGCCAGATCCAAGTATGGCCGGTGCGACAATTGAGCGGCCGCTCCCGGGGTGGGCGGAGGGACTCGGTGGGGGAGAATCGTCGGATACAAGCGGCCCGGGCAAGTTGGAACTACGGTCAGAAGCTCGGTTCCACGGTCATGTGGCGGGGTTTTAGCAGCAAATTCTGACAGGGTTGTAGCGGCAAATTCTCAAGCGGTTGCTACATGGCGAATTTAATAACATAGGGGTACAATTAGTCACTAAATTGGGAGAAAACAGGAAAAAATCTGAAACTAAATGATGAAAAAAATATTCATTTTGAAATTGCCACCATATTTACACTCATGTTTATGAAGTGACCAACGCAAGACTTTCAGAAGACACCGATAGCCGGAGGAAGGTGTAGAACATACGAGTTTACATGGTGTAAACTTGTTTATCTCCAAACAAGGCATACTGTCATTGTCCCCACTGAAACATCACATGGGTGAAGCATTACTGAACACAGCCCAGCTTGCCGCAAGCTAGAGGGACTGTTAAACCTACTTCTGGTCAGTTGTTTGGTCATTGGGCCCATAGCACAATGGAAAAAATTAGTCCACAGATTCCACAGAAATGCAGTCATTCCTATGTAATAGGAGCACCACAAAAAAACAGTGGCTCCCACTTTGCATGGCTTAAAAACTGGAAAACAGTGTTAAATAGTTTGGGTTCTGCCATATGAAAAGGAGGCGAAAGGAAATGTCAGACCTTACCTGGACTAGAGTCCATCATCCTTGAAGATTGTGTTGATCATCAGAAAATATTAAACACAAGTAACACAATGGAGAGCTCAATTTGGAAAACTCTATATCACAAAATTCCACATCTGTAAGCACACCAGTTAAAGATCTATGTTTTCTGCTCTCGTGAGCTTTCCTTTGTGCTTAGTTTGAGTCTGTTCCTTGCTCAGGATAAATCAGCAGGATGCATGTAAATATGCAGAGCATTTGCAGCACGGAGTCATATAAAAGTTTTTTTTGGACACTCAGTGGTTTGGGGAAGGATAAAAACCCATTTTACTTCCTGGATAGACCAGTACAGACGGGAAAAAAAGAACAGCTTGCAATTCATCTTTTTTAAAGAGTCTAATTTAAAATGACTGGAAAGTGTCATATTGCTCAGTGTTTTGTAGTAACTATCTGCAGTTAGGAATTATCTGTGGATAGGAGGCTCACCCTGACTTTATAGTTCTGTGGAAGTCTTGGCATAGGATGTGAGAGATAAAATAAAGGAAACAGAAGTTGGACAATGAAAGATGGAAATACTACCGCAGCACACACAGAAGCTGTTCTGACCTTTGACTCCAGTGACTCTTCATAAGTGCTAGTGAAGTAGTTTTCATGTCTCATTAAACTTATCCTCCAGGATCATGGCCTAGCCCAATGACACCAAGCCCCCAAGGTAGGGAGGAAGCAGAGCTGTGTGACAACACTTAGCCTGTCTCACATGTGGGAAGGGATGGGCACAGGAAGGAGGGTGGGACTGGGGGGAGCTGGAAACAAACCCCACAGATCATTGCGGAAAATCAGCAGGAGACTCCACAATGTGGGGAAGTGCTTCATGTTCCAGCGAGAGACCTGCAGAGGTGGAAGATGGCCCTCGCTGCAGTCACCTCGGCCAAAACCAGCTCTGTGAATGACGGGTAGAGCTTTAAGGGAACAAACCTCATTTATGTGATGCCAGGCAGACAACAGTAGTAGGCAGAGTACAGAAACTTACTGGGCACAGGATTTATCCAGCAAAAGCACTTTATTCAGATCCTTTGAAAGTCAACGTCATCTGCCAAGTGTAGATGCAAAAAATGGCTGTTTTGTGGTATGGTTGATCTGGGTACCAGACTGAAGGGTCTAGCCATGAGGCCAGTGCTAGGTTTGTGATGTGTTCAAATAAAGGTATATTTACTGAAACAACTTGCAGTTAAGGTTTATGCGTAAGCATTCACATATCAGGTTCTGAATGATGCCAAAGCAAGTATGTTTTTACAAAAATGGTTGGTGTGTTTAAGTGCATACATACATTTCAGTAAAGCAACCACCGTCAAGCTATATTTTTACCTGTCTATATGAAGATGCATTCATGCATAAACTATTTTTTAATAACTGCTATTTTCCATACTCCATCACACATCCAGTAAATTGTTTTCACCTGGCAAAAATGTTTTCACTGATTAAAAAACTGTTTAGGCTCCGCTGGTAACTTCCAGGTCAAAAATGAAATTAACTCCATGAGATTCTGAAAAACAGTTCATCTACCAGCTTGAGAAAAAAATAAACAATAAATAAATCACTCTGAATAGACAGGTTCCCAGCTTTATCATTTCTACTCTCATTTAATCTATACCAGTGCATCAACAAAAAGCCAAAAACACTCCTTTTAAGGTTTTATAAGAGTAGCACTGGAAAGCTTTAAGGGGACAATCTTTGACTTTAATAGGATGATCTGGCCAACCATATCTAATACAAATGGTTGCCTATGGCTAAAGCTAGTGAAGAATTTGATTAGGCAAGGAACACAATGCTTTTACCGCTTCCTAGAAAACTCTAATTCAATATATTTAGTACTAGAGAGAAGAAACAGATAAATTAAGTCAAGAATAAAATATTTTCAAAAATGTTTTTCTTGTTCTGTCTGTGTGTAGGCCTATAAAACCTTGGATGGAATCCAATTTTTTCTCAATTACTATGATAAACTTAAAAAGTTAAAAAATACATTTAAAAAGTTAAATAGGTAGACTATATGTGCAAAATCAACTTCCATAAACTTAACTAAAAGGTGTTCCATCCTCAACAGTATTCAGTGGCTTTTACGTAAATATGTTATTCTCTCCCAGTATTTCACCCAAATTAAAGTCCATTTTAATTCCAAAAAGAAAATTAAATCATTAAAAACATAGTACAATATCAATACAGTTACCGTTCCCATGGTACAATAAAAATCGAAAATAACTATCGGCCTATAATAACGTATTATGACTGACACTCATTAGGCTAAACTAACCTTGATATGCTGGTGTAAAACTGCATTCTGGCCATTCAGTCTAGTTGCTAGTACGATTCAAATCCATCGGCTGTGTTTATTCTATCTTTTCAAGTGCAAGAGAAAAATGTGCAATTATAAAATATCACGTGGAGTCGATTTAAAAGCGCAGAATTTTCATCGCCTCCAGCTTCTGTGAAGGCAAGTCTTCAAATTTCGCCAGATCTGGCTGCAACTCCGCAGACTCATCCAGACAACAGACGCAGCGGATCATGGAGCCTTACCTCCAATCTTTTAAGTACGGATTACTCTCCCTTTATATATTTACTAAACTCATTTTGCAGTGAAAACATGCGATCGTAATTTGCTTTAATTAAATATACTTAAGGAGGTAGTCTAGTCGTTAGTTTGAGTTTACTTTAATTTTTTTTACCTCAAAATCATTAATAAGATCCCCATAAGTAACTCAATGTGATCTCCACCACTGTTTATACTGGTATAAACAGTGGTGAGAAATGTGTTGGGATTGACAGAGGGGGGGTTGCAGTGGTCGTTTAACTAATGTGTTCTTTAAGAATGACCTTTTTTTAATGTAGTTTCAGCACTGATACTTTGCCACCTCAAATGACTGCAGTTAAAATTGTCGTTATTAAAACCAAAGAACGTGCGTAGCCTGTTCTATTTGTGTTTTATTGTGTTCCTGCATTTTTGCAAGGTACCAAGGTAGATAGCATTATTCCGTGTAGAATTGTTTTCATTAGTTAATGAAGCGATGTGACGTTCTGAGTGAATGTTTGCTGTTGGTTTCAGATTTCTAGGCACATTTGCGCATACTCTCACTGTATACACGCGGAAAAAATAATACTTGTATATTTGTTCCACTTAACTTTTGTTATGTCGTACCTATTTAATCCATTTTTTATAGTTGATGCGTGCAGTGGAGACATCTGAAGTACCGATGAGAAGTATTGCCTTAACAGAGTTTCTTCATCATCACAATCATTATCATAATCATTATTACCATCTCCACCGCTACCACCATCAGGAGCTGCAGTACCAGCATCACCTTCGCGCATTCCTCGCGGCTGTAAGAGCACGAGGTTGCCAGGCTTCATATTTCCAAGAAGATGAACATCCAAGTCCTGCCAGACAATAAGCTGTCACCTGTTGCCCCTCTGCAACCATACAACAATGTGGAAAAGAAGGAAGTGGAGTTAATCTTGGTCAAAGACCGGAATGGGGTCCAGTATACAAACTCCAGCATCATCGCCGTCTCGAGTTCCACCGGCTCTGCCGAGGACGCGGAGAGAGAGACTTGGGGAAAGAAAATAGACTTTCTCCTGTCGGTCATTGGCTTCGCGGTGGATTTGGCCAATGTGTGGAGATTTCCATATTTATGCTACAAAAACGGAGGAGGTGAGTTAAAAGGAAATCATTGCATATTTTGAAGTTGTATTTGTTTCTTTTTGGTAATTCACAGTATGGAATTATGTGAGAGATTGACTTTAGTAAACCGTATCCCCTATAATACGACAGCCACTGTAATCTAAGCAATATTTTGGGGGTTTTGCTTTGTATTAGGCTGTTGTCAAATGTTGTGCCGATGTTCTATCAGGCGCATATAAGCCTGAACCAGTGCTGAAGTGTATTACGCGGCAAGAAGCTTTGGAAAGCTCGAATGGGAAAATACCTCATTACATGGATTTAATTAGTGCAGCATGTAGTTCAGCCCTTGTGATTTTAACCAGCTACTCACTCTGAACAAACGATGGCCCATTCTGCATTTTAACATCTGTAGTAGCTACTGTATCTGGGTCACAATATCATTTACACACAAATTACTTTAAATTGGAATAATGAGTGCCAAATCCTGGGGTTAAGACCTTTCTGCTCTACTAATGCAGAAAGATTTTTTTTAAAAGTGAAATTGTTGTTTTCAGAACCCACCATTGCTTCTTTGGTTCATATGCAGAAATCATTAACATTCATGGGATTTAGATCTGGGGGGGGGACTATTAATCTTTCCATTTGAACCACATTTTATCTTCAGTTTGTGTACATGTATGCTACTTTGAAAGGAACCTGAATGTCTAATTAAGCTCAAGCAAGCCTATCCAAATATTGCCTTGGGCATCATGCTGATTTGTTTTAAGGGAGACTTTATAATGGAGTCTTTAGAAAGGTTGCATAACTTCCTCCAATTGTTTATGGGATTTCTGAGATACGTAAAACGGTGGGAATTGTACACCATATCGTACTAACACTCTTGTTTTTCATCCAAACATTCCCAATGGACTTATTATTTGTCTTTGCAGGTGCCTTTCTGATTCCTTATATCCTTTTCCTTGTCATCGCTGGGATGCCCCTGTTTTACATGGAGCTAGCTCTGGGCCAGTACAACAGAGAAGGGGCTGCTACCATCTGGAAGATTTGCCCTGTGTTTAAAGGTAGGACACCAAATCCATACAGTTCCACAGAAATGGTCATGGCCATTATAGAAATAAAGAAATAAAGAAATATGTTTCCAAAACCAGAATTCTATTTAATTATTTTACAAACCAATAGGGTTACGTAGTGTTGCTTACTACATGAAAACTGCCACTTGTAGTATGCCTTTAAGACAGACTGTGCCTGCAACTATATTCTTACTGTATCCACTACTGTATGCCACTAGCAAGATGTTCATGTAATTATTATTTTGACCACCACATTTTAGTACCAACAATGATTTATTAATACTTGTTGATATTGTTCCATGACTGGAATTCTGAAATGGGATGTCAGTTATCTTTATTGAAAGGTGTGCATGGACCATCCTGTTCTAGATACAGTCCACACTTATTCACACTCTTGATGAAGTTGAGCAAAAAAGCCTGTATGTAATAAACAATACAGGCAATGCCCTATATTGTATGCTCAAATGAGAAAATTTCATTCCTTTATATGAATACAGTTGCTTCACAAATTAAGTTTGGCGAGTTAGGCTTAGTGATTGCGAAACGCCCCAAACTGTGTTTGTTTGCAAAAGCAAAATTTCTGCTTTTAATTGTTAATCGAAGTTAAGGACAAAAACCGATTGAATCCCACAATCCCAGGGTAATATGTTTAAAAAACAAATAGGCATTACAATTATTCACACCTCCCATCACAAGCATACTACTGAATCATCTTCTTTACATTACATTACAATTATTTGGCAGACGCTTTTATCCAAAGCAATAAGTGCATATTGAAGGTCATTGATGCAGCTACAAAGCAAATCTGACAAAGCACAACTTTCTCACAACATAGGAGCTATCCCTAGTAATGAACATGGAATACGGTCGGCTATACATTCTTAACTATAAAATACACAAATAGAAAAGCAAAAAAAACAAAACAAAAAAAAACAGGAAGTACGTACTGTAGAATTGGCCCTACTTTAGTCAAGGTGGAGTCTGAAAAAAGTGTGTTTTCAGACCACGACGGAACACAGACAGTGTGTCAGCTGAGCGCAGCAGAGTGGGGAGTTCGTTCCACCACTGGGGAGCTAGGGTGAAAAAGCTTCGCAGTCGGGACGATCAAGATCCGTTAACACAGAGGGAGGGAAGTGCAAGTCGCCCTGCAGCAGCAGAGCGAAGTGGTCGAGCAGGAGCGTAGTGATGGATCAAGTCCTGTAGGTGGGAGGGGCCTGACCTTTTGGCTGCAGTGTAGTCTGTAGTTTTTTATCAGACTGTTGACCATATTGGGGATGATCTTTGACCATTCCTCCATAGATACAGGATTAAAAATTTTCTTTTTGCACATGTGAACTTCCCACTTCAATTAAATGCACAAATCTTTGACCTGGCTCCAGACTGCAGGCTAAGATGGCCATTACAAAACAGTGACACTGTAGTTTGCAAGTTGCCGTCACACAGACATCAGTCAGCAGCAGACACTTGTGCAGCTCAATATATGAACTTGTGGGTGCCCGATCGACCAGCCCCCCTGACCCCCACTGCTGTGCATTGAGACCCTGTCACCTTGGCCAACTGAAGTTCTCCCATCCCTGGGCGAAGCTCGAGCCAGAATGCATCTCACCCTGCAGGGCTGCTGGCCACAGTTGATCCCAGACAGTGGGGCCCATCCATGCACTGGAACAGTGTCTTAACAGGCTGAGCCTCACACTTATCTCTAGTGTACTACATTGGGCCCAGTTTTGAAGTCCACTGGTGTGCTTATAATAAGTCTGCTCACATAGAGGTGGATCTTTTAAAAAAGAGCACCACAAGAGCCATGCCATCTGCATATTTAACTGATTGTGCTACATTGGATCTCCATTTTTTTGAGAACAGAGGAGATGACAGGATGCAGCCCTAGGGAGCATCTTTGTTTGAAAAAAGTTAATCAGAGATGACAATATTCATGCAATTTCTCCTAAATAGATCAGTCAGTAAGGAACTCTCTAAGCCAGTATACATGACTCCTTTAATCCTGCAGATTAAAATATTTTAATCAGTATCCTTTACCCTCCATGAAGTTCTTTAATAACTAAATAAATATAGCAATACAAGCTGTCACTTTCTTGTGATTAACTTTTATCATATATATCATATATTTGTATGTTTTTATAAATCTGTACATTCTAGGTCATTATTTGTAATTTTACCTAAGAAAATTCAAACTCAAATTTAATAAAATTATTTGATTAGTGTTTGATACTGCATTAGAATTTGCTCATAGACGTTGATCATAAGGCTGTGTGGCGATGGCTATGATTTGTAATGTCACCGGGGGTGTTTTGCTTGCGCCCCTGGGGCCTGATTTACTAAGACATTTTAGTACATGCAAAACTAATAACAAAACCCATGATTTGTGCAAAACAAATACCATCACCAATCATTGGTCATGTTATTGGTTTTGCGTGTGCTAAAGGTCTTCGTAAATTAAGCCCCTGGTGTTCAAATACTTTTTAGCCCACAAATTGGGTGAGGAATTTGAAATTGCTTTCTATTTTGTTATTTTCACAGGTGTTGGTTACACAGTGATCCTCATCGCTTTGTATGTGGGCTTCTACTACAATGTCATCATAGCTTGGTCTCTGTACTACCTGTACTCATCATGCACATTAAACCTTCCTTGGCAAGAGTGTGGGAATATCTGGAACAGCGAAAATTGTACCAACCCAACGGTCCTCAATGGCTCATTTCTGATGAACAGATCATCATACTCCAAGTATAAGATTACGCCGGCTGCGGAATTCTATGAGTGAGTATTTGGGGCCTGTTCACACATCCTGTCTCTTATCTACTTTGTTTTAGTTGTTTAAAGAGTGACAAAGATATAATTTGAGAACAATGGATCATGTACTAAAGCTTAATCCAACATTTTAGGAAGAGGCATAATAATACTGTAGATTTTAGTTCCATTTACAAAGGGTTTATAAAATGCTTAATAGACTATGTTAATGAAAGTTTTAGAGTTTAATACGATTTTAAGTGCTGTACAGGAGCTGATAAACATCCATGTCTAGAGGGGGTGGTAAACAGAATTTACCAATCCAAATTGGATGACTTGTTCTTGTTCCTGTACCATTGTATGGGCTAGTCAATCCTGGCTAACAGACCCACCCATCTGGCCAAAAAACCCTGAAAATATGCTATTTTTATGGCTTGGGAACATTGGAAATCATTCAGATAAGTGCTGCTAATGATGTCATGCTGTCATAGTTCATGTATATATTGTATCTCGTGGAAGATAATAGTGACATTATTCAAGGAAGATATCAGCGCAATGTAACAAAACGCAACATGCTGCATTTCCCTCACTGAAATATAGTTTCCCTTCAGTGCAGGCTCTAAGTTCTAATTTTTAACAATTTCCGTTTCACCGGCTTGTTCGGCTTCTGTGTCATATAACAGGATCTACTTTTCAAAATAACTTTACTACAAAAATACAGAGAGAATCACAAAAGATTGTGGATCTAGTGTTTAGATTTTAATCTCAAATTGATACATTAGGTATTGAAATGGACAAAAACAAGTTCCTGGGGAGCATGCCCCCGGACCCCCCTAGACAATTCAGGAGCCACTCACCACAGTTTCAGAAAATCCTGTGGGAAACATTGTAACGTATTCCAATTTTTTAGCAAATAGACATGGAAAATACATAGATAGCATGATGCAGTATTCAGGTTTGGCTTCATGATGCCTTCATTGGATAAGAAGTTGGGATGAAGAAAATATGAGCCACCTCCAATTAAACACTACACAAAATGAGGAAGACCAGCAGAGGGAATTGTAAATTAAGCATGATCCTGCAGTTTATTATTATTAGTGTTACTATTAGTATTATTAATATTATATAATCATACAATAACACTACTACTACTTCTAATAATAATAATAATAATATAGAGTAATATATGAAAACTCCCACAAATGTGTATGCATGAAGGTTTACAAAAAACTAGCACAGGTTTGTGAATCATTATAGCAGATATTGACAGCTGCATTTCACATGTGAGGAGTTTTAACCACTGTAAAACTTTCATAAATCTGGCCCTAAGATTCAAAATACCATATTTCTTCTTTTTATATATTTCAAATACTGTATATGAGAATCAACCCCTCTGCCTCAAACCTTTGAAGAAATGTGGAACCTTTTACAATTGTGTAATTCATTTTGTAATTTGATAATATTCATTAATAGACATTTTATCATTGTCACCAAGAAGGTTAGACTTCCAGTTAAGTATCTGTTAAGAATTCCAGTATCAGTAAACCTATAGTAAAACAGAGCTATCTGACATGATAAAGGACTACGTATACATGGCTGTTGAACAGCATGCATGGTCATTGCATGGAAAAAGCTGCCAAAAGAATGAACATCTTGCAGAAGTTCTGTGGTATCAAAAAGAAGCTTTTGAAATAAGGATGTATCATAGCAAACCACTCACAAAAATCTCCTGAGAAGTACAATTATTTACTTACGACTGAGGCAATATATTTTATGCAAAATGTGCCTACTCAAACACGGTACTTTGAAGGATCATTTTAACAGCAGGACCTACAAATTCTTAAGAAGCTAGTGGAATACTTTTCTATCCCAGGGGTCTCTCGCTGTATGTATCTAAGATTAAGATCTATCTTGTAAACATGTGGTATTCCTTGGGAGTCCAATGTACTGCAGGGTTCTCCCCAGATTTTTTTCACAGAGTGGTGTTGGGGGGGGGACTACAAAAAAATTATGTATTTAATTAACTCCAAAATAATATTTAAAGTGAAAGTGAAGGATAAATCTCTCACTTCAAGGTTTATAAGAAAAAATACTATGAAATATGTAAAAAGTCCAGACTGGGCTTAATGGGTACCCAGGAGTGTAATGGTACACAAAAATTCTGTCTCCGTGCTGGAAGGATATCGATATGGCCTTTCTGATCTTTCAGGAAACGGCAGGTGCTCTGCTGTACACATAGTTTACCATCACCATGTTAGAATGGCCAATGCCTGATCCAGGATCACAGCAGTGTTACATGTCCGTGCTGGAGGGATATTGATATGGTCTTCGTGATTTTTCAAGACACAGTAGGTGCTCTGCTGTACACAGAGTTGTTTGGCTCTTGGATGATCTGGGGTTGAGCATTTGGATGATTTGTTGTGTTGGGGGTTTTGGTGTATATTTCCTGTTTAATAGGGGTGATGTGTCGGGCTCCCTGTTTGATAGGTAGTGCTTGCTGGCGCATGCACTAGAAGTACATAGAGAACATCCATTCAGCGCCAAACCAAAATATTATATGTTCATTCATATATTAAACAAGTGAGTTATCTTGACTGAACTGGATGTATGCTGGCATTAGCTGGATTATGTCGTTGAACACACCATTGCAATGTTGGCTACAGAGCTGTACGCCACTTTAACAACTTTTGTTCGCCGGTTAAATGTGTGTTTTAGCATATTTAACGTCATATAGCATTAAAGTTTTTTTTCAATTTAGAAAAATAGTACTGGGAGCATTCATTATGTAATGGGCCTAATTAAACAGGGTCATAGCCTAAAATGGATTAATAGGCATAATAATAACGTGTTTGCTTTTTATAATCGTATATAATCGTATAATAACTATTACGCTTGCATTGTGTATTTCAAAGGCTATGTTTAGCCTTTAATATTCTAATTAGGGATGTTCCTAACGACTCATTTCCCTGACGTTTAAACGGAAGTTTAAACTTAGACTAGTCGACTAGTCTAAAAGTAAGAAAACACTGAGAAAACAGTCAAAATTGAGTACAATTTAATCTATAATGTTAAACATTGTCCGAAAAAATATTGCGTATATTATAAGAGCCATTTGAAACCGTTTATCACATTATTCAATAACCAAATCGTATTTTAAATGCCGCTGAAATGTGTGGCACTTTGCGCCTTGCATTATGAACATTGCGCATTATTCTACAAAACATGACAACTCACTAAATAAAAGTTAACAAATAACATTTATTGAAAACAATATTCAATGTAACAAAACATTTTTAAGAAACGTGCCTGATTATTACAACGGCATTGTCATTGGGTGAATTAAAAAATAATAATCGGTCATCAGAAAAGCTACCAATAATAGGAACACAAAAAAATAACAATTAGGCCGACTGATTGACGTGACATTAGATTAGTTTTATTGGGCTATTCAACAACGCGATAGGCCTACTTACTCTTTCCACCTCGCTGGTTTAACTTGCAGGGCGAACAGGCTAATGCGTTTTGTTTTTTTCCTTCGTTTTTTTTTTTTTAATCCGGCATTGTTAACATTAGTAACGGATGCTCGTTTTTTCATAAAGCAACATTTGACCAGGAAAACATGACATTTCAGTGCAAATTATGTGAATATGTAATTTAAATGTGTACATTAATAAAATAATAAGTTTAACCGACTAGTATTTCTGGTGCCGACTAGCGAGGGTAGCAACGTTTAATCGACTAGTTGACTAAACGCGCACATCCCTAATTCTAATGAACGTTCAGAAGCTACATTCAGCAACATTTAGAATTTATGGATGCGGTATGCATGGTCCTGAGGAGGTGTAAAATTTGTACAATAAAATTTCAGTTACGAAAACTTTGACGAATGCCAAAATATAAACAAAATTGTTGATTTACACACAAATGACCTCAAATTTCCATAAATACCGTTATTTTGCCTCAATGATTACACTAAATACATTAACGCTGTCAGGTTGGCAACCCATATGTTCATGCATATTTCCCCTTGTTTTATAATGTCCTGCTTATGGAAATGTGACCAACCTGTTTTACTCGTAGCGTAATACTTTAAAACAATCCACTTTAAGACCGTGAAACGTGCGACTTACAGCACGGGAAACAGAGAATATGCAGCGCACATGCAGAGAATGGCATTATAATTAATTGTGAATTAATTGTGTAACGTGCTGCAAATTTGTTTTCGTTTCTAATTAGACGCTTAAGCTAGTTCTCTTCTCGTTTTGTTCAGTTATGGAATAACAGGTGAAATCAGCTGGGTTTTAATAAACTGAGAGTATGGAAACCTTGTCACTGTAATTTAAAAAATATGAAGGACGAAGAATACTAAGGTTCAAATTCAGTTAGCATGGTGACATTAATCTCCATTGTTTAACCGTAGGCTATGGAAAAAACCTTATGCACAGCGAATCCGCTGTAGCTTAGGCTATTTGAAAAACACTAAATGCAATATTCACTGGACAAGGTTTTGAACTTTTTTCAGTCACAACCATTCTATTTACTTACAGGCTGTAGGCCTAGATGAACAGAGCTGTATTATAATGACATCTGAAGCGTATTTTCAGAACTCAAATGTCCGTCTACTGCAGTGCGCAAGTTTTCCATTGAATGACAATTCATACATTAGGTGTAAATGACAATTTGCGCATTAGGCTTGATATTGGTGTTATCAGCAAAGTTTTTAATGGATAACCATTGTCCCGTAACAGAAGATTATCCCCCGGAAGATTACAGGAAGTCATAGCTTGATCCAGGATAATTGCGAATAGTCTATACATGTAACCTTACTCATACCATTGCACATCACCTGGATGTTGATGGAGTGGGCTGAAAGCAATTTAATACATTCCCCTTCGCTGAGGGACAAGTATGTGGTTTTTGATCGATGGACCCTTTCATTATTATGCATATTTTGATATCACCTACACAATAATAATATTTCACATTGTAATCTTTAAATTTTTAGTCATGCTTGTGCGCGCCCCTGTGTGTAACAGGAGGGTGTATGCGTGTTGTGCACACGCCTATGTAGACGCACTTATATGAGCCGTTAAAATAACATGTCAAGAACTGTGACATGACTTTAGACCAGGTTTGTGGTGGTTTTGGCATAAGCGCTTTCTGCTGGCTCAAGATAGCAATACGGCAATAATTATCCTGGCCACACCTCATCTTAAGACCAACCCGCCCAGTTAACTTGCTATGGGTGCAAGATCACTTGGTATTTAAACAGCGTGAGCGCTGGGCGCTATTATGACCCCTGCGCCGGGTGTAAGATAGCAAAGACATTCGCGTTTGGGTTAGCGCCGGGTGTAAGATAGAGCTCTATATGTTATTGTCATGGATCGCGCCTTCCTTCCCTTATCTCCGCGCTTAGTATTCCATTTTTTCATCTACCTGTAAATCTATCGGATTTTTCTGTGTTCCGCTACGGGTTTTGCTTTCACCTCAGTGATTAGTGAGTTCACCTGTCCTGCATTTCCTCTCACTATTTATACCCCGCTTCCTCCTTTTCTCGTCGCTTCCATGTTATTTCACGTAACATTCTAGCCGGTAAAGGTATAGGAAGTTGTACTGCTATCGACCGCTTTGCTTCTCAACGCGGGACTTGTTAGCAGTACAATTTAGAAAAAGTTTAGTGCGCTCTTTCGCTCTTATGCAGGGGTGTAAAATACTTGAGTAATTGTACTTTTTTACAATACTTAAGTACTGTTTTTTGGGATTTGTACTTTACTCGAGTATTATTAAGTTTGTATACTTGTACTTTTACTCAATTACATTTCAGAGAAAAAAAACATACTTTTTACTCCTTACATTTAAAATGCAGACCTACAAAGTACAAATCTCGCAGGTCAAACGATTTTAATTAGTATATTTGTTTCTCGAGCCGAACTAACATTAACGTTATTAATCCTGCGGCCACACTTTATTTAAAACAGCCAATCAAATCTCCCTCAATGTAAAATTAACTCGCCCATACCCATGCTGATTGGTCCTTGTGCAAGACTAGAAAGCTGGGATTTTTGATTAGACACCTGCTATCAAAGTAACTATTTGACAAGAACCTTAGGATGTGCAATGTCGAACCCACGTATATAAAAAAAAAAACTGAACTAAACCCTTAATTTTTTCCAATGTTGTAGTTTGGCCAACTTGATACAACTGGATGCTGTGATGTGAATGCCGTCCATGTTAGTTTACCTCAACATGTTTTTTCAAATTCGATGGAGAAGTGCATTAAATCATTTTAATGCAAAAAAAGTGTCCTCTGTTCTTTAATTTCAGCATTGTCTATTGCAGAACTCATTCCATTGTGGGCCGAGTGTATGCTGGGTTTCATTCCAGCCTTGCCTAAACACCAGCTGATGATTTCACTAATTAGCTCACCTCTTCAACTAACTCACCTGGTGCAATGTGTAGTTGAAACGAAAACTTGTTTACACTCGGCCCACGAAGGAATGAGTTTGAGACCCCTTGTCTATTCCTTGCAATTAAAAAGTTTTTACTTTTACTTTTTAGTACTTAAGTACATTTAAAAGTAAGAACTTTTTGACTTTTACTCAAGTGTATTTTTAGCCAGATACTCTGACTTTTACTTGAGTAAGATTTTGAGACAGTATCCATACTTTCACTGAAGTATAATTTCTGGGTACTTTTTACACCCCTGCTCTTATGTCAGAGCAGAGGTTTTGGGTTCTTTGTTTTCCACCTACGAGTGTTCTTTTGTTTTTCTCCTTCCTTTCTTTTGTTCAGTCCAATACGGGAGTTAGATAAGTGTTACTTTCTAGCGGGTAAAAATATAGGAGTGTGCGTGCTATCGACCGCTTTGCTGCTCTACGCGGTTCTTGTTAGCAGTACAATTTTTAATATTTAAAGTGCGCTCTTTTATTTCAGTGCAGAGGTTTTGGTTTCTTTGTTTTCCTCTCATACCTACGAGCGTTCTCACCCTAAGGGTTAGGGTTATTTTTATTTCTCTCCTTCCTTTCTTTTTGTTCACTCTACTCCAGGAGTTAAATAAGCGTGACTGCTTATTTCTTTTGTTTTGCTCGGATATCGAGCTCCTCGCTTTTTATCGTGAGGTTATTTGTGTTCTCCTTATTTTCCCCATCCACTACGGATTATTGTCCGTCTTAGTGGTGTTCGTTGAACATTTTAAAATTCCTTATCTGTCGCACCTGGACCTCCAATATTTCCTCTGTGTCTCTGGCAGAGTTCGGTATTGAGAATCATAGAGGGATCGGTTTTTAGACAGACGGAGATGGCAATGTTGAGAGGAGGGTAGTGGAGAGATTAGTGGAGAGGTAATTTTCCAATGGAAAGAGAAAGTAGCTTTAAGATGGACAAAGATAACAGCTTTGGTTGGTTGTGGGTGTTTAATTGGAAAGGTTAAAGGGAAAAGGCAGAGGTAATTAGAGGGGTGGGTCCATTTATGGTTGGGTCCATTTTTAAATAGGTGGTGACAGTCTGTTCCCTATTGGTATGGTGGATGAAGAGGTTTGTGTTTGTTTTGTAAGCTAGTAGGAGGCTACCCAATGCTAGTTTGAGTCTTATCTATGTGGTTTGTAGAGTACAACCTTGAGACCACAGGACCCACCTGTTTCTTCCTGCCATGGTGGGAAGTGGTATTAGAGAATGTACATTGCACAATTATTTGAGCAGATCATTTTGGTAAATTGGGGTGAAAATAACCAAGCAGGTTAAAGATGCCACCAGTTGCATCCCCTCAAGTGTCAACAGTGTGCTCCAAGGACAGCTTTGACCCAGGCATGTACCTAATTGTAGCAACATTTCTATCTATCTGCAGTACTGCCCAGGTAGTGAGTGTGAAATTATAAACAATGGGAGAACCAGTTTCTTTGTTTGGTTTGGATTTGGGGGCAGCTGTTCACGGAAAGCATTATACAACAAAGACTTCAGCAAAACAAGGTGGGCCGAGGAGACAAAAGAGGTAATTAGAGGGGTGGACTAGCAGAACTGTGTGTTGATTACTTTATTCTATTATTATGTTTAACTGTTCAATATTTTTTGATGCCCGAAAATGGGGGGGGCTATGTACAAAGGTTCTATCATTTCTAAGCGGTTCATCCGATATGGATAAAAATACACTCAAATTAAAGCAGACAGTCTGCACCTCAACTTAATTGTCATTGTATCCTTTCAAACCTCTATAACCTCTCTGCATTTGAATGGATCTCTATGGGAATTGGGGGGTGGGACTAGATTTAGCTGTAAATTATACTGGAACAGTATGAAACACATGGTTGGCTAAATGGCCCTAGGTCATGAAGGGTCTCACGTATCAAACAAGCCTTAAACCATCACTCTGCTGCCAGATATGCAGTAGGTATGGATGGATAACTTGAAGGGGTTCTTCTCCTGACTTATTTTTCCATAGAGTTCAATAGGAAAATTTGTCAAGAGAAACAACCCTTAAAGTCATCCATCCATATCTATTGCATATCTGGCAGCAGAGTGATGGTTTGAGGCTTGTTTGATACCTCAGCCCCTTGATTACTTACAGCCATTTCGCCAACCATGTATTCCATACTGTTCCAGCACAAGTTACAGCTAAATCTAGTCCCACCCCCCAATTCCCATAGAGATCCATTCAAATGCAGAGAAGTTATAGTATCGCTTGTAAGCAGGGTTGCAAAATTTTGGGAATATTCATAGGTTGAAACTTTCCATAGGAATATATGGGAATTAACAGGAATTCATGGGAATTAACGGGAATAAACTGGAAATGTTGCCGTTATTTTTACTCGAGGTATTTCCCTCATCATATGCAGACATAAATATAAACATTTTGTTCAGTCATAACCAGACATCCATGCAAACATATAAAATAATAAACTATAAAATAGTAACATAATAAGGATAGCATAATGTAACTTTATGACTCCAATCAATAAATTATCATATTGTTTTAATTTATGTATTTTAATATCACTTTCAAAGTTAAGAACATTTCAGAGTTCCAAACAATCTACATTCCAGCTGTGTTCATAGCTCTGAAGTTCTACTGTACTGTGTCCTGCAGGGAGAGCAAATAGATAGCTCTGCAAGTAAATAATGACAATACAAAATGCATTTGATTATACAGTAAAGCACTTCATAGCAAATATAAATGTGCGGTGCAAAATAGAAAAATAAAAATACAACAAACAGATACTGGATGCTATTCAGCTAAAATATAATAATAGACATGCGTTGCAAAAGGAGAAAAAAAAACAGATACTATGGGCTCTATCTTGACAATCTTAGCACTTGGTCTAAATGCTTGACGCAAGTGCATTTAGGGCGTGTCCCAGTCTACTTTTGCGAGTTAGACAGTGTGTTATTTGAGCGCTAAGTACGGCGCAAAGTGCAAATGGGCTGAACATAGTCTATTCATTAATTATAGGTGTGTCTTGGGTGTAACATGCAATAAACCAATCAAAATGTCATATCCCATTCCCTTTAAAAGCCTGCTTTTCCACCTTGGCGGATTGCTTATATGATGGCGAAACAGACATGCTCGTGCGTGTGTAGTGCGAGCAAGGAATAGGCTATATAGATAAATAGTATGGTCAATATTATTCTGACTAACCACTATGATGCAGTTTGATATACATAATAATAATCTTTAACATTATGGTTTAACACTGGCACGTGGTCCCGGTAATTCCCGACAGTGCTGTTATTTTAGAAAATATAGCTTATGCGGTTAAATTTCATTTAAAGTACCAGCAATAGCTGATAATAAGCTACCAGAATATGGCTTCCGTCTCACCTTAGAAAACGCCAAATTAGCCTGCTTGTTTAACGGATTTCGTTTGTTTATACAATGAAGCATTTTCAAACATCAATTTCATGAGGCTGTTCTCAGGGAGTTCTCAAAGTTCAAGCTTCATGTGAAGTTAATTGCATTCATTCTAATATTGATTAATAACATAAATACCGTTATTTTGCCTTAATGATGACACTAAATACACTAAAGCTGTCAGGTTGGGAACCCATAGGTGCTAGAGTGCGGATCGGGCCGCATATTTCTACCCGAACCCGACAGGAATTCTGCTTTTTATGTCCGAACCCGACCCGAGCCCGACGCAGTTAATGTAAGGCACTGAAGCGCTGACATTGTGTTTCCCTGTCACGCAGTTGTTGTTACCATGGTTACAGCTTCTCTGTTTAGTGGTCACTGGGCACCTAAATGACCGTCAAAAGGCATTGTTTTATTGGTAGATAACAGACACACACACAATATTCGGTATCATTTTTATTTATTTCACACTATATTTTCACCAAAAACAACTTGAAGCACCATGTGAAGTAAGCTAACCCATCCTAATTAGTACAGTAATACCTTGACATACAAGTTTAATTCGTTCCGTGACCGAGCTCGTAACTCGGTTTACTCGTATATCAAATCAATTTTCCCCATTGAAATTAATTTAAATACCATTAATCCGTTCCAGCCCCCCAAAAAACACCCTAATTTCTTTGTTACGTAGTTATAAAAATGAGAAATGTATAAATAATAAATAATTAATACAAAACATAATACAAAGATAATAAAATAGAATATAAAGAAATAAACTGGTTCTAAACTTAATTGCTACATTATTATTCTTCACTTACACTTAATCTTCATCAGTGACGTTTGCATCTTTTTCATTGATTTTTGGCTTTTTCGTCACGCTTTTCTGACTCTGATCTGCAGGGCGTTTCGATAAAAACCTATCCATGGTGGTTTGTTTCTTCCTTCCCTTCAGAATTTTTCGGAAATGCGAATGCAATTTCCGAAGTTCGCAATGCTCCGCTTGCTCGTCTAGGCTCGTAAGGCGAAGCAAGAAATTGTCCGAGCAACGGCTCGTAACTCGGAATACTCGTAAGTTAGTGCACTCGTAGGTATGTCAAAGTTTTACTGTAGTTCAAAAGTAAAATGTTCGCTAGTTGTTCGGCCGCCGTGACCGAGCCCGACCCGAGCCCGAACGTCATTTTAAAAGTTTAGTCCGAACCCGGCCCGACCCGACGGGTCCCGTCGGGTCCCGTCGGGTTCGGGTCGGGTATCCACCCTCTAATAGGTGCATGCATATTTATGTTTAATGCTTAACAAGTCCACTTTCCCGGGAAGACCATAAAAAGTATGATTTACAGCAGGGGAAACAGACCTGCTCCTGCATGAAGTTCAAGAGAATGGCATTACAATTCATTGTGAATTAATTGTGTATTGTGCAGCAAATTTGTTTTTGTTTTTAATGAGACTCTTGGTTCTCTTTAAAATCATTTTGTTCAGTTATAGAATAACAGGTAAAATCAGCTGAGAGTATGGAAACCTGGCTACTGTAATTAAAAAAATATGAAGGATGAAGAATAAGGTTAAAATTCAGTTAGCATGGTGAAATTTAAATGAATCTACGTTTTTTTTAACCATAGGCTGTCGAAAAAACCTTGTGCACAGCAAATCCCGGGGACTGTAGCCTAGGCTATTTGAAAAACACTAAATGCAATATTCACTGGACAAGGTTTTGAACTTTTTTCAGTCACAACCATTCTATTTACTTACAGGCTGTAGGCCTAGATGAACAGAGCTGTATTGTAATGACATCTGAAGCGCATTTTCAGAACTCAAATGTCCGTCTCAAGTTTTCCATTGAATGACAATTCATACATTAGGTGTAAATGACAATTTGCGCATTAGGCTTGATATTGGTGTTATCAGCAAAGTTTTTAATGGATAACCATTGTCCCGTAACAGAAGATTATCCCCCCGGAAGATTACAGGATATATTGGCAAATATAGGCTAAGTCATAGCTTGATCCAGGATAATTGCGAATAGTCTATACATGTAACCTTACTCGTACCATTGCACATCGCCTGGATGTTGATGGAGTGGGCTGAAAGCAATTTAATGCGGCATTCCCCTTCGCTGAGGGACAGGTATGTGGTTTTTGACCTATGGACCCTTTCATTATTATGCATATTTTTATATCACCTACACAATAATAATATTTCACATTGTAATCTTTAAATTTTTTGTCATGCTTGTGCGCGCCCCTGTGTGTAACAGACAGGAGGGTGTATGCGTGTTGTGCACACGCCTATGTAGACGCACTTATATGAGCCGTTAAAATAACATGTAAAGAACTGTAACATGACTTTAGACCAGGTTTGTGGTGGTTTTGGCGCAAGCGCTTTCTGCTTGCCCAAGATAGCAATACAGCAATAATTATCCTGGCCACACCTCAACTTAAGACCAACCTGCCCAGTTCACTTGCTATGGGTGCAAGATCACTTGGTATTTAAACAGCGTGAGCGCTGGGCGCTATAATGACCCCTGCGCGCTATAATGACCCCTGCGCCGGGTGTAAGATAGCAAAGACATTTGCATTTGGGTTAGCGCCGGGTGTAAGATAGGGCTCTATATGTTATTCAGTTAAAATTAAATAAATATCTAAACTCTCAAGGATTTTTGTTAAAATAATATTTTTGAATATTGTGGTGATCACTGTGGGTGTCTATAAGTGGAAATGTTATGAGGGGGAAAAGCAGAATTCGGTATTGAGAATCATAGAGATATCGGTTTTTAGACAGACGGAGATGGCAGTGTTGAGAGGAGGGTAGTGGAGAGGTCATTTTCCAATGTAAGGAGAGAGTAGCTTTAAGATGGACAGAGATAACAGCTTTGGTTGGTTGTGGGTGTTTAATTGGAAAGGTTACAAGGAAAAAGGCAATTTTAGGTAATTAGAGGGGTGGGTCCATTTTTAAATAGATGGTGACAGTCTGTTCCCTATTGGTTTAGTGGATGAAGAGGTCTGTGTTTGTTTTGTAAGCTAGTAGGAGGCTACCCAATGCTAGTTTGAGTCTTATCTATGTGGTTTGTAGAGTACAACCTTGAGACCACAGGACCCACCTGTTTCTTCCTGCCATGGTGGGAAGTGGTATTAGAGAATGTACATTGCACAATTATTTGAGCAGATCATTTTGGTAAATTGGGGTGAAAATAACCAAGCAGGTTAAAGATGCCACCAGTTGCATCCCCTCAAGTGTCAACAGTGTGCTCCAAGGACAGCTTTGACCCAGGCATGTACCTAATTGTAGCAACATTTCTATCTATCTGCAGTACTGCCCAGGTAGTGAGTGTGAAATTATAAACAATGGGAGAACCAGTTTCTTTGTTTGGTTTGGATTTGGGGGCAGCTGTTCACGGAAAGCATTATACAACAAAGACTTCAGCAAAACAAGGTGGGCCGAGGAGACAAAAGAGGTAATGAGAGGGGAGGACCAGCAGAACTGTGTGTTGTGTTAATACTCCTATCCTCAACTACACTGTAAAAGCCAACAAGCTCAGTTCCCTCATGTGAAGAAACCAATTACCTTGAACCTTTGAGTAAGGCAATTTAACTTCTCAAGTATTAATAGGTTTTTACTCTTACTTTTACTCTTTTTAAGTGTGTTATAATGACTTACTCCATTTTTAAGTTGAGACTACTCAAT